>CM029013.1:207763378-208363378 GCA_016801055.1 Panax notoginseng | reverse complement strand
TGCCAATGCTTCAAACTTCAGATAACTAAACTCTATGATTCTGATGCAGATGATCTTAGACCTAATCATAGTGTGTCTTGTTGAATGTTGCTCATAGACAGGTTGAGACAACACTACGATCCTGAAGAGTGTTCATTGGATCTTCAATGTAGAACACATCTTCCTTCTCTTGAGCAGCGCTTCAACACTTCTGTTTGCCTTGACTGATCTCAGGAACTGATAGCTTGACTCATTGTTCTGGCCTCTTCTGAAAAGAAAGACACTTCAAATTTGTGGCATGTCCAGCTCGCTTTCTCCTTGTGATCTCCCGTTCACTTATCATCAATGGACTGACCCAATGCTTAATCACTTTAGCCTTGTTCTTCATAAACTGACCTGTATCTCTGTGTACACTATCAATTCCTGCTTTGTTTGGTAAACACTACAATCCTGGTCACTTCCAAGATTGTTGTCTTTTATTTGCTTGACAGCTACTGCACTTGCTGACTTTCATTAGTCAGTTACTTTGACTGAAGTCTTCTTCTGATCAACTTGTGGAAGACTTCATCTTAAACGGCTTCACAACTCAATCTAGATGTTGATTGGGTTTGTGCTTGGATCTTCTGTTAGCTTGCATGCCATTCGTTGAGTGCTCACTGGTTTCCTTCAGGTGGGATGTATCTTTGCAGCTCAGACCAGAGGCTTCATACTTTAGATATTCTAGGAGTGCTCATTTATTGAGAATCGTGTTTACTCTACGATTCTGCCTTGGCTTTGTGAGCACATCTGTTGAGGCCTTAGTTCTGCACTCTGCGATTTTGCTTTGGTTATTGAGACACTACGACTCTGAGATCAGATGTTGACACTCTACGATCTCTGACCTTAAGCTTGCTTTCTTCATTTGATCTGGCTCGACTACGATCTCTGCCTCTTATTTGATCAGTAGGCTCTACGATTCCGAGTGTGGTCTACGATTCTTGACTTGACTTCGGTAGATACTTGGTCAGCTCTTAGACAGGCTGTCTCTACGATTTTGAATATGGCTTCCTTAGCAGACTACGGCTACGAGGACGTTCTACTCAACACACTACAATCCTTCCTCATCTCTCCTAGTAGTCTACAAACTCCGAGATCTACTATCTTGCAGACTACAATTCTGCCTTGATAGTTCTCATGTTTTCCTCGACTCTCGTGGCAGACTATGATTTCTGGTGTAGTGCTCGATGATCAGACATGCCTATCTATTACATTATTAGATCAACTTAACAAGCTTGATCTTTCTATATTTATAGTCCTTGTACATCATTCCTCTTTTAGGACTTTACAAATTGTTTTGCTTATGTGGGATCAACCTAACATATTTGATCAATTCAATCTAAGTCTTTGTACATATGTTCCTATAATCTATTAAAAGACATTACAACTTTTCTTAATGCAAGCATACTTGCATATTCATTCATATATATCATAATCAAATCATATATAAATAGGAATATCATTCACATGATTATTCCTGACAATCTCCCCCTATTTGATTATGATAAAAATAATTAGTGCATATGCATGAGATGAATAAATCTTATATACAGTGAGCATCTGTATTTCTAAAATAGATAATCTTGAATGTCATTGATAATAATATGGACTTACATAAACTATGAAACTTTACATCCTGGATCCAGAACATACCTTACTAGATAGAGATGTACCTTCTTGGCTCCTTGTATGTTTCCAGGATATCTGTTGATCAGCTACTTATCTGCTTGATCTTATTGCTCCTTCTCCCCCTGGGATGGTGACTTCATTTCTTTTCTCTGCTCCCCCTCAGATTCATGCTCTTCTTCTTTTTCTGGCTCCCCCTCAAACTCTGCATTCATAGGATCGTCATCCTTTGGCTCCCCTCAGATGATGATTTTGCTTCTGCTATCTTCTTCTTTGCCTTTCTCTTGGCCTTCTTGTCTTCTTTTCTTCTGTTCTCCTTGCTCCTCCTTGAGTGCTTCTTTCTATGCCTCTTTTTCTCCCCCTTTTTGTCATTAATCACTTGTGAAAGCTGCTCCATATTGGACACTCCATCAGGTAAGATGAGTTACCAACCTCAATCTTAAGTTCTTGTTAGCTCAGCTCAAGTTGTAGGGAGAGAGACTGATTCAGATTGTCAATCTTATCAAAGAGGGATTGGATTTGCTCGTCATTTTCCTTTTGTGCTCGTAGAGCTTCTTCTTTTTGATCATTTATGGCCTTCAAATAGATTTGATCTCTCTCTCTTTGATTTTGAGAGATATATCAGATATTTTGTCTTGGAGTCTATCTTGAACCGCATTATCTCCTGCTTCTGTCAATATCTTTGACTCTTCAGTGATGATAGACATCTTTTTAACCAACTCATTAGAATTCTTTAATAACTCCTGCTCCGTAGCAGTTTGGTCATTTGGTTGGGCAGATTCTTGTTGAGCACTAGACTGGACTCCATAATTTTCATTCTTGGACAAATTTTTGAAGGCAGTGAGAATCTGGTAAATCGTTGAGTGCCAATCACTGTTGGAGGAAGAAGGAATATCAAACAATTGTGCTTGGACAGATATAAGCTTCTCATTTTGAACTTGATTATCTTCAATTTTTAGAGTGAAAGGACTCTATGATCATCCACTTGGGCATAATTCTTCTACCATCAGAACCCACTCTACAATCATAGGGGATATAGTGGTTACCAACATGTCGGTAGACTTTGAAGTGAGACTGGTCTTTTATCATCTTGGTTGCAAACTCTTTTACCCTTGGAAAGTACTGTGACACAAGCTCCATGTTTAGAAACTGTGAATAACACCAGCTGAAGTAATTTTCATCTTCTTCAGTGTATGACTTTAACCAGGGCATCCTTGGGAAGAACCATCTCATCAGAAGATTATCAGGATTGTACAAAATTATAGTGCAGTCTAACTCCATGTTGTTCTAGTTGTTAAACACATCATCTGTAGTCGTCCTTACAACTTTGAGTTATTCGTTTCTATAGCTTACCCATCTTTCTGGTGGTGCATCTTGTGGTTCATAAAAAACTTCCACAACTATTCTTCTGCAAACTCTTACTGGAGAGAGAACAGGATAGTCTGCTGTTTCCTCTGATTCCTGATTTGTGAAACTAGAATCTTTCTCCATTTCTTCACCTTCTAAGCTTGAATCATGTTGCTTTTTTTCAACTGATTCATCAGTGAATCCTTCATGCTGATTTCCATTACTAGTACCTTCTTCAGCTTCTCCTCCCTTGGATTCAAATTCATCATCACTTACTTCAATGACTATAGTAGAGGGTTTCTCTTGCTTCTTTGAGACATACTTAGCAAGCAGTCTGTTGCTCTTTCTTCTCCTTGGAGGTTCAGCTATAAGAGTTTCAGCTTCTTATTCTTCAAAATCTGAAGCCTTTGTATCATCAGATAAGCTTCCTTGATGTTCAAAAACACTAGGGGCAGGTCCTTCTTCTTTGGACTCAACATCATCATGTGAGCTTGTTAGTGCATTTGCAGTAGGAGATGTAGTTGTGTCAAATTGTAACTTTTCATCATCAGAGTGGATGCTCTGAGAGTTAGCTATAGGGCTTGCATATTCTTCTTCACCATCAGAGCTAGCAATTTCTTTCATGGATTCAGCTTCTCCTTCAGTGCTGGACTTGCTCTTTGAGGGTTTAATCTTGAGGCTTTTAGTTCCCTTCTCATCTTCAGACTCTACATTTTCTTCCTTGGAAGAAAGACTTTCTTGGGGAACTGGGGCTGATTCCTTCATCACATTTGCTTTCTCTTTGGATGGCCCTTAAAGTAATCTGTTACACCTTCTTCTTTTTGAGGTTTCTGCAGTTGATACTTTTTGTTCTTCTGCTCCATGCCTCTTTTTGTCAGTGGAGAGATGACTTGGTGGAGCCTCTGTATTCTTTACACCCTTAGACTTCTTCTTTGTTGGTGTGGCTGCTACCGGTATAGAGTCATCAGATTGAGAGCTTTCCACCTCATTCGCCTTCCTCTTCTTTGCAGAGACCTTGCTGCTGCTGCTAGAAGTTATTAGCCTATTGTTTTCCTTAGGGTTTTTTTTCCAGTTCTAAAACAACTGTGGAGACATCACTTTGTGGACATTTAGTGATTCTCCCTCATCATCCCTTATCTTGTTTTTCAGCTTCTTCTTTAGTACGATGCTAAAGAGTCTTCCATGAAAAATCTTTGTGAGTGGTTTATCTGTAGACTTCTTCATCTCTGCCTTTTCTAACCACTTGGTCAACCAATAAATTAGAAGGGCTCCTAAGTTAATCTGCTGCTTCATGACGATTACAGTCATGACTCTTAGTTGTAGATCACTTACAATATCATGTGCAGTGTCCTTGCGCAATATGCATTTTTCTGTAATCTCAGCCAGAAATTCAAACTCTTCTGGAAACTCCTTTTTCTTCACATCCTTCAGATTTACATTCCTCTTGTAACGCATTATCCTCTTGCCTTCTTCAACATCAACTTCATCGAGGTTCATCAGACCTTGGTTGGGAATCCCTAGGTATTGGTTAATGTCTGATGCCCTTATCTTCAGACTTGCTCCTTTGACCTTTGTGGACAGAAGCCAAGAATCTATTGATGCATTTGAGTAGAATTATTTTACTAGCTCAGTATAGATCAGAGTGTTCGCTTCCAAGCATTCAGAAAACCCAACACTCTTTATAAGCTCAAGTATATCTCTAAACTTCCTTTTTGATCTTTCGAACTTCTTGAAGCCGAGTTGGATTTCGATTATAACATGCCATTCTTCCATTTTGAGGGTTCGAAATAGATGGGTATTTAGTTTTAGACTTCTTATGAGAGATAGTTGAATGAGATTTGGGCGAATCTGGAGGTTTAATGGATTCAAGCTTGTGAAGAGGATTCTAGGGTTTGAAAAAGAGAGGGAGAGAGGTTCAATAGCTTCTGATAACTATTTAGAGATTTGAATTTGTCTTTATGACAGTTCCTTTTGACTTTGCATAAGCTGTGATGTGTCATCCAGGCATTGGTTATGTGATGCCCAGTAAGAAACTGTAACTCCCCATAAACTTTTTAGTTTGATGTTCCTTTTAAGAAAATAGGCATTACTGACATAGATTGACCGTTGACCTTTTCAGTATGTAGAGTAGCTTGGTGAGGTAGCTATGGACTCTACGATTTTCTTTGTTGACTCAACGATCTTCTTTTGAGAGATGCTTCAGTGGATGGTTTGACATCAATCCTCATTTTGAAGTTGCATGGCTTTACCACTGATGCACCCCAAGATAGTTTGGGCACTAAAATTCTGAGGTGAGTTTGTAGAGCATCTTTTCACATTGTATTCGAACTTATCTCCACATGATCTGAATAGTTGGGTAAGTGTTTAATTCTTCCGAGCTTCCTATGAGCTAGTATATCCTCTGGAAAGACCGCAATCGTCGAGCCTACTCTACGAACGTTGAGGTTGTATTACGATCGTCGAGTTTACTTTAGAATCTACTCTACGATCGTTGTCTGACCTAGTCCTTGAGATGAACTTGACTAAGCATTCTTTCTGGGTTAAGGTAGCTCAGGAAGGGCCAACCTCTTAGAGTGAACTAAGGGTCAGGTTTGTCCCTAAGGCTCTTTCCAGATGAAAAACTTTAGAAGTGATTTGTACTGATATCTCATTTAACCTTTTTTACTGGGGAGTTCTTCTACCAACTTTGGACATTTACATTAGTTGTAATCGTGGTTTCCTCCTGCTCTTACACTACGATCAGATGTTTGATCGTAGGCGCTCCACATTTTTTGAGTTAGGTGGTAGACAAGGTTCCTACTGACTATGGATCTTCATTTGGTTCATCAGCCACAAAGTATTGGGACTTTGTAACTGGTATATTGCTTTATAGTGTATTTTTAATACTTTCAGTGCTGCTGTTCCTCAATAGATCACCGCTCCCCCATGGTTGATACTGTCTTCTCAGAGAGGTGTGAGTTCTTCTTTGTCATGTGCATCAGGAGGCTGTGACAACCCGAGAATTTAGACAATTTAATAAAACCTTAAAAGATTGAATAAAGGTTAAATAATAGACCTAGACAGAAAATAAGTGTATGTATTTAACATTTTTAGGAATAAATTTTGTGAATTTAAAAACTTTTGGTAAAGGTTTACAGTGTTAAGAGTATATGTGTATATGGTCATATGTTTATACAGGATGTGGTTAAGGGTCAAGGGTTGACCTGATAAAGTATATCAGTCACAAACCCTAATAATATTTTAGAACCTCGACATTCAGTTAGAAAACCCTAACAATTGATAAGAAACTTTATTACCGACTATGGAAACCATAATTTCAGTTCCGGAAATCTGAAACCTAATTCGAATTATTAAAACCCAAATTGTGAAGCTTGAAGATAAGTATTAAGGTTTTATGTTATTGATTTTATATTAAATAAGGATAACCCTAATTGATTATTAGAAAACCCTAATTGTTCAAATAGAAACCCTAATGTACAATTAGAGAAAATCTACTTATTAATTTATAGAGTTTAATGTTACTTAGGAAACCTTAACCCTAATTAGCAAGCTTGAATGTGATTAGTAAATTTTATTATAATTAGGGAACCCTTATTATAGTTTTCTATTTTAAAACCTAATTAGTAAATACTAGAATATTAATTTGTGTAACTTTAGGGTTAAACCCTAAGGGTCAAATCCTAAGAGTTAAAACCTAATGATTGTGAGAAGTTATCAGGTTGCCATGAACTTTATAAGCCAAATGACCAAACTACCCTTTTTTAATATTTTAATGAGGTGGAGTGTAGATCTAACCCTACTTGTGGTTGGTGAACAACCCTAGGCTAGCCATGTGGTCTAGAAAGCAACTTTAATCAACTAACAACTGATCACATGATTAGCCATTGCATTTTATCATTTTATATATAAATCAAAGAGAGGGAAAGTCACCAAACCAAGCTCATTTGCATCCTTACACTCAACCAAACTTTTCTCTCCCCTTAGCTATGAAAATATTAAGTGAATCAGTCACTAGTAAGAGCCTTAGCAAGCCAGAATCATGGATCAAAAATCAAGTATGGAACCATAATAAAGGTATAAACCCTAATTCTAGAAATCCTTAGATCTGATGTTTGATGTTGTGATTTGTTGTTTAGAAATGTGTAATAAGGTGTCATTTAGTAATCTGGGTTGTTAAATCCCAGATCCATAACATCAAAGTGTACGAAATAGCATTTTTTTGAAATCTGGAAAACTGGAAATTTATGGCCTAACAGTCATATGTCAGAGCTCTCTAGAATCTTCTGTGTTAGATGTTTATGGTGTTTTATGTTATTAATCTAAAGTATGTCATGTAATCTTTGTTCTGTAACTTGAATCAGGGTAATAGCATGTCTAGATCGTAAGTTATGCACGGTCAAACCTAGTTGACCAATCACGAAACTATTTTCTGGGCAGCCCAAATTTTCCAGTTTTCGTCTGACAAGTTTTTTGCAGGCTATAGATCTTGTTGATTTTTATGTTTTCGGTCATGTTATTGGTTGAAGATTGTAGACTGGTATGAATACTACATAATCATGCTTCTAGGTTACACAGATCCATAACAGAAAGATTTAAATGGTCAAACAACTGTTGACCAAACTGCTTAAGAACATTTCTGGGTTATCCAGAAATGTTTAAGAACAGTCTTTCTGTCCTACTTTGACCGACTCAGATTGTACTTATGTGATGTTGTAAAGTTGATCTAGTGATTTTTTATTGTTCCTTGACATAACGACTATAGATCTGAACTGTGACACCCCCAAATCCGGGTTACCTGACCCCTGAGTTTGGTGTTCACGATCCACAATATAAATAATATTTAACTACCTATTTATTTATAAATAGGAATATACACTTCATTAACTGATATAATTAATACATTACCCAAGGTTCTCTAACCTTAACATTACAAACATACCCTTAAGTTATACCAAAAAGGGTTCACAAATACAACATAATAATAATGTTATTCATAACTAATTAATCATTATGTCTTTGCCTTTGTTCTTCACAGCATCTTCTGCAACTTCGTCCCTAGCTGAAAAGTTTTATTTAGCAAGGGTGAACAACAAATTTGCCCCGCAAGTTAAGATATACAATGAATGTATAAGTATCAGAATAATAGACTATCTATTTTGATAGAATATTACCAAAGTTCGGGGAACTTTGAAATAGCTGAACAATTTGTCAATCAATAACAAGTTTTCTCGTATTCTAGGCAAAGCAATAATATGATAATGAAAGAGTACAACGCTTTCAAAGTTTCTACGATATTCTATTGAATAATCAAGAATCAATTCTACGCAATAACAAAGTGGAATAATTTCCAAATTTATGCTGAGTGATCTCACCAGATCTTTGAACTTATTTTCTCGGGTATCTATCAAAGATTTACTTTGATACATACGCAGGCGTATCAGATAACCATAAAGATTAAATCATACCCCTCTCCAAGTATAACAAGTGATCAGCTTTATTATACCCTATATTATGCATAATACTTAACAGCGCGCAATGGTCGAATATACGACCCAAAATGTTCCCTTTATATAAAAGGTTGTTCTTCTCAGTCTCAGAATCAAGATTTTTGATTTAACAACGAAATACTGTGATTTCAAATTCTATCTACTTATTGATCTAGCCGAAACAATTGGCATCGATCTATCAATAACAATTGATTTCTCTTCTCGTATTTATCAAGTTCTAATAAATGTTCGTCTAGCCAGAATAATTAGCTAAGACATTTCTCAATATAATTTGACAATAAACAGGAATTATCTGTACTGTCAATATTAGTTTCTACAGATATAAATATCCAACAATAGAAATTCTACAAATATATATTTTTCGAATCAGTAATTCAATTTGAATTATTAATCATGCACTAACTGCGAATAATCAACAATAACTTCCCTGGACATGGTATAATTAGCAATAATTAATCATAATAATTGAATGAATATAACTCAAGGTTGAGTTAGGAAACTTGCCTTCCGCGTTGATTACAGCTACACAATATAATTAACTGCGTTCGTAAGACCTATAATCAACAATGTCGGTCTCACAATTAGCACAATCATATATAACACATAACACTGTATTCTACGGTCACACTTCTCCTAGGCACATTAACACATAGTCACATCAGTGTTTATAACCTATATAAACACTTAACAAGTCTAACTAGTTCGGTCTGGTTGGATTTCGGTCCCTTCTCGGTGTTCTGATCACCCTATCCGACAATTAACACATTGATTGTCAATTAAACTTGGTCTCTAAGCTTCAATATTATTTTAGATAAGTCAAATATCGTTTTATAATATTTTCCGGAAGCTTTTAATAATTTATAATCAACTACTATAATTTATAATAATTTTTCAAACACTTAAATCATTTTTAAATGGTTTAATTATCAAATAATCTTATCATTATTAATATTTAATAATATAAAAATATTAATAACATACTTGTCAAAATATTTAAGTTATTATTAATAACTTCAAATATTTTTAAATCATTAATATTCTACTTAAATAATTTTTAAAATAATAAAAATTATTTTTAAATCATCACCATTAATATTTAAATATTAATGAAATTATTATCAAAATATTAAAAGTCATTAATTATAACTTAAAATATTTTTAAAACATTCATTTTTAAATAATTTTTAAATCAATAATATCATTTTTAATTCATTTATTTAATATAATAATTAAATAAATCTAACATCATTGATATTAATATATTAATGAGAATTCTCCAAAAATATTGAAATATATATTTTATAATTCAAAATATTTTCTAACACTTTATTCTTATTTAAAATGATTTTTAAATCATTAAAATCATTTTTATCTTATTTATATAATTTAATAATTAAATAAATCTAATATCATTAATATTAAATTATTAATGAAAATTCTCCAAAAATATTAAAAGTTACATTTTATAACTCAAAATATTTTTAAATATATTATTCTTATTTAAAATGATTTTTCATAATATTAAATCATTTTTCTCTAATTTATTTAACACACTAAGTAAATAAATTAAATACCTTTAATATTTAAATAATTATAAATATTAAAGAAAAATATTCCAATTGGTCAAAAATTATTTTTCATAATTTAAAATGATTTTTAAAACCATTTTTGATAATTTTTATAATTTATTTTCTATTTTTAATTAATTACCGAAAATTCTGAAAATAAAATAATTCAAAACCATCACTAAAGCCTATAGCGACACTTGTCTGTCGCCTTAGGTGTTCTTGGTGCTCAAGAACACTATCAAACAGTGATCAAGGGTGCACGTTTGACCGTATGTAATTTCCAATCTGTACTAGTTCTAAGCAATGTTAAGCATCGATTATGTAGTTAAATTGTAACTCTACAATATCCAACCAACATCATGATCATACAACAAAACAACAAAACGATCTAGCGTCTCAAATTTCTTGTCAGACGGTTTCTGGGTTTTCCCTGAAACCCAAAACCTCAACTGGTCACTTTCTAATACAAATTAGTCTAGGTTTTGATCATTGTTTTGGTGGTTTTAGTATTTATACATGTAGTATACTTGACAAGGAACACCTAGATGTCAAGATCTCAGTATAAAAACAACATATCTACCATGAATCACACGGTCAAAGTCTACCAGAAAAAGTGTTCATATGCTTTTCTGGAATTTTCAGAAATTCAAGTCATGGCCTTATGGCCTAGTTTGACCACTTACCCCGATCAATCTACTGATTATATACACGATATGAAACCATACATGTATAGTACAAATGTCAGGACACACGCTCGATACAAAACCACCCTAAAAAAAGAATCAACAATGTCAGATCTGAGCTGTTCAAAAAGATGTCAGACGCTGATCTTACACTTTCTGGGTTACCCAGAAAGTTCATGGTCATGCCCGGTCAACGGGTTTTGACCGTGAATAAAATGAAATCTAGACCTCTAATGGCTATACAACCACTTTCAGATGAAAGACAACATACCAAACTATAGATCTAACACATAAACCATAACAAAACATTAACAGACAGAGATCTGAGCCGTCTGACATTTGCTTGTCAGAGCACAAAATCTGTTCTTAGACAGTTTTGGAAAACTTCGTTTTTAAAGCTATTTGATGCTATGGATCTATGGTATATCACCATAGATCGTCACAAAACACCTTCTAGCAAACATCTAAACGCATAAACACAAAAGTTGACTTAGCATACAAGATCAAAAGGGCTTAGGGCTTTATACCTTTCTCTTTTCCAATTCTTGATCTATGCTCTCCAATCTGCTTTTGGGTGTTCTAAGGACTGATATTGTGACTGATCTTCCTTAGATTTTCGGAGGTTTTTTGTGTGAGAGGGAGTTGGTAAGAGCTTGGAGAGAAAATAAGGAAAATGGTTACACTTTCTCTCTCTAATTCTTTTATATAACTTAGATACATTGTATACAAGCATGCTAGGTGTCAATTGGATCAGATTTGCTGAGATTTGAAGTCACAAAGTCAAGAGAGTTGGTCAACAACTAAAGGTTTTGGCCATTTTTACAAGTTTCCTAATAAAAATCCCATAAAGGGCATTTTTGACATTTTCCTTCTAAATTAATGGTAACATAGACAATTGACTCAAATGTCCAAACCCTTAGGGTTTAGGGTTTGGGTTAGGGTTTAAGCCCTTTAGGGTTTAGAGTTTGAACCCTAGGTTTTCAATTTAATTCCCAAGATTTTCGAATTTCGGTTTTTAAAATAAAAAATTAATATTTCTCAATTATAATTAGAATTTTCTAATTATATTAAAATTTCTTACTCATACTAAAATATTGCTAATTAAGATTAATAATTCCTAATTAAAATTTCTAATTAAGCAATTAGGGTCGTAATTGGTCATTAGGGTTTACAACCCACGAATTATGGTTTCTAAATAGAAAAATAAAATTTCTAAATTACAATTAGTTTTGTAAAATAGAAAATTAAGATAACTAAAATATAATTAGGGTTTTCAACTGTACAATCGATTTTCTAAATCTGAGATTAGGGTTTCTAATCCCTTATTAGGGTTTATTAATATTAAACCTTATCCTATCAATCATTGATCACTAAATCTATACAGTACAAACATGTACTCATTAATATAATTATTTTAATTATATTTTCTATCGAATCTCTATCCGGACTTAGGGTTAGGGTTTCTTTTCCTGTTAGGCACAACTTTACTCTAATTTTTTAGTCAATACACAAATTGACTCATTCTCTAAACTCGTATCACCGATACTTGTCACATAAATGTTAATTAATATTAATATTACTTAAAAAAAAATTATTCGCAAATTTTGGATTATTCAAAATCCCGGGTTATCACATTCACCCCTCCTTAAAAGGATTCCGTCCTCGGAATCACCGCTTTCTTATTCTCTACAATCTTTTAAAGTTGTATCATCAATTTATTTTTATCAACACACTATTAAATTGTGTCTCAAATTTTTAACCTGTGACTTGAATCTATAAAAGAAAACAATCCACAGAAATATATAACTCGTATTTTTTGCGTAATTTAATTTCTATCCGAACTCGTTACCTGTCGTCTGTTCACGGGCAGCTGCTGCATTTGGAACTGTCATGCTAAAAGTCAATGTTGTTGGTCTTCTTGGCTGTGCAGGTCCTCGAATCGCCAAGGTTCCGCTACCGGGTCCCTTGTTGGCACTTTTCCTCTCTACATTTCTCTTCGGACAATTTCGGACCAGATGATCGGTCGATCCACATGCAAAACAACCTTGTGTCTTCTTTGGAATGGGATACTGGGGTGACATGTGTCCTTCTTGACCACAGTTGTAACAGACTCCTTTGTTCTTCAAACAAACTCCTTGATGACGCTTCCCGCAAACTACACACGGCACGCCTTTCTTCCTAATCTCTACTGGATTATTTCCTGAATTAATATCACCATCCCTCTTACGTTTCTTAAGATTACTACCTCCATTATCACCTATCATAATATTTCCTTCAGCCTTCCTTCTTTGTTCTTGACTATTCTTCAATACAGCTTCAATTTCTCCTTCAGCAATAATGGCTTTTTCTAATAACGTTGAAAATGAACTAATTTACAGCACATCCAACTTCTCGAGTACCAACGATTTCAATCCGTTCCTAAAACATCGTGCTTTAAGCTCCTCAGTGTCCACTCGATGTGGAGCAAATTTTGCTAACTCGTTGAACTTGACAAAATATTCAGTCACCGTCATATCTTCCTGCTTCAGATTCAAAAATTGTTCTTCCATATTTCTCTTTAGACTTCCCTTCCTTGGCGGCATTATCTGATAAATATCTTTCATTAATTCTCTTTCTTTACACAGATTCTTATTAATAGCACAATAAAAATTTCTCATAGAATCGCATATTTGTTCACATAGCACACAGTATATTTAGCTCTTAACACATAACACTATCCCTTTTTAAATAATATCAGGATTTACAGCACCACTTTAAACAAAAGTTGTAATTCTCCATTCACACATAACTATTTCCAGTTCATCAAACTTACCACACCAAGGGGTTTAAGAACTTGCCACAATTATATGAGTGTATGAACTTATCCTAGTCAGACCTTTGGCGTCCATTCGCTGAGGGGTTCAAAACATTTCATATAATTATGAATCATGAACTTACCAGAAGTATGAGTTTTAAGAACTCAAAAATTATTTTAAATCTTATATTCGTATAGAAAATAAAGATTTCATTCATACATATATATTTACATATGTTCAAACATCTTTCTTGATACATTATAAAAAAATACTATCGCTTAAACTTAAGCTATCTACCGTCAACTCCCTTCACCCGTCTTCTTCTTATTGGGACACTTGATGAATCCGTGACCCGTTCTCCCACATGAGTCTTTCCACACTTGCTGCAGACTTGCTTCTTCTTCGAGTTTGAATTTTCAGAATCATCGATGTCGTTGTCCCTATTTCTCTTTTTCTTGCCTTTCTGCTGCTTGATTGTTCGTTAAGATGATCCACCATCTTCGGTCTTCATACTTTCCACATGCGCCTTCAGCTCGTTCCGTTCTTCGATCATTTCGTGTAACGCTTGCTCCGTCTTCCACAACTCCTCTAAGAGAAACACTTTTACTACGGAGTTCTTGAACTTCTGCATATACTTGATCTTGTTCTCCAACTTTGATCTTATTCTCGTTCTCCACCTTAGCTTCTTTGGACTCCGCCTTCTCATCATCACTCCGATAAATCTCTTGATAATCATCATGATCACTCCACAGATTTACCATAGGTTCATCTTTTCCCACCTCTTCAACTACCTCGCTTTGCGCTGGCACCTCAGCTACTGGCACTAGTGCAACAGCCGCTAGCATCTCTGCACTCTTTTCACCTTCTCCAGACATCCTACAATTAGTCTAAATGACTTGATTAATACATCTCCTGTACGAACTTTTCACACTATGGGTCCACATATCTCTCTATCGATATATTTCGGCAATCCCTCACTTAGAACTCTAAATGAGTTTTCTCTATTTCACTTATGGTTATAATCCTAGGGTTTTTTCCCACCCCACTTAAGGTTTATAACCTACAGCTCTTCTACTAACTGGTGACACCTTGGTCACTACAGCTCTGATACCAACCTGTGACACCCCCAAATCCAGGTTACCTGACCCCCGAGTTTGGTGTTCACGATCTACAATATAAATAACATTTGACTACCCATTTATTTATAAATAGGAACATACACTTCATTAACTGATATAGTTAATACATTACCCCAGATTCTCTAACCTTAACATTACAAACATACCCTTTAGTTATACCAAAAAGGGTTCACAAATACAATATAATAATAATGTTATTCATAACTAATTAATCACTATGTCTTTGCCTTTATTCTTCACAACATCTTCTGCAACTTCGTCCCTAGCTAAAAAGTTTTATTTAGCAAGGGTGAGCAACAAATTTGCCCCGCAAGTTAAGATATACAATGAATGTATAAGTATCAGAATAATAGACTATCTATTTTGATAGAATGGTACCAAAGTTCGGGGAACTTTGAAATAGCTGAACAATTCGTTAATCAATAATAAGTTTTCTCGTATCCTAGGCAATGCAATAATATGATAATGAAAGAGTACAACGCTTTCAAAGTTTCTACGATATTCTATTGAATAATCAAGAATCAATTCTACGCAATAACAAAGTGGAATAATTTCCAAATTTATGCTGAGTGATCTCACCAGATCTTTGAACTTATTTTCTCGGGTATCTATCAAAGATTTACTTTGATACATACGCAGGCGTATCAGATAACCATAAAGATTAAATCATACCCCTCTCCAAGTATAACAAGTGATCAGCTTTATTATACCCTATATTATGCATAATACTTAACAGCGCGCAATGGTCGAATATACGACCCAAAATGTTCCCTTTATATAAAAGGTTGTTCTTCTCAGTCTCAGAATCAAGATTTTTGATTTAACAACGAAATACTGTGATTTCAAATTCTATCTACTTATTGATCCAGCCGAAACAATTGGCATCGATCTATAAATAACAATTGATTTCTCTTCTCGTATTTATCAAGTTCTAACAAATGTTCGTCTAGCCAGAATAATTAGCTAAGACATTTCTCAATATAATTTGACAATAAACAGGAATTATCTGTACTGTCAATATTAGTTTCTATAGATATAAATATACAACAACAGAAATTCTACAAATATATATTTTTCGAATCAGTAATTCAATTTGAATTATTAATCACGCACTAACTGCGAATAATCAACAATAACTTCCCTGGACACGGTATAATTAGCAATAATTAATCATAATAATTGAATGAATATAACTCAAGGTTGAGTTAGGAAACTTGCCTTCCGCGTTGATTACAGCTACACAATATAATTAACTGCGTTCGTAAGACCTATAATCGACAATGTCGGTCTCACAATTAGCACAATTATGTATAACACGTAACACTGTATTCTACAGTCACACTTCTCCTAGGCACATTACCACATAGTCACATCAGTGTTTATAACCTATATAAACACTTAACAAGTCTAACTAGTTCGGTCTGGTTGGATTTCGGTCCCTTCTCGGTGTTCTGGTCACCCTATCCGACAATTAACACATTGATTGTCAATTAAACTTGGTCTCTAAGCTTCAATATTATTTTAGATAAGTCAAATATCGTCTTATAATATTTTCCGGAAGCTTTTAATAATTTATAATCAACTACTATAATTTATAATAATTTTTCAAACACTTAAATCATTTTTAAATGGTTTAATTATCAAATAATCTTATCATTATTAATATTTAATAATATAAAAATATTAATAACATACTTGTCAAAATATTTAAGTTATTATTAATAACTTAAAATATTTTTAAATTATTAATATTCCACTTAAATGATTTTTAAAATAATAAAAATCATTTTTAAATCATCACCATTAATATTTAAATATTAATGAAATTATTATCAAAATATTAAAAGTCATTAATTATAACTTAAAATATTTTTAAAACATTTATCTCATTTTTAAATGATTTTTAAATCAATAATATCATTTTTAATTCATTTATTTAATATAATAATTAAATAAATCTAACATCATTAATATTAATATATTAATGAGAATTCTCCAAAAATATTGAAATATATATTTTATAATTCAAAATATTTTCTAACACTTTATTCTTATTTAAAATAATTTTTAAATCATTAAAATCATTTTTATCTTATTTATATAATTTAATATTTAAATAAATCTAATATCATTAATATTAAATTATTAATGAAAATTTTCCAAAAATATTAAAAGTTACATTTTATAACTCAAAATATTTTTAAATATATTATTCTTATTTAAAATGATTTTTCATAATATTAAATCATTTTTCTCTAATTTATTTAACACACTAAGTAAATAAATTAAATACATGTAATATTTAAATAATTATAAATATTAAAGAAAAATATTCCAATTGGTCAAAAATTATTTTTCATAATTTAAAATGATTTTTAATACCATTTTTGGTAATTTTTATAATTTATTTTCTATTTTTAATTAATTACCGCAAATTCTGAAAATAAAATAATTCAAAACCACCGCTAAAGCCTATAGCGACACTTGTCTGTCGCCTTAGGTGTTCTTGGTGCTCAAGAACACTGTCAGACAGTGATCAAGGGTGCACGTTTGACCGTATGTAATTTCCAATCTGTACTAGTTCTAAGCAATGTTAAGCATCGATTATGTAGTTAAACTGTAACTCTACAATATCCAACCAACATCATGATCATACAACAAAACGATCTAGCGTCTCAAATTTCTTGTCAGACGGTTTCTGGGTTTTCCCAGAAACCCAAAACCTCAACTGGTCACTTTCTAATACAAATTAGTCTAGGTTTTGATCATTGTGTTGGTGGTTTTAGTATTTATACATGTAGTATACTTGACAAGGAACACCTAGATGTCAAGATCTCAGTCTAAAAACAACATATCTACCATGAATCACACGGTAAAGTATTCATATGCTTTTCTGGAATTTTCAGAAATTCAAGTCATGGCCTTATGGCCTAGTTTGACCACTTACCCCGATCAATCTACTGATTATATACACGATATGAAACCATACATGTATAGTACAAATGTCAGGACACACGCTCGATACAAAACCACCCTAAAAAAAGAATCAACAATGTCAGATCTGAGCTGTTCAAAAAGATGTCAGACGCTGATCTTACACTTTCTGGGTTACCCAGAAAGTTCATGGTCATGCCCGATCAACAGGTTTTGACCGTGAATAAAATGAAATCTAGACCTCTAATGGCTATACAACCACTTTCAGATGAAAGACAACATACCAAACTATAGATCTAACACATAAACCATAACAAAACATTAACAGACAGAGATCTGAGCCGTCTGACATTTGCTTGTCAGAGCACAAAATCTGTTCTTAGACAGTTTTGGAAAACTTCGTTTTTAAAGCTATTTGATGCTATGGATCTATGGTATATCACCATAGATCGTCACAAAACACCTTCTAGCAAACATCTAAACGCATAAACACAAAAGTTGACTTAGCATACAAGATCAAAAGGGCTTAGGGCTTTATACCTTTCTCTTTTCCAATTCTTGATCTATGCTCTCCAATCTGCTTTTGGGTGTTCTAAGGACTGATATTGTGACTGATCTTCCTTAGATTTTCGGAGGTTTTTTGTGTGAGAGGGAGTTGGTAAGAGCTTGGAGAGAAAATAAGGAAAATGGTTACACTTTCTCTCTCTAATTCTTTTATATAACTTAGATACATTGTATACAAGCATGCTAGGTGTCAATTGGATCAGATTTGCTGAGATTTGAAGTCACAAAGTCAAGAGAGTTGGTCAACAACTAAAGGTTTTGGCCATTTTTACAAGTTTCCTAATAAAAATCCCATAAAGGGCATTTTTGACATTTTCCTTCTAAATTAATGGTAACATAGACAATTGACTCAAATGTCCAAACCCTTAGGGTTTAGGGTTTGGGTTAGGGTTTAAACCCTTTAAGGTTTAGAGTTTGAACCCTAGGTTTTCAATTTAATTCCCAAGATTTCCGAATTTCGGTTTTTAAAATAAAAAATTAATATTTCTCAATTATAATTAGAATTTTCTAATTATATTAAAATTTCTTACTCATACTAAAATATTGCTAATTAAGATTAATAATTCCTAATTAAAATTGCTAATTAAGCAAATAGGGTCGTAATTGGTCATTATGGTTTACAACCCACGAATTATGGTTTCTAAGTAGAAGAATAAAATTTCCAAATTACAATTAGGTTTGTGAAATAGAAAATTAAGATAACTAAAATATAATTAGGGTTTTCAACTGTATAATCGATTTTTTAAAATCTGATATTAGGGTTTCTAATCCCTTATTAGGGTTTATTAATATTAAACCTTATCCTATCAATCATTAATCAATAAATCTATACAGTACAAACATGTACTCATTAATATAATTATTTTAATTATATTTTCTATCGAATCTCTATCCAGACTTAGGGTTAGGGTTTTTATTCCTGTTAAGCACAACTCTACTCTAATTTCTTAGTCAATACACAAATTGACTCATTCTCTAAACTCGTATCACCGATACTTGTCACATAAATGTTAATTAATATTAATATTACTTAAAAAAAATTTATTTGCAAATTTTGGATTATTCGAAATCCTGGGTTATCACATGAACCTTAACATCACGTGAAACATGACCAGAACGTATATAAAATCGAGCCACAAAGTGCTCACTCGAAACTGACTGGGTTTCTGGAAAACCCAGAGATCCCAGCAATCCTCTGACATGCTTTTGCAAGGCTTATAATGATCAGATCTGATATATTTTGGCTAGGGAATTAGTTTCTAGTTGTAGTATTACATGCATACTACATCATCAATGTCTTAGCAAGCCCAGAAATGATATAACCAAGAAAATAGAACCGGTCAAACCCACTAACTTGAACATTGTCTTGCATTTCTTGGAAGCTCAAGAACATGCTCAAGAACACCTATAGCGACGGTTATGCCGCTATAGGACCCTTTAGCGACAAATTAATTATAAAATTAGTATTTTCATTAAATAATTGCTATTAAATGGTTTTTAAATATTAAAAATACATAATAAATTATGAAAAATTATTTTAAAGCCTGAAAATTAGTTTTTAATTATTTTGAGTATATTTCATAAATATTTAATATTTTTAGAATATAAATGGTATTTAATTTATTTAATTTTAATATTAAATAAATTATTTAAAAATAATTTTAAAACTTTAAAAATCATGAAAAATTATATTATGATATAAGAAAATATTTGAAGTTATTTTTAATGACTTTTAATATTTTGTGATGATTTTCATTAATAAATTATTATTAATGGTAGTTAATTTATTTAATAGATCTATTAAATAAATTATGGAAAAATAGAATTAATGCTTTAAAAATTATATGAAATTATTTAAGTGTTATAAAAATATTTTAAGTTATAAATTATAACTTTTGATATTTTGTCATGAAATATATTAATATTTTAATATTAATGGCTGATAATTAATAATGGTTTTAATTACTTTAAAATCATTTAATGGTGATAATATAGTATAAAAAATACTTTGAGATATTATAAATATATTATAATATTATGTTAAGGATTTCATTGATATTTAATATTAAATTAATATTAATGGTAAAGGAATTAAGTGGTATTTAATGCATATAAATATGATATTATTCATTGAAAAATCATGATAAATGAGAATAATTATCTGAAAATTATTGCAAGTCTATGAAAATTATTTTTACTGATTAATAAATTACCTAAGATAATTGTTAAGTATTTAGGCGTGGTTTAATTGAACTTAAACTCGATAATTGTCCGACTAGGCCGTCGAGATGTAATAATAGTACCGAACACAACTTAGACTGTAATAGTTTGACTCGATACTAGGTCTTATGTGCTATATAGACTGATATGATTATGTAGTAATGTGTTTAGGTTATTTTATACTGTGATGATATTATTCTAATATTTGGAGATCGGTATTATCTATATTAGGTCTTCGGATAAAGCTAAGTTATATTTTGTAACGATAATCAAAGGTACATTCAAGTTTTTCTTAAACTCTAATAAGAGTTGTTTCATTCAGATATACTAATGGTTAATCATTGCTGATTCCCATTGTAGAATTGCAGTATGTACATATTGCTTGTATAAGTCAGGTATGAAAGGCTAATCACCTTCCTTACTGTTCGGTTCAGATATATTCGTTCATGTTTAATACTTGTTCAGTCAAAGTTTGTTCGTGCTAATTCACAACTACATTGTTGAATTATTACCAGCTTATTATTCAGACTTTTCAATCATGATATATCCTTAAATAAAATTTAAACATGCTGGGCAACCTTCATGTTCACCCTTGCTATATCATGATAAACATTGCAGATTAAGACGAATGCGTCGGATACAAGAAAAGTCAAAGCCAAGTTCAGCTTGGGACTATGTATGCAGCTAGATTTGTAATAGTATTGTATTATAATAACATTGTATGTTAGATAGGATTTTGATTAAGGTTTTAAGTAAGGTTCTCAACCTTGGGGATAATGTGAAATTTTAATGTATAAACAATTTATGTTTATATCTTCCGCAATAGTTAGAACTAGTGTACCAGATTCGTGGTGATTTAGGACCAGAATTTGGGGGCGCTACAATTGGTATCAAAGCTGTTGGTTATAAACCTAGGGTAGAGTTACCTTAGACTAATAACCGCAGTGGTAGGATAAGACCTAAATCACATAGAGTTAGTATGTCGGTAAGATTCAAAGACGAATCTCGGTAAGTTGTAAAGATACGGAGTTCCCTAATTCTGATAGTAAAGGTGACTAGTAGTGGTGAATAGATAGAGTCTAAATGACTAAAAGTACTGCGATAGGAGATCGTAAAACAAAACGATCATAGCATAGAAATATATCGTAATATATACGATAAGTTCACTACGTGATCGGATAACGTTATAGTAGTGAGAATGATCCAACGAATGATTGAAAAGTTTACGGCAAGAATGTCGAGTCAGTTGTACTATGAATTGGTACAGATTTAGGAAAGGATTATGAATACAGATTAAATGAAATTCGTATTGAGAATGGGGTTAGAATCAAGTGGGGATTTCAATTGAGGACACATGTCAGCAGCCAAGTTGTATGATTCTTCGTATTGGAGCTGAATTGTACTTGGTGTAACAACCATTTAGTTTTTGGCACTGATAATCATTGGAATGTCTGTGTCGCCCTATTTGTTTTATGCATGTTAAGAGGGTGATTCCTTTCTCATGTGTATATCAGATAGATAGGTTATAGGTAAAGAATATCAGGTTAAGTTCGAGTTCTTAAAACTCATACTTATGGTATGTTCGTGACTTATAGTTATATGAAATGTTTATGAACCCCTCAACGAATGGATGCCAAAGGTCTGACTAGGACAAGTTCTTAAACTCATATGATTGTGGAAAGTTCATGAACTCATAAGTGGGGTAAGTTCGACGAATTGGGTAGAATTGAGTGCGAATGGAGTATTGCGGATAATAGGAACAGATAGATTGTTTTAGCAATTGATTATTAGCAGAGACATTAAGTTTTCCTAAAACTCCTAGCTATGCTAGACTTCGAAATTTTGACATCAAGCTAAAAACGCACTTTGTGCTTTTGAATATATATATATATATATATATATATATATATATATATATATATATATATATATATAATATATATAGACTCGTAATTAATTTTGAAACTATTTAATGTATAGTCTATGCTACTTATTTCAGCTAGACGCAAATGATTTGAAATATCAAAATATATTTTATTTATCACTCATGTACCATGTAACCTGGTGCAGAGATGATTAAAAGTTGATAGAGTTATAAATACAGGAATACATAGTGTGAATTTGATCTAAAAATCATTGTTCTACTATTGTATGATGTGTTATGACAAAGTCATACAATGACGACACCCTCAAACGGGCTGTTAATACAATACGGCATCATGACGTAATTCTCAAAAATATTTTAAAGATTTTAATTTGCCAACGGGGTTTGGCTACACTTAAATAATTTGATTGAATTGGATTATTGATATAAGCCTACGTTATTTGATTCAGTTAGACTAATGTTTAAAAAACTCTAAGCGTTCTTTGAAAATTTTCCCGAACCAAATTATTTTGGTGTGGAATCAGATAAAGACTGAGGTAAGAAATTTTGTGCGCCTAAGGCGGATAAGAGGAACAAATTGTTTCGACCAGCAGTACTTGGCCAATACAGGGCATACCGGGCTAATCACCTACTATGTAGTTATGACGGTTTGCGGATGAATTTCCATAAAACCATTGCGAAAAT
Source organism: Panax notoginseng (assembly GCA_016801055.1). Classification (NCBI taxonomy): domain Eukaryota; kingdom Viridiplantae; phylum Streptophyta; class Magnoliopsida; order Apiales; family Araliaceae; genus Panax; species Panax notoginseng. The sequence goes on along the minus strand of CM029013.1, from coordinate 208,340,411 downwards.
GACAGACAAATAGTCTATATGACTCCTCAGCACAATTTAAAAATTTTTTACTCTTGTGAGTGATGTATTGGGCAACATGTGATGCTGTGTATGAAAGGTATGAGGTGTAAGTTGAATTTCAGGGACGAAATTCTTAGAAGAAGGGGTGAATGTGACAATCCAAGAATTTAAACAATTTAATAAAACCTTAAAAGATTGAATAGAGGTTAAATAATAGACCTAAATAGAAAATAAGTGTATGTATTTAATATTTTTAGGAATAAATTTTGTGAATTTAAAAACTTTTGGTAAAGGTTTACAGTGTTAAGAGTATCTGTGTATATGGTCTTATGTGTGTACAGTATGTGGTTAAGGTTCAATGGTTGACCGAATAAAGTATATCAGTCACAAACCCTAATAATATTTTAGAACCTCGACGTTTAGTTAGAAAATCTTAACGATTGATATAAACCTTATTACCGGCTATGGAAACCCTAATTTTAGTTCCGAGAATCTGAAACCCTAATTCGAATTATTAAAACCCTAATTGGGAAGCTTGAAGATAAGTATTAAGGTTTTTATGGTATTGATTTTATATTAATAAGGGATAGCCCTAATTGATTATTAGAAAACCCTAATTGTTCAAATGGAAACCCTAATGTACAATTAGAGAAAACCTAATTATTAATTTATAGAGTTTAATGTTACTTAGGAAACCTTAACCCTAATTAGCAAGCTTGAATGTGATTAGTAAACTTTACTATAATTAGGGAACCCTAATTACAATTTTCTATTTTAAAACCTAATTAGTAAATACTAGAATATTAATTTGTGTAACTTTAGGGTTAAATCCTAAGGGTCAAAACCTAATGCTTGTGAGAAGTTACCAAGTTGCCATGCACTTTACAAGCCAAATGACCAAACTACCTTTTTTAATATTTTAACGAGGTGGAGTGTAAATCTAACCCTACTTGTGGTTGGTGAACAACCCTAGGCTAGCCATGTGGTCTACAAAGCAACTTTAATCAAGTAACAACTGATCACATGATCAGCCATTGCATTTTATCATTTTATATATAGATCAAAGAGAGGGAAAGTCACCAAACCAAGCTCATTTGCATCCTTACACTCAACCAAACTTTTCTCTCTTCTTAGCTACGAAAATATTAAGTGAATCGGTCACTAGTAAGAGCCTCAAGAAGCCAGATCCTGGATCAGAAATCAAGTATGGAAGCATAATAGAGGTATAAACCCTAATTCTAGAAATCCTAAGATCTGATGGTTGATGTTGTGATTTATTGTTTAGAAATGTGTAATAAGGTGTCATTTGGTAATCTGGGTTGTTAAATCCCAGATCCATAACATCAAAGTGCACGAAATAGCATTTTTTTGAAATATGGAAAACTGAAAATTTGTGGCCTGACAGTCATATGTCAGAGCCTCTAGATTCTTCTATGTTAGATGTTTATGGTGTTTTATGTTATTAATCTATAGTATGTCATGTGATCTTTGTCCTGCAACTTAAATCAGGGTCATAGCATGTCTAGATCGTAAGTTATGCACGGTCAAACCTAGTTGACCGATCACGAAACTGTTTTCTGGGCAGCCCAGAATTTCTAGTTTCCGTCTGACAAGTTTTTGCAGGCTCTAGATCTTGTTGATTTTTATGTTTTTGGTGATGTTATTGGTTGCAGATATTAGACTGGTATGAATACTACATAATCGTGCTTCTAGGTTACACAGATCCATAACAAAACCCAAGATTTTAATGGTCAAACAACCGTTGACCAAACTGCTCAAGAACATTTCTGGGTTATCCAGAAATGTTTAAGAACAGTCTTTCTGTCCTACTTTGACCGGCTCAGATTGTACTTAAGTGATGTTGTAAAGTTGATCTAGTGATTTTTTTTTGTACGACTATAGATCTGAACCTTAACATCACGTGAAACATGACCAGAACGTATATAAAATCGAGCCACAAAGTGCTCACTCAAAACTGACTGGGTTTCTGGAAAACCTAGAAATCCCAGCAAGCCTCTGACATGCTTTTGTAAGGCTTATAATGATCAGATCTGATATATTTTGGCTAAGGAATTAGTTTCTAGTTGTAGTATTACATGCATACTACATCATCAATGTCTTAGCAAGCCCAGAAACGATATAACCAAGAAATTAGAACCGGTCAAACCCACTAACTTGAACATTGTCTTGCATTTCTGGGAAGCTCAAGAACATGCTCAAGAACACCTATAGCGACGGTTCTGTCGCTATAGGGCCCTTTAGCGACAGACTAATTATAAAATTAGTATTTTCATTAAATAACTAGTATTAAATGGTTTTTAATTATTAAAAATACATAATAAATTATGAAAATTATTTTAAAGCCAGAAAATTAGTTTTTAATTATTTTGAGTATATTTCATAAATATTTAATATTTGTGAAATATAAATGGTATTTAATTTATTTAATTTTAATATTAAATAAATTATTTAAAAATAATTTTAATACTTTAAAAATCATGAAAAATTATATTATGATATAAGAAAAATATTTGAAGTTATTTTTAATGACTTTTAATATTTTGTGATGATTTTCATTAATAAATTATTATTAATGGTAGATAATTTATTTAATAGATCTATTAAATAAATTATGAAAAAATAGAATTAATGCTTTAAAAATTATATGAAAATAATTTAAGTGTTATAAAAATATTTTAAGTTATAAAATATAACTTTTGATATTTTGTCATGAAATATATTAATATTTTAATATTAATGGTTGATAATTAATAATTGTTTTATTTACTTTAAAATCATTTAATGGTGATAATATAGTATTAAAAATACTTTGAGATATTATAACTATATTATAATATTATGTTAAGGATTTCATTGATATTTAATATTAAATTAATATTAATGATAAAGGAATTAAGTGGTATTTAATGCATATAAATATGATATTATTGATTGAAAAATCATGATAAATGAGAATAATTATCTAAAAATTATTGCAAGTCTATGAAAATTATTTTGACTGATTAATAAATTACCTAAGATAATTGTTAAGTGTTTAGGCAGGGTTTAATTGAACTTAAACTCGATAATTGTCCGACTAGGCCGTCGAGATGTAATAATAGTACCGAACACAACTCAGACTGCAATAGTTTGACTCGATACTAGGTCTTATGTGCTGTATAGACCGATAGGATTATGTGATAATGTGTTTAGATTATTTTATACTGTGATGATATTATTCTAATATTTGGAGATCGGTATTATCTATATTAGCTCTTCGGATAAAGCTAAGTTATATTTCGTAACGGTAATCAACGGTACAGGCAAGTTTTTCTTAAACTCTACTAAGAGTTGTTTCATTCAGATATGCTTATGGTTAATCATTGCTGATTGCCATTGTAGAATTGTACTCTGTACATATTACTTGTATAAGTCAGGTATGAAAGGCTGATCACCTTCCTTACCGTTCGGTTCAGATATATTCGTTCATGTTTAATACTTGTTCAGTCAAAGTTTGTTCGTGCTAATTCACAACTACATTGTTAAATTATTACCAGCTTATTATTCAGACTTTTCAATCATGATATATCCTTAAATAAAATTTAAACATGCTGGGCAACCTTCATGTTCACCCTTGTTATATCATGATAAACATTGCAGATTAAGACGAATGCGTTGGATACAAGAAAAGTCAAAGCCAAGTTCAGCTTGGGACTATGTATGCAGCTAGATTTGTAATAGTATTGTATTATAATAACATTGTATGTTAGATAGGATTTTTATTAAGGTTTTAAGTAAGGTTCTCGACCTTGGGGATAATGTGAAATGTTTAATGTATAAATAATTTATGTTTATATCTTCCGCAATAGTTAGAACTAGTGTACCAGATTCGTGGTGATTTAGGACCAGAATTTGGGGGCGCTACAATTGGTATCAAAGCTGTTGGTTATAAACCTAGGGTAGAGTTACCTTAGACTAATAACCGCAGTGGTAGGATAAGACCTAAATCACATAGAGTTAGTATGTCGGTAAGATTCAAAGACGAATCTCGGTAAGTTGTAAAGATGCAGAGTTTCCTAATTCTGATTGTAAAGGTGACTAGTAGTGGTGAATAGATAGAGTCTAAATGACTAAAAGTACTGCGATAGGAGATCGTAAAACAAAACGATCATAGCATAGAAATATATCGTAATATATACGATAAGTTCACTACATGATCGGATAACGTTATAGTAGTGAGAATGATCCAGCGAATGATTAAAAAGTTTACGGCAAGAATGTTGTGTCAGTTGTACTATGAATTGGTACAGATTTAGGAAAGGATTATGAATACAGATTAAATGAAATTCGTATTGAAAATGGGGTTAGAATCAAGTGGGGATTTCAATTGAGGACACATGTCAGTAGCCAAGTTGTATGATTCTTCGTATTGGAGCTGAATTGTACTTGGTGTAACAACCACTTAGTTTTTGGCACTGATAATCATTGGAATGTATGTGTCGCGCTATTTGTTATATGCATGTTAAGAGGGTGATTCCTTTCTCATGTGTATATCAGATAGATAGGTTATAGGTAAAGAATATCAGGTTAAGTTCGAGTTCTTAAAACTCATACTTATGGTATGTTCGTGACTTATAGTTATATGAAATGTTTATGAACCCCTCAACGAATGGACGCCAAAGGTCTGACTAGGACAAGTTCTTAAACTCATATGATTGTGGAAAGTTTCTGAACTCATAAGTGGGGTAAGTTCGACGAATTGGGTAGAACTAAGTGCGAATGGAGTATTGAGGATAATAGGAACAGATAGATTGATTAAGCAATTGATTATTAGCAGAGACATTAAGTTTTCCTAAAACTCCTAGCTATGCTAGACTTCGAAATTTTGACATCAAGCTAAAAACGCACTTTGTGCTTTTGAATATATATATATATATATATATATATATATATATATATATATATATATATATATATATGTAAACTCGTAATTAATTTTGAAACTGTTTAAAGTATAGTCCATGCTACTTATTTCAGCTAGACGCAAATGATTTAAAATATCAAAATATATTTTATTTATCACTCATGTACCATGTAACCTGGTGCAGAGATGATTAAAAGTTGATAGAGTTATAAATACAGGAATACATAGTGTGAATTCGATCTAAAAATCATTGTTCTACTATTGTATGATGTGTTATGACAAAGTCATACAATGACGACATCCTCAAACGGGCTGTTAATACAATACGACATCATGACGTCATTCTCAAAAATATTTTATAGATTTTAATTTGCCAACGGGGTTTGGCTACACTTAAATAATTTGATTGAATTGGATTATTGATATACGCCTACGTTATTCGATTCAATTAGACTAATGTTTAAAAAACTCTAAGCGTTCTTTGAAAATTTTCCCGAACCAAATTGTTTTGGTGTGGAATCAGATAAAGACTGAGGTAAGAAATTTTGTGTGCCTAAGGCGGATAAGAGGAACAAATTGTTTCGACCAGCAGTACTTGGCCAATACAGGGCATACCGGGCTAATCACCTACTATGTAGTTATGACGGTTTGCGGATGAATTTTCATAAAACTATTGCGAAAATGACAGACAAATAGTCTATATGACTCCTCATCACAATTTGAAAATTTTTTACTCTTGTGAGTGATGTATTGGGTAACATGTGATGCAGTGTATGAAAGGTATGAGGTGTAAGTTGAATTTCAAGGACGAAATTCTTAGAAGAAGGGGTGAATGTGACAATCCAAGAATTTAAACAATTTAATAAAACCTTAAAAGATTGAATAGAGGTTAAATAATAGACCTAAATAGAAAATAAGTGTATGTATTTAATATTTTTAGGAATAAATTTTGTGAATTTAAAAACTTTTGGTAAAGGTTTACAGTGTTAAGAGTATCTGTGTATATGGTCATATGTGTGTACAGTATGTGGTTAAGGGTCAAGGGTTGACCGAATAAATTATATCAGTCACAAACCCAAATAATATTTTAGAACCTCGACGTTCAGTTAGAAAATCCTAACAATTGATATAAACCTTATTACCGGCTATGGAAACCCTAATTTTAGTTTCGAGAATCTGAAACCCTAATTCGAATTATTAAAACCCTAATTGGGAAGCTTGAAGATAAGTATTAAGGTTTTTATGGTAATGATTTTATATTAATTAGGGATATCCCTAATTGATTATTAGAAAACCCTAATTGTTCAAATGGAAACCCTAATGTACAATTAGAGAAAACCTAATTATTAATTTATAAAGTTTAATGTTACTTAGGAAACCTTAACCCTAATTAGCAAGCTTGAATGTGATTAGTAAACTTTACTATAATTAGGGAACCCTAATTACAATTTTCTATTTTAAAACCTAATTAGGAAATACTAGAATATTAATTTGTGTAACTTTAGAGTTAAACCCTAAGGGTCAAAACCTAATGATTGTGAGAAGTTACCAAGTTGCCATGCACTTTATAAGTCAAATGACCAAACTACCCTTTTTTAATATTTTAACGAGGTGGAGTATAAATCTAACCCTACTTGTGGTTGGTGAACAACCCTAGGCTAGCCATGTGGTCTACAAAGCAACTTTAATCAAGTAACAACTGATCACATGATCAGCCATTGCATTTTATCATTTTATATATAGATCAAAGAGAGGGAAAGTCACCAAACCAAGCTCATTTGCATCCTTACACTCAACCAAACTTTTCTCTCTTCTTAGCTACGAAAATATTAAGTGAATCGGTCACTAGTAAGAGCCTTAGCAAGCCAGGATCATGATCATGGATCAGAAATCAAGTATGGAAGCATAATAGAGGTATAAACCCTAATTCTAGAAATCCTTAGATCTGATGTTTGATGTTGTGATTTATTGTTTAGAAATGTGTAATAAGGTGTCATTTAGTAATCTGGGTTGTTAAATCCCAAATCCATAACATCAAAGTGCACGAAATAGCATTTTTTTGAAATCTAGAAAACTGAAAATTTGTGGCCTGACAGTCATATGTCAGAGCCTCTAGATTCTTCTATGTTAGATGTTTATGGTGTTTTATGTTATTAATCTATAGTATGTCATGTGATCTTTGTCTTGCAACTTGAATCAGGGTCATAGCATGTCTAGATCGTAAGTTATGCACGGTCAAACCTAGTTGACCGATCACGAAACTGTTTTCTGGGCAGCCCAGAATTTCTAGTTTCCGTCTGACAAGTTTTTGCAGGCTCTAGATCTTGTTGATTTTTATGTTTTTGGTGATGTTATTGGTTGAAGATTGTAGACTGGTATGAATACTACATAATCGTGCTTCTAGGTTACACAGATCCATAACAGAACCCAAGATTTTAATGGTCAAACAACCGTTGACCAAACTGCTCAAGAACATTTCTGGGTTATCCAGAAATGTTTAAGAACGGTCTTTCTGTCCTACTTTGACCGGCTCGATTGTACTTAAGTGATGTTGTAAAGTTGATCTAGTGATTTTTTGTTGTACCTTGACGTAACGACTATAGATCTGAACCTTAACATCACGTGAAACATGACCAGAACGTATATAAAATCGAGCCACAAAGTGCTCACTCGAAACTGACTGGGTTTCTGGAAAACCTAGAAATCCCAGCAAGCCTCTGACATGCTTTTGTAAGGCTTATAATGATCAGATCTGATATATTTTGGCTAGGTAATTAGTTTCTAGTTGTAGTATTACATGCATACTACATCATCAATGTCTTAGCAAGCCCAGAAACGATATAACCAAGAAATTAGAACCGGTCAAACCCACTAACTTGAACATTGTCTTGCATTTCTGGGAAGCTCAAGAACATGCTCAAGAACACCTATAGTGACGGTTCTGTCGCTATAGGGCCCTTTAGCGACAAACTAATTATAAAATTAGTATTTTCATTAAATAACTAGTATTAAATGGTTTTTAATTATTAAAAATACATAATAAATTATGAAAATTATTTTAAAGCCAGAAATTAGTTTTTAATTATTTTGAGTATATTTCATAAATATTTAATATTTGTGAAATATAAATGGTATTTAATTTATTTAATTTTAATATTAAATAAATTATTTAAAAATAATTTTAATACTTTAAAAATCATGAAAAATTATATTATGATATAAGAAAATATTTGAAGTTATTTTTAATGACTTTTAATATTTTGTGATGATTTTCATTAATAAATTATTATTAATGAGAGATAATTTATTTAATAGATCTATTAAATAAATTATGAAAAAATAGAATTAATGCTTTAAAAATTATATGAAAATAATTTAAGTGTTATGAAAATATTTTAAGTTATAAAATATAACTTTTGATATTTTGTCATGAAATATATTAATATTTTAATATTAATGGTTGATAATTAATAATTGTTTTATTTACTTTAAAATCATTTAATGGTGATAATATAGTATTAAAAATACTTTGAGATATTATAACTATATTATAATATTATGTTAAGGATTTCATTGATATTTAATATTAAATTAATATTAATGATAAAGGAATTAAGTGGTATTTAATGCATATAAATATGATATTATTGATTGAAAAATCATGATAAATGAGAATAATTATCTAAAAATTATTGCAAGTCTATGAAAATTATTTTGACTGATTAATAAATTACCTAAGATAATTGTTAAGTGTTTAGACAGAGTTTAATTGAACTTAAACTCGATAATTGTCCGACTAGGCCGTCGAGATGTAATAATAGTACCGAACACAACTCAGACTGCAATAGTTTGACTCGATACTAGGTCTTATGTGCTGTATAGACCGATAGGATTATGTGATAATGTGTTTAGATTATTTTATACTGTGATGATATTATTCTAATATTTGGAGATCGGTATTATCTATATTAGCTCTTCGGATAAAGCTAAGTTATATTTCGTAATGGTAATCAACGGTACAGGCAAGTTTTTCTTAAACTCTACTAAGAGTTGTTTCATTCAGATATGCTTATGGTTAATCATTGCTGATTGCCATTGTAGAATTGTACTCTGTACATATTGCTTGTATAAGTCAGGTATGAAAGGCTGATCACCTTCCTTACCGTTCGGTTCAGATATATTCGTTCATGTTTAATACTTGTTCAGTCAAAGTTTGTTCGTGCTAATTCACAACTACATTGTTAAATTATTACCAGCTTATTATTCAGACTTTTCAATCATGATATATCCTTAAATAAAATTTAAACATGCTGGGCAACCTTCATGTTCACCCTTGTTATATCATGATAAACATTGCAGATTAAGACGAATGCGTTGGATACAAGAAAAGTCAAAGCCAAGTTCAGCTTGGGACTATGTATGCAGCTAGATTTGTAATAGTATTGTATTATAATAACATTGTATGTTAGATAGGATTTTTATTAAGGTTTTAAGTAAGGTTCTCGACCTTGGGATAATGTGAAATGTTTAATGTATAAACAATTTATGTTTATATCTTCCGCAATAGTTAGAACTAGTGTACCAAATTCGTGGTGATTTAGGACCAGAATTTGGGGGCGCAACAATTGGTATCAAAGCTGTTGGTTATAAACCTAGGGTAGAGTTACCTTAGACTAATAACCGCAGTGGTAGGATAAGACCTAACTCACATAGAGTTAGTGTGTAGGTAAGATTCAAAGACGAATCTCGGTAAGTTGTAAAGATACGGAGTTCCCTAACTCTGATAGTAAAGGTGACTAGTAGTGGTGAATAGATAGAGTCTAAAGGACTAAAAGTATTGGGATAAGAGATCGTAAAACAAAACGATCATAGCATAGAAATATATCGTAATATATACGATAAGATCAATCCGTGATCGGATAACGTTATAGTAGTGAGAATGATCCAGCGAATGATTGAAAAGTTTATGGCAAGAATGTTGTGTCAGTTGTACAATGAATTGGTACAGATTCAGGAAAGGATTATGAATACGGATTAAATGAAATTCGTATTGAGAATGGGGTTAGAATCAAGTGGGGATTTTAATTGAGGACACATGTCAGCAGCCAAGTTGTTTGATTCTTCGTATGGCAGCTGAATTATACTTGGTGTAACAACCACTTAGTTTCCCGCACTTATAATCATTGGAATATCTGTGTCGCGCTATTTGCTATATGCATGTTAAGAGGGTGATTCCTTTCTCATGTGTATATCAGATAGATATGTTATAGGTAGAGAATATCAGGTTAAGTACGAGTTCTTAAAACTCATACTTATGGTATGTTTGTGACTCATAGTTATATGAAATGTTTATGAACCCCTCAGCGAATGGACGCCAAAGGTCTGACTAGGACAAGTTCTTAAACTCATATGATTGTGGAATGTTCCTGAACTCATAAGTGTGGTAAGTTCGACGAATTGGGTAGAACTAAGTGTGAATTGAGTATTGAGGATAATAGGAACAGATAGATTGATTAAGCAATTGATTATTAGCAGAGACATTTAGTTTTCCCAAAACTCCTAGCTATGCTAGATTTCAAAATTTTGACATCAAGCTAAAAACGTGCTTTGTGCTTTTGAAATATATATATATATATATATATATATATATATATATATATATATATATATATAGTTGACTCGTAATCATTTTTGAAACTGTTTAAAGTATAGTATATGTTATGGCTGAGCAAGTAACCAAATTGGAACCGAAACCGCACCAAAAACCGCACGAACCGCACCAATTAAAACCGCTCCAACGGTTCCGGCGTATGTGGCGGTTTTAGGTGGGTTGAATAACCAAATTTATTGTTCCGGTTTGGTTACTAGCCAAAACCAAACTGCATAAAATCAAAACCGCACCATGTGTGTGTATGTATGTAATATCTCTAGTAAATTCTAAAGTTACTTTTCACTTGAACACGCTCAGAGAAAATCTCAGTCTTGCATTGTCATTTTTTCACCAATTGAAAGAAAATGTTAGAGGTTATAGAGTCAAAAATTAAGCAATTGGGTTTTGGAATTTTGAATTTATTTGATGCGTTATTGGAGAGGCTTATAGTTGAGGGGCTCGAGCACTTGATGCATTAGTTAATGTCAATGCTATAATTGTAATAGTCTAATAGATTATTTTTAGTCCTCCCTGCAATATATTTTATTCTATTTTCAGTATATACTTTTAATTTTTGGGGAACTAGATAAACATTCTTGCTTATTATTGAATAGTCTCCGTTGTTTTATATAGTGTATATTTTAGTTTTAAAGCATGCTTGATATAATTCTCATTGTCTACTTTGTCACTAAGTTAATTGCTCGATGTAAGTTTTATGTTAAATTTTATTGAAGGTTTAAACTTTTTTGTTGTTTCAATTGGTTTTGGAACCGAAACCGCACCAATTAAAACCGAACCGCACATTTTAAAACTGAACTGCACCAATCACAAGCGGTTTCGGGTGCGATTTTGAATTTTTCAAACCGCACCTAAGCGGTTTCGGGTGCGGTTTGGACTTCAAACCGCACCAAACCGCACCATGCTCACCCCTAGTATATGCTACTTATTTCAGCTAGACGCAAATGATTTGAAATATCAAAATATATTTTATTTATCACTCATGTACCATGTAACCTGGTGCAGAGATGATTAAAAGTTGATAGAGTTATAAATACAGGAATACATAGTGTGAATTCGATCTAAAAATCATTGTTCTATTATTGTATGATATGTTATGACAAAGTCATACAATGACGACATCCTCAAACGGACTGTTAATACAATACGGCATCATGACGTCATTCTCAAAAAAATTTTAAAGATTTTAATTTGCCAATGGGGTTTAGCTACACTTAAATAATTTGATTGAATTGGATTATTGATATAAGCCTACGTTATTCGATTCAGCTAGACCAATGTTTAAAAAACTCTAAGCGTTCTTTGAAAATTTTCCCGAACCAAATTGTTTTGGTGCGGAATCAGATAAAGACTGAGGTAAGAAATTTTGTGCGCCTAAGGCGGATAAGAGGAATAAATTGTTTCGACCAGCAGTACTTGGCCAGTACAGGGCATACCGGGCTAATCACCCACTATGTAGTTATGACGATTTGCGAATGAATTTCCATAAAACCTTTGCGAAAATGACAGACAAATAGTCTATATGACTCCTTAGCACAATTTGAAAAAATTTTACTCTTGTGAGTGATGTATTGGGTAACATGTGATGCTGTGTATGAAAGGTATAAGGTGTAAGTTGAATTTCGGGGATGAAATTCTTAGAAGATGGGGTGAATGTGACAACCCAAAAATTTAGACAATTTAATAAAACCTTAAAAGATTAAATAGAGGTTAAATAATAGGCCTAGACCGAAAATAAGTGTATGTATTTAACATTTTTAGGAATAAATTTTGTGAATTTAAAAACTTTTGGTAAAGGTTTACAGTGTTAAGAGCATCTGTGTCTATGGTCATATGTGTGTACAGTATGTGGTTAAGGGTCAAGGGTTGACCGGATAAAGTATATCAGTCACAAACCCTAATAATATTTTTAGAACCTCGACGTTCAGTTAGAAAATCCTAACGATTGATATAAACCTTATTACCGGCTATGGAAACCCTAATTTTAGTTCCGAGAATTTGAAACCCTAATTCGAATTATTAAAACCCTAATTAGGAAGCTTGAAGATAAGTATTAAGGTTTTTATGTTATTGATTTAATATTAATTAGGGATAGCCCTAATTGATTATTAAAAAACCCTAATTGTTCAAATGGAAACCCTAATGTACAATTAGAGAAAACCTAATTATTAATTTATAGAGTTTAATATTACTTAGGAAACCTTAACCCTAATTAGCAAGCTTGAATGTGATTAGTAAACTTTACTATAATTAGGGAACCCTAATTATAATTTTCTATTTTAAAACCTAATTAGTAAATACTAGAATATTAATTTATGTAACCTTAGGGTTAAACCCTAAGGGTCAAACCCTAATGATTATGAGAAGTTACCAAGTTGCCATGCACTTTATAAGCCAAATGACCAAACTACCCCTTTTTAATATTTTAACGAGGTGGAGTGTAGATCTAACCCTACTTGTGGTTGGTGAACAACCGTAGGCTAGCCATGTGGTCTAGAAAGCAACTTTAATCAACCAACAACTGATCAAATGATCAGCCATTGCATTTTATTATTTTATATATAGATCAAAGAGAGGGAAAGTCACCAAACCAAGCTCATTTGCATCCTTACACTCAACCAAACTTTTATCTCTCCTTAGCTACGAAAATATTAAGTGAAACGGTCACTACTAAGAGCCTTAGCAAGCCAAGATCAGGATCATGGATCAGAAATCAAGTATGGAAGCATAATAGAGGTATAAACCCTAATTCTAGAAATCCTTAGATCTGATGTTTGATGTTGTTATTTGTTGTTTAGGAATGTGTAATAAGGTGTCATTTAGTAATCTGGGTTGTTAAATCCCAGATCCATAACATCAAAGTGCATGAAATAGCATTTTTTTGAAATCTGGAAAACTGAAAATTTGTGGCCTGACAGTCATATGTCAGAACCTCTAGATTCTTCTGTGTTAGATGTTTATGGTGTTTTATGTTATTAATCTGTAGTATATCATGTGATCTTTGTTCTGTAACTTGAATCAGGGTCATAACATGTCTAGATCGTAAGTTATGCACGGTCAAACCTAGTTGACCGATCACGAAACTATTTTCTGGGCAGCCCAGAATTTCCAGTTTCCGTTTGACAAGTTTTTATAGGCTATAGATCTTGTTGATTTTTATGTTTTTGGTCATGTTATTGGTTGAAGATTGTAAACTGGTTTGAATACTACATAATCATGCTTCTAGGTTACACAGATCCATAACAGAACCCAAGATTTTAATGGTCAAACAACCGTTGACCAAACTGCTCAAGAACATTTCTAGGTTATCCAGAAATGTTTAAGAACAGTCTTTCTGTCCTACTTTGACCGGCTCAGATTGTACTTATGTGATGTTGTAAAGTTAATCTAGTGATTTTTTATTGTACCTTGACATAATGACTATAGATCTAAACCTTAACATCACGTGAAACATGATGACCAGAACGTATATAAAATCGAGCCGCAAAGTGCTCACTCGAAACTGACTGGGTTTCTGGAAAACCCAGAAATTCCAACAAGCCTCTGACATGCTTTTGTAAGGCTTATAATGATCAGATCTGATATATTTTGGCTAAGGAATTAGTTTCTAGTTGTAGTATTACATGCATATTACATCATCAATGTCTTAGCAAGCCTAGAAACGATATAACCAAGAAATTAGAACCGGTCAAACCCACTAACTTGAACACTGTCTTGCATTTTTGGGTAGCTCAAGAACACCTATAGCGACTTTTTTGTCGCTATAGGGCCCTTTAGCGACAGATTAATTATAAAATTAGTATTTTCATTAAATAATTAGTATTAAATGGTTTTTAATTATTAAAAATACATAATAAATTATGAAAAACTATTTTGAAGCCTGAAAATTAGTTTTTAATTATTTTGAGTATATTTCATAAATATTTAATATTTTTGAAATATAAATGGTATTTAATTTATTTAATTTTAATATTAAATAAATTATTTAAAAATAATTTTAATAATTTAAAAATCATGAAAATTTATATTATGATATAAAAAAGTATTTTAAATTATTTTTAATAACTTTTAATATTTTGTGATGATTTTCATTAATAAATTATTATTAATGGTAGTTAATTTATTTAATAGATCTATTAAATAAATTATGAAAAAATAGAATTAATGCTTTAAAAAGTATATGAAAATGATTTAAGTGTTATAAAAATATTTTAAGTTATAAAATATAACTTTTGATATTTTGTCATGAAATATATTAATATTTTAATATTAATGGCCGATAATTAATAATGGTTTTAAATACTTTAAAATCATTTAATGGTGATAATATAGTATTAAAAATACTTTGAGATATTATAAATATATTATAATATTATGTTAATGATTTCATTGATATTTAATATTAAATTAATATTAATGATAAATGAATTAAGTGGTATTTAATGCATGTAAATATGATATTATTCATTGAAAAATCATGATAAATGAGAATAATTATCTGAAAATTATTTCAAGTCAATGAAAATTATTTTAACTGATTAATAAATTATCTAAGATAATTGTTAAGTGTTTAGGCAGAGTTTAATTGAACTTAAACTCGATAATTGTCCGACTAGGCCGTCGAGATGTAATAATAGTACCGAACACAACTCAGATTATAATAGTTTGACTCGATACTAGGTCTTATGTGCTGTATAGACCGATAGGATTATGTGATAATGTGTTTAGGTTATTTTATACTGTAATGATATTATTCTAATATTTGGAGATCGGTATTATCTATATTAGGTCTTCGGATAAAGCTAAGTTATATTTCGTAACGGTAATCAACGGTACATGCAAGTTTTTCTTAAACTCTACTAAGAGTTGTTTTATTCAGATATGCTTATGGTTAATCATTGCTGATTGTCATTGTAGAATTGTACTCTATACATATTGCATGTATAAGTCAGGTATGAAAGGCTGATCACCTTCCTTACCATTCGATTCAGATATATTCGTTCATATTTAATACTTGTTCAGTCAAAGTTTGTTCGTGCTAATTCACAACTACATTATTGAATTATAGCCAGCTTATTATTCAGACTCTTTCAATCATGATATATCCTTAAATAAAATTTAAACTTGCTGGGCAACCTTCATGCTCACCCTTGCTATATCATGATAAACATTGCAGATTAAGACGAATGTGTCGGATACAAGGAAAGTCGAAGCCAAGTTCAGCTCGGGACTATGTATGTAGCTAGATTTGTAACAGTATTGTATTATAATAATATTTTATGTTAGATAGGATTTTGATTAAGGTTTTAAGTAAGGTTCTCGACCTTGGGGATAATGTGAAATGTTTAATGTATAAATAATTTATGTTTATATCTTTCACAATAGTTAGAACTAGTGTACCAGATTCGTGGTGATTTAGTACCATAATTTGGGAGTGCTACAGAGGCAGCCTTCCATATCTCCTTCTGGCTGAAGTCATCATTATCAATTAAGTCTTCTTGTATCATAGAGATGGATATCTTCAGGACTGATCACTCTACAATCTTTTGACAGCACTACGAAGTTCTGCAGTTTGTGCTTGCGGAGTTCTACTTCTATGATGAGTTCCTTGAGGGTTCTTAGCTGATATATTATGGATGATTGAGCAAATATGACCCTTTTTATCTTAGGGTGAATGGTCTGCTTCCATATGGAGATTAGTAGCCATATGAGCTTCATTCATGTTAGCTCAACAAATCTTCAAGGACAGGCTTTGACAAATAAGGATTTTATCAGAAATATTTCTAAAATATCTTAAGCCTTCTACTGGTTGAATATTCTTGACTGAAGTCTTCTGCTTCAATATTCCTTAGTGTGGTCAGATAGACTAAGCACCTGCAGGTTAGATAAATTTCTATTTTTGGTACCATTGGTTAAATGGGTCCTGCTAGGTTTGCTTTTAGAATCCATATTCCTCATATATTTGAATTATTATCATATTAATCACCAACAATCATATTCATGCCTGTATCGAATTTAGATATTACATTTTAAGATGCATGATGATGAGTGTGTGTAAGATTAACCATTTTAATAAAACATTCTTTTTCTTTGATGGTTTCATCATTTGCTTGGTTATGTTCACAGAGTTTAACTGTTCACAGAGTGAGAATCAACTCAATCGCTTATTTGTATATGGTTGATTCATGGAGGTGTTCAGTTTTACGAATCTTCAAGATACTCTTGTAGAACTGATCATACTCTATATGTTATCAAAAACTTAGAACATAGGTTTGTACATACATACTAACCTATCAGCAAAGACTACTCCACTTAAGATTAATTAAACCTTGATATGCTTATGACCTATTTCAGACTTCTTTCAAGATGTTATCTTCAGCCTAAAACTTGGATGTTGAGAAAGTTTGTTAGCATTTGAATTTCCATCCTCAGTGTACTTTCTATCTTCCCCTTTTTGGGTAGAGTATGGTCTCTTAATAGGACACTGTTATAGTGCATAAGGTGGTGCAAGATTATGTACACATTTATATTAATGAGGAACTGTACCTTTCCCCTGTCAGTTTCTTAATAGTCATTTATCATTGATATACTGAGGTTAGACATTGATGTGCATAATTTTTCATTCACTCCTGACAGCTTGTTGCTCCAGTAGTCCTTTGATCAATCAGTCATAGTCTTGAAGATGTAAGCTAAAAGAGTCTTGGCATCTTTAGTTCTTTGACAACTTTGAACCTCAAGGTTCACATCCAGCTGCTTGTTGGCCAAATACATATTTGAAAAAAATTTCTTTCTTCTCTAGATAAGTGCTTCTTAGCATATATGGCCATCTCATCTTTCAAACTGGTGGATGCTTGACTCTTTGCTGTTGATGCTTCTTGAGCTTCCTTGCCTGGTCTTCAGACTACAAGATTGACTGTGGCCAATGATTGGTCTTGTTAATATGGCTTTTAAGAACATGGACCAATTGGAGCAGTTTTAGGTGTATATAAACATGTACATGTACATAAAACTTCTAACGTGTGAGCTCATCTGCATTTACAGGTGACTTATTACTAAACTAAGTTTAGAACAATATTTGTGCCTAGGATCAGACTCAAAGCGGTTAACTTTCACTAGTACAAAAGTATAAAAAGAAAACACTTAAAAGATGATGTTTTTATAAAAAATGTTGTGGTATTTTTTTTTACAATATTTTTTAATAAAACGTTGTAGATACATATGAAAAAATATTATGTTTTTATAAGGACAATTTTTAGTTTTAAATAGATAACGTTTTAAAAAAAAAAACGTTGTCTACTTACAAAATATGGAGCCAAAAATTAAAAGGCAGAACTGAAATTTTGAAATTAAAACGAGCAACATAGTTCTTTAGATCTAGTTTATTCTCTCTCCTACGGAGAAACCTCCGGCTGCCACTCACTTCTCTCTCCTTCTCGCCATTTTTTCCTCACCACTTCGCTGCCACTCACTCCGCAACCGTCTCCATTTTCTCGTCCGAAAGCCTAACACTCAAAGCCACCATCCTCAATAAAGGAGTAATGGCGCAGATTCAGGTTCAGCAGCAGTAACAGATTCCTGTATCTGCAGCTAATGGTGTGTCGGCGGCAGCGGCGGCGGCTGGTTGTGCAGGTGATGCGAACCAGTTTGTGATGACGTCATTGTATGTTGGAGATTTGGACTTCAATGTGACTGACTCGCAGCTGTATGATCTGTTTAACCAAGTAGGTCAGGTTTTTTTGGTTAGGGTTTGTAGGGATTTGAGTACCGATCGATCTCTGGGCTATGGTTATGTCAACTATAGCAATCCGCAAGATGGTCAGTTGATTTTGTCTCAAATCCCTCTAATTTATGTGTTTTTGTTAATTTGATGATAAATTGTTATGTTCTATTATATTAATATTGTTGTTGTCTATGGAAATGTGGATGTTTTTTTCCTTTTTATAACAATTAATTTCGTGGAAACGTATATTCAGGCACTCAAGAATTGGGGACTTGCTCTGCAGGTACTTTTAACTTGGAATAACTCTTATGGGATCACTCTCTAGGTTAATTTCTTATATGAAAGTGATATAGCAGAGTTATTTATTTATTTATTTACTTTTGAAAACTTTTTACTTCATGTGAATGTAATTATGCTGGGAAATTTATTTTAATTTGATATCATGAGTGCACATTTCAGGAACTCAGTGCAATTGTTCCTGCACGAGAAAAGCAGACTATTGTAAAAACTGCAATCAGTAAGGTAATAAGTTATCTTGAGAGAGTCACTGGGATAAATGTTCAAAGATAAGGTTTAGAGTTACTGATTTTACCTGTTTCTTTGAACAAAATGTTTTGTTACCTTAAAAACTTTTATTAAATTAAATGCAGTTCTGTTCAGCAATACAAGTGCAATATGATTTCCATAGGGCTATCTATAACCTTGGAATAGTTATGGTCAGTTTACAACTATTCCTTGTCCGTCCGTATCTCTGCATAACATGATACTATCTGCAGCAGACAAATTGTTTATGGATGGTTCTCATCTTAATTTCCCACCTTTGCAGTATGGATTAGCAGAGGACACATCAAGAAGTGGGGCAGCAGTCAATGGAAATGAAGTTTCCCCTAATGAGCTAGCTATACAGTCAATCTGCAATCTATATTGCTGCTGCTCATGCATTGAAACCAAATTACTCGGTAAGTACCTCAAGTTATTTGCTTCATCATTTCCTTATATAATCTTACTATATATCTAAATAAAAGGCACCTGTGAGGCCGTGTCATTCTGGTAATGTTTTGCTTTCGCAACTTGATGGTAGCAATTTTATCACCAATGTGGATGTGTCCTAGTTGAGTTTGTTCATATGAACTTCTCATGTATGTTTGTGTATTTGTGCATGTCAGAGTGTGTGCTTGCATGTTTTTTAAGAGAGAGACATAAGGATGTGAGGAATGCAAATATGAGAAAATAAGGCACTAATGGTTTTTCTTCTCTTACATAGAAGAAATATTTATAAATGCTTTTTCTTTTTCTATTTCAACTCATCATCCTTGATTATACTTATTTTAGTAGTGTTCAGTTTAGTTTTTTTTAACTATGTTTATGTTCGTTGCTTATAGGTTTATACTAGTGCCTTGAAGCTCGTGCGCTCCATGGTCAGTACTTCTGCAAACAGTATATAATGTTTTCAATATCCATTCATAGGATATCTACCACATGTCATGGTTCATGGTGACTAATATAGTTTCATTTCCTTTATTGGAGCTTGTCATCCTTTTTTGCAACTTTGCTACATTCTCTTCTTATTATAACTTTGTGGTTGGGAAAAATGAAAAAGAAATCACTATGGCACTCCTTTTACTTGTCCATTTAATTACTGCCTTAATTTATTTTCTAATCTTTTTACCATTTAATGTCTCTTCAGTTGAGAACTAACTAAACTTTATATGTACCTCATCTCTTTACATGTATGTGAAATATCTCAAGTTAACCCTATCTCTCTCTCTCTAACTCTGGACAATCTTTCATTGCTCGATATCTTCCCTATAAAAGGGTACAAGATAGGGGGAATGTCTTTCACCCAACCTGTGAAAGCATCAACGTAGGCAGTTAACTTGGCTTGGGCATGGATTGGGCCAAGAAGCCATTTCTTTGTTTGTTGATATGCAAAGAGAGAATATAAAACCTGATGTAGTAACTTTTCTTGGGGTTTTGGGTGCTTGTAATCATGGGGGTCTCATTGAGGAGGGGAGGAGGTACTTCAAGCAAATGTCTGAACAGTTTAAACTTCTACCTATAAAGAAGCACTATACATGCATGGTTGATCTCTTTGGCTGTGCTTGGTGCCTTCAAGAGGCACATAACTTAATAAATAGCATGCCCATGACACCCACATCAGTTGTTTGGGGTGCTTTACTTGCAGCTTATAGTGTCCACTGCAACGTTCAACTGGCTGAAGTTGCAGCGGCTGAGTTATTCAAGATTGAGCCAGATAATTCTGGTAACTATATTCTTCTATCTAATATATATGCTACCGCTGGACAATGGCGTGATGTTGCTTTTGTGAGAGCAATGATTAGGGAGCACCGTGTAAGAAAGAATAGAGCTTCTAGTTGGATTGAGTTGGGATCTGTTGTGTATGAGTTTGTCATGGGAGATATTTCACATATGGATGTTGATGAAATATACTCTATTTTGAATTTGCTTCAAGAAGATATGAAGCTTGCAGATACCTAATGGTTAACAAGCAAAAATTATTGGTTTCCCCCAAGCCCCCCCTAATGATTTGGGAATTGAATGATCAAGCTCAGATGCAGGCAAAAAGAAACGGGCATCCTTGACACTCTAACAGAGTTTCTGATGGAATATATTTCCTTAATGTTACTGGAAAATGTCTACCCCCCTACATTGGCATGGGCAGTTCTGCTTTCCACCAAGGGTTGAGTGAGAATACAAACCACACAAAAAAAAATGAGTATTATTTCTTTCACGATGATGCCATACTAGTCCACTTCCGCAAAAATGAGTATTATTTAAGAAATGCAATTCCGCAATTTTGCATAGCTATTAATTTACTTACTTCTTATGCATCATTGTAGATTTGGCAAAAATAAGGTATAATCTTTTAGTGGTAAAGTTTAATAAGGTTATCTTTCATATATAATTATCTAATCTTTCCATTATACTTGTTGCTATATATTTCTACCATCTTGTTATTTTAGTTTGAAAGAGTGATTGCCTTATTTGCTTATACCTTATTTTTGCTAGTTGACACTAGTACTTTGTGGATATAGCATTTTCACAGTTAGTGTATTTGATAAATTAATTCCTGTGGTGTCTTTGATAAATTAGTAGTGTATTTAGGTAGATAATATGGCCTATAACTTGGGATGTGAATGGGTGGACTGCACTTCATTGGGCAGCATCCTATGACAGATAGCGATCTTGATGTTTATTAAGTTCTATTCAATTATGTCAAGCAACTGGTTTTCCTTTCACTGAGTTATAGCCTGCATAATTAGTAATTAAGATCAAGTCTTTGTCTTAAATCTTTGATGTAAAATTATATGTCACTTCTAATATATATATATATATATATATATATATATGTGTGTGTGTGTGTGTGTGTGTGTGTGTGTGTGTGTGTGTGTGTGGATGCTCATATCTTTCAACATTGCAGGTCTGGGCCGTGAAAAGCTTGAAAGAAATGAGGAGAAGTGCAACAGAAGCTACTGAAACTATTCTCATACCGATGGACATTGACGAAGTCAGAGTCGAGCAACAAGAGGATGGTTCAGATGGAGATTCTTATTCTATCGAGTAACAATTTTATGTATGCTTAGGTAGTAGCTTAATTTTATAGATAGTTTAGTTTATTTTGTGGATGTAATCAAATTCATAATTCAATATAGTAGTACTAATTTATATTGAAAAGTGAATTTGAGATGCATATATGGATTGTTTGGTATATATTTTGTGGATATAGTAATTTGAAACTGTAAACGAATGGTATTATTGGGATGTATTTTGAATGGTTGATACATTTTGGCTTTGAATTTAAATGAGAATTTAAACTTTTTACCTATATATCATGGCAATAGCATATTGCAGGTGCATTGGTAATGTTGGTGAAACACAACTTTTTTTTTTTTTTTTTTATCTATAACATTTTAAAAATGTTGTATATTTATACAACATAATGTGTAGTAGTCAATGTTTCATTGTTTTCTACAACATTTTTAACTATAAAATGTTGTGGAATCATACCTTCTACAATGTTTTCAAGCATTTGTTAATTTATATAAAACAAATTTATAACGTTTTTTTCTTAAAAAACATTGTATAATGTGTCTAACTACAACGTTTTAAAAACGTTGTATAAGAGTGTCAAATAGATGACACCCTTAACCACGACGTTTTTTTGATTGAAACCACAACGTTTTTTCCGCGTTATCTATTTACTGTTTTGTAGTAGTGTTTTAAATATAACACGAGAACCTGCTCTGATACCAATTGTTAGTTCCCAGTAGGCACAAAATAAATTTAGAAAGGCCGGGGGGTTGAATAGATCCTTTTTATTTTTAAATACTTTTCTCGTTTATTTTGTATTGCTAATGAATTAGCATATGACAAACATAAGAATCTTTTCAAGCACAGCGGAATAAGTAAAAGATTCCCTTCATTGATATATTCATAATCATACATACATTGTTCTTAGAATTAGTTAAGTTGTAAGCAGTTAATACATACATAGTTGTTATAGCAGTTAGGTACATAATGTAAATGACAGAAAGTAAAAGACAAAGGATTTTACGTGGTTCAAAGACTCAAGCTCCTAGTTCACTCTTCTGCTTTCAATTAGCAGGATTTCCACTAAGGAAGGGCAGCACCCTGAATCACTAAGATTCCTTCAAGGCCAGCAGCCTTGGAACTTTAGTTCACTAAGAACTCTTTAAGGCCAGTAGCCTTGGAACTTTTCCAGTTCCCTAGGAACTCTTCCAGCCCAGCAGGCTTGGAACTTTATTTAGTCCCTCCGTACAAGGACCCCTCAGGCCCTGGCTACTTGTTGTTGTTGGTGTTGTTGTTGTTGTTGTTGGAGCCTTGCTGCTAAGATGTCTTTAAGCTTTAACATCTTTAGTACTTAGCAGCTTGGCATGGTCCTCTTGGCATTCTTGCTTCAAGTCTAGACCACATCTTCTGTGGTGCAGCTGATCTTCATCCTGTTATGCTCATCTTCATCCATTGTCAGCTGTGCACCATCACCATTTGGGTCTGCTAAGTGTTTGAGCTTTTAGTAGACTTGGTCTGGCACTTAGCATTCCCTGAACCCTTCTTGACTGGTTGGCAGACATGGTTTTGTACTTGTTCTGTTTCAGCTTTTGGTTCATGGTGATCCGTAGAGTAGCTCTCTGAATCTTCTTTACGCTCTGTCACTTTTTTGAATGCTATCTTCTTGTCCTTCTCATTTCTTAGCTTAGCTGCCATCTTCAGTGGCATTCTCATCTTTGTTGAGTGAAGCTTTAGTCTGTTCAAATCCATCTTTAAGGTTGCTTCACTTCCACTTTTGTAGTCTCACTGTCACTGAGACTTGTTCTGTTTAGCTCTAGTGGAACTCATAGAGTCAACAATAGCATTCCAACAACTCAACGTCAGCAACATCAACCACTTTTGATCTTTGAAGCTCTTGTTGATTTATACTCCTTCAAAACCTTCCCGTTGGAATGTAGTCATTGGGAGCTATTTGAATTTCTTTGCAAATCTCGAGTTATTTGGTGTAGACTGCAGATGTGACATGACATCCCCTTTATGACTTTCTGACACTACAGTCTACTCTTTCACCTACCCAGTCAGAGATGTCACTTTGATGTCTCGGGCAGGTAGTCAACTTTATTCCTTCTTTCTGACTTCTCGATTAGAACTTTAGGAACTGTCCTTTTGTATTGATGCTCTCAACTAGCAATGTTTGAATATCAGTCTTCAGATTGAACCATTGTCAATGCTTCAATCTTCAGATGACCGAACTCTACGATTCTGATGCAGATGTTCTTGGACCTGATCATAGTGTGTCTTGTTGAATGTTGCTCATTGACAGGTTGAGACAACACTACGATCCTGAAGAGTGTTCATTGAATCTTCAATGTAGAACACATCTTCCTTCTCTTGTGCAGCGCTTTAACACTTCTGTTTGCCTTGACTAATCTCAGGAACTGAGAGCTTGACTCCTTGTTCTAGCCTCTTCTGCATAGCAAGACACTTCAGATTTGTGGCATGTCCAGCTCGCTTTCTCCTTGTGATCTCCCATTCACTTATCATTAATGTACTGACCCAATGCTTAATCACTTTAGCCTTGTTCTTTATAAGCTGACCAGTATCTCTATGTACACTTTATCAATTCCTGCTTTGTTTGGCAAACACTACGATCCTGGCTACTTTTAAGATCATTGTCTTTTGTTCGCTTGATAGCTACTGCACTTGCTGACTTTCCATAGTCAGTTACTTTGCCTAAAGTCTTCTTCTGATCAACTTGTGGAAGACTTCATCTTGAATGGCTTCACAACTCAATCTGGATGTTGATTGGATCTTCTGTTAGCTTGCATGTCATTCGTTGAGTGCTCACTGGTTTCCTTCAGGTGGGATGTATCTTTGCAGCTCAGACCAGAGGCTTCATACTTTGGATATTCTGGGAGTGCTCATTTATTGAGAATCGAGTTTACTCTACGATTCTGCCTTGACTTTGTGAGCACATCTGTTGAGGCTTTAGTTCTGCACTCTGCGATTAAGCTTTGATTGTGCAAACACTACGACTTTGAGATCAGATGTCGACACTCTACGATCTTTGACCTTAAGCTCGTTGTCTTCATCTGATCTGGCTCGACTATGATCTCTGCCTCTTATTTGATCAGTAAACTCTATGACTCCTAGTGTGATCTACGATTCTTGACTTTACTTCTGCAGATGCTCGGTCGGCTTTTAGACAGGCTGTCTCTACGATTCTGAACATGGCTTTCTCAGCAGACTACGGCTACGAGGAAGTTCTACTCGACACACTATGATCCTTCCTCGTCTCTCCTGGTAGTCTACGAACTTCGAGATCTACTATCTTGCAGACTACAATTCTGCCTTGATAGTTCTCAAGTTTTACTCGACTCTCCTGGCAAACTACGATTTCTGGTCCAGTGCTCGACGATCATACATGTCTATCTATTACATTATAAGATCAACCTAACAAGCTTGATCTTTCTATATTTATAGTCCTTGTACATCATTTCTCTTTAAGGACTTTACAAAGTTGTTTTACTTATGTAGGATCGACCTAACATATTTGATTAATTCATTCTAAGTCCTTGTACACACGTTCCTATTATCTATTAAGGACTTTACAACTTTTCTTAATGCAAGCATACTTGCATATTCATTCATATATATCATAATCAAATCATATATAAATAGGAATATCATTCACATGATTATTCCTGACACGGTCATCTGAAGATTGAAGCATTGGCAACGGTTCAATCAGAAGATTGATATTCGAACATAGCATATTGAGAGCATCGATGCAAAAGGATAGCTTCTGTCGTTCTAATCGAGAAGTCAGAAAGAAGAAATAAAAGATGACTACCTGCCCGACACATCAAAGTGACATCTCTGATGGGGTAGGTGAAATAGTAGACTGCAGTGTCAGAAAGTTGAAAAAGGGGATGTCATGTCACATCTGCAGTCTACACCACATAACTCGAGATCTGCGAAGCAGTTCAAATAGCTTTCAATGGGAAGATTGAGAAGGAGTATAAATCAGCCAGAGCTTCAAAGATCAAGAGTTACTGAAGTTGTAGAATCGTTGAGTTATTGGAATGCTATATTGTTGACTCTACGAGTTCCACCAGAGCTTAACAGAACAAGTCTCAGTGACAGTGAGACTACGAAGGTGAAAGTGAAGCAGATTTGAAGAAGGACTTAAACAGACTAAAGCTTCACTCAACAAAGATGAGAATGCCACTGAAGATGATAGCAAAGTTGAGAGCCGAGAAGGACAAGAAGGTATCTTTCAGAAAAGTGGCAGAGCACAAAGAAGATCCAGAGAGCCACTCTACGAATCACCATGAACCAAAAGCTGAAACAGAACAAGTGCAGAACCATGTCTTCAAACCAGTCAAAAAGGGTTCAGGGAATGCTAAGTGCCCGACGAAGTCTACCAAAAGCTCAAACACTTAGCAAACCTAAATGGTGACGGTGCACAGCTGACATCAGATGAAGATGAGCAGAACAGAATGAAGATCAGATGCACCAGAAGAGATGTGGTCCAGACTCTACGCAGAATGCTAAGAGGACCACGCCAAGCTGCTAAGTACAGAAGATGTTCAAGCTTAAAGACATCTTAGCAGCTCAGCACCAACAACAATAACAACTAAACCAACAAGTAGCCAGGACCTGAGGGGTCCTTGTCTGAAGGGACTGAATGAAGTTCCAAGCCTACTGAGCTTGAAGAGTTCCTAGGGAACTAGAGGAGTTCCAAGCCTGCTGGTCTTGAAGAGTTCTTAGCGAACTGAAGTTCCAAGGCTACTGGCCTTGAAGGAATCTTAGTGATTCAGGGTGATGCCCTTCCTTAGTGGAAATCCTGCTAGTTAAAGCAGAAGAGTGGATTAGGAGCTTGAGTCTCTGTACCACTTAAAATCTCTTGTGTCTTTTACATTCAGTCATTTACTTACTGTCATTTACATAATGTACGTAACTGCTATAAATGCTATGCATGTATTAACTACTTACAACTGAACTAACTCTATGAACAATGTATGTATGTTCATGATTATATCAATAAAGGGGATCTTTTACTTATTCCGTTGTGCTTGAAAAGATTCTTATGTTTGTAATATGCTAAGTCATTAGCAATACAAAATAAATGAGAAAAGTATTTGAAATTAAAAAGGATCTATTCAACCCCCCTTCTAGATTTATTGTGTGCCTATTGGGAACTAACAATTGGTATCAAAGCAGGTTCTCATGCTATATTCAAAAGCTAATCACTTTGAGTCTGATCTTAGGCACAAACATTGTTCTAAACTTGGTTTAGTAGTAAGTCACTTGTAAATGTAAATGAGCTCACACGTTAGAAATATTGTATATAGGTAAATGTGTATATACACCTGAAGCTGCTCAGATTGGTCTATGTTCTTAAATGCCTTGACAACAAGACCAATCCTTAGCCACAGTCAATCTTGTAGTTTGAAGATCAGACAAGGGATCAATAGCAAAGAGTCAAGCATTCACTAGTCTGAAAGATGAAAGGCCATCTATGCTAAGGAGTACTTATCCAGAGAAGAAAGAAGAATTTCTCAAATCTGTATTTGGCCCACCAGCAGCTGGATGTGAACCTTGAGGTCTCAAGGTTGTCAAAGAACTAAAGATGCCAAGATTCTCTTAGCTTGCATCTTCAAGACTATGACCGATTGATCGAAGGACAACTGGAGCAACAAGCTGTCAGGAGTGAATGAAAAAGTATGAACATCAATGCCTAATCTCATAATATCAAGATAAATGACTGTCAATAAATTGACAGTGGAAAGGTACGATTTCTCATCAAAATAAATGTGTACATCATGTTGCATCACCTAATGCACTATAACAGCATTCTATCAAGAGGCCATACTCTACCAAAAAAAGGGAAGAGAGAAAGTACACTGAGGTTAGAAAATCAAATGCTAATAAACTTTCTCTTCATCCAAGTTTTAGGTTGAAGATTACATCTTGAAAGAAGTCTGAAATAGATCATAAGCATATCAAGATTTAATTTATCTTAAGTGGAGTAATATTTGTTGATAGGTTAGTATGTATGTACAAACCTATGTTCAAGGTTTTTGATAATACATAGAGTATGATCAGTTCTACAAGAGTATCTCGAAGATTTGTAGAAACTGATCACCTCCATGAATCAATCAGATACAAATAAGTGATAGAGTTGATTCTCACTCTGTGAACATTTAAACTTTATGAACATAACCAAGTAAATGATGAAACCATCAAAGAATAAGAGCATTTTATTAAAATGGTTAATCTTACACACACTCATCATTATACATCTTAAAATGTCATATCTAAATTGGATACATGCATGAATATGATTGTTGGTGGTCAATATGATGAAAATTCAAATATATGAGGAACATGGATTTTGAAAACTAACCTGGTAGGACCCATTTAACCATGGGTACCAAAAATAGAAATTTATTTAACCTGCAGGTACTTGGTCTATCTGACCACACTAAGGAATTATGAAGCAGATGACTTCAGTTAAGAAGATTCAACCAACTAGAGGCTTAAGACAATTCAGAAATGATTCTGAAAAAATCCTTATTTGTCAAAGCTTGTCCTTGAAGACTTGCTGAGCTAACATGAATGAAGCTCACATGGTTGCTGATCTCCATATGGAAGTAGACCATTCACCCTAAGATAAAAAGGGTCTTATATGCTCAATCATCCAAAGCATATCATCTGAGAAGAACCCTCAAGAAACTCATTATAGAGGCAGAACTCCACAAGTACAAACTGTCAAAGAAGATTACGTTCGTAGTTCTGTCAAACTATCGTAGAGTGATCAGTCCCGAAGATATCTATTTCTATGATCCAATGAGGTTTAAATGATTGTGATGAATTCAGTCAGAAGGAGATATGCAAGGCTACCTTCTGATGCATATGAAAAAGAAGAACTCACACCTCTCTGAGAAGATGGTATCAACTATGGGGGAACAGTGATCTAGTAAGGAACAACAGCACTGAAAGAATCATAAATACACTATGAAGTAATATACGAGTTACAAAGTCCCAAAATTTTGCGGTTGATGAACCAAATGAAGATCCATAGTCAGTAGGAACATCTCAAAACGTGCTACTGATAACCTTGTCAACCACCCAACTTAAAATCATGGGGTGCCTACGATCAAACATCTGATCGTAGTGTAAGAGCAGGAGGATACCACGATTGCAGCTAATGCAAATGTCCAAAGTTGGTAGAGGAACTCCCCAGCTTAAAAGGTCAAATGAGATATCAGTGAAAAACACTTCTAAAAGTTTTTCATCTGGAAAGCGCCTCAGGGACAAACCTGACCCTTAGTTCACTCTATGAGGTTGGCCCTTCCTGAGCTACCTTAACCCAGAAGGAATGCTTAGTCAAGTTCATCTTAAGGCCAGGACAGACAACATTCGTAGAGTATATAATAAAGTGAACTTGACTATCGCAGTGCAACCTCAACGATCGTAGAGTAGGCTCAACGATCGTAGTCTTCCCAAAGGATACACCAGTTCATGAGGAGCTCGGAAGAATTAGACACTTGCCCAATTGTTCAGATCATGTGGAGATAAGTTCGAATACAATGTGAAAAGATGCTCTGCAAACTCACCTCAGAATTTTAGTGCCCGAACTATCTCAGAGTACATCAGTGGTTAAGCCATGCAACTTTAAAATGAGGATTAGTGTCAAATCACATACTGAAGCATCTCTTAGAAGACGATCGTTGAGTCGACAAAGAAAAACGTAGAGTCCATAGCCACCTCACCAAGCTACTCTACGTACTGAAAAGGTCAACAGTCAATCCACGTCAGTAATACTTAGTTTCTTAAAAGGAATATCAAATTAAAAAGTTTATGGGGAGTCCCAATTTCTTACTGGGCATCGTGCAACCAATGGCTGGTTGACACATCACAGCTTATGCAGAGTCAGAAGAAACTGCCATAAAGACAAATTCAAATTTTGTAAATAGTTATCAAAGGTCGTCGAACCTCTCTCCCTCTCTTTTTTAAACCCTAAAATCCTCTTCAAAGCCTAAATCCGGTAAACCTTCAGTTTCACCCAAATTGCATTCAACTAACCCTCATAAGAGTTCTGAAATCAAATACCCATATATTTTGAACCCTCAAAATGGAAGAATGGCGTGTTATAACCAGAATCCAACTCGGCTTCAAGAAGTTCAAAAGATCAGAAAGGAAGTTCAGAGATATACTTGAGCTTGTAAAGATTGCTAGGTTTTTTGAGTGCTTGGAAGCTAACACTCCAGTCTATACTGAGCTAGTAAAGCAATTCTACTTCAACACAATGATAGACTCTGGGCTTCTGTCCACAAAGGTTAAAGGAGCAAGCCTGAAGATAAGGGCATCAGACATCAACCAATGTCTAGGGTTTCCCGACCAAGGTCTGATAAGCCTAGAGGAAGTTGACATTGAAGAAGGCAAGAAGCTAATACGTTACAAGAGGAATGTAAATATGAAGGATATGAAGAAGAAGGAGCTTCCTGAAGAGTTTAAATTTCTGTGACACCCCCAAATTCAGACCACACTTGTCTCAAATTTGGTTGCCACATACTAACTCTAATAATAAATCAACATTTTATATATAGCGGAATAATAAAATAATTTATATTGATATAACATAATTATTCTCGTCCCAAGGGTTCAAAACTTAAACATCCCTTACATAACTTAACCATCATTAAGCATCGTTTAGACATACATAAAACAACACAACTTAAATTAAACATAGTTAAATAAGTTCTTTCACAACCAAAACATAGTACATTCCTAGAAACCTAGTAATAACTACTCCCAAGCCTTTTCTTTATCCTTATCCTTGCCAGAGGGTTCACCACGTTCTGCCTTCACTGAAAGTTTTAGGGAAAGCAAGGATGAGCAACAATTTTTCCCAGCAAGTAATATAGCAAAAAGGGTATTCAATATAGTTTTCAATTAATCAATAGTATAGTAATAATGATAGTTCAAGATAGCAAGAAGTATCAATGATTACCAACAACAGTCGTTATGGACAGAAATAGCAATAATATTCAAAGGTTTATCAATTCAAGGTTTTAAAGTAGTGAATACTGAGCAGTCACTAAGGACTATGAACTTCTCCTAGAATTAACAGTGATAATACTGATAATTCTACAAAATGAGTATGACAGGTGATCAGCCTAAAGTACCATATGTCATGCAAAAAATTTAGTCTTTCTCATGTGCGCACGTCGGTTTCTCGATAATATATAATTCCCCTACTAAGAGGGTTGTTCTTCTCAGTTATAAGAGTCCACACCAAGTTAATTTGGTTTGGATAGCTTTTGATCAAATATCAATAATCTAGCCGAATCAATGACTTAGACAGTTTCTTTCACAATATATATATGAACAATTACCGTTCGAGTCAATGTTTGAATTTTCCTTACAAAGTATTATTTCTTCAAAGTTCTACTTGTACGATCAATAATAGCACAAGTTCAAGTAATGCTCAATAAAGAGTAAGGTTCGAGTACTTGCCTCAAGCGTAGTTTACCAAAATATCGCTTATCAATACTCTTTCGAATCCTAACATAATATAATACGTGTATAAGATATTTATTAATTACATATGCTCATACATGATATGTAAGTTTAAATGTATACATAAATGTCTAACTTAGTTATATACTCTTCACATACTTCATTCCACACCTTGCATACTCGTAACACAAAATCAGTTTATAAGTCACCATGAAGTCAAATAACATAGTCTCTAATCGTTGCTTTATGGTTTTGCAAATACTTTTTGGACTTATCATTTGAAAGTCTATAATCACTTCATTAAACATTCACTCCTATCACCTAGCATGCATCTTAACATATTGGACATGTACTGGTCATATTGTACATGTTAGAGTAATAATACAAGCATGCAACGACATTCAAACCATTTATAGAAAATTGTTCCTACTACAGACTGGCGCGGCCGCGCTTGGTTTCTACAAAGGAGTGGCATGGCCGCGCTACTCCTGGTGCAAACCAAGACATGGTTGCTTCTGCAGAAGGTCAGTGCACACCTGTCTTACATATATGAATAATCATGCATAACACACATGTTATTATATGAATAACTAGGTCTGACCCTACCTCAAAACATTAACATAGGTCATTTAAGACTTGTCATATTCCCCTTTTCACATGCACATGTCTAGTTAGGCATTCATGTTAATCACATTTACATGCATGATACAACTAATCGTGATGTCTCATATACACAAGTTAAATCACATAAGCATGCTCACAAATCTTAACTCAATGTACATAGTTTATCAAGTTTATATTCGAAAATTTAAGTCTCCTTAGTAAAACTTATTTTAAGCATGCAAGATAAGTTTACATAAACTAAATCATGCGTTCATAATCACTTGTGTACCTACTCAAGTCATTTATATGGGCTAGAAAGATCAGAACTTAAAGGAACAATGTTTATCATGATTTATTTTTTAATACATCAAGTTTTCCTTTAAAAAGTGCTTTAAAGTCAAGCTATCAAAGCTTATCATACATGAAGCAAACATATGCCTCATGTTAGACTTCTTTACATACATATCTAAGTTATTTACACATTTTTATAAGGTCAGAATGTATGTCACTCCATGTATTAAATTCCTAGTTTTCTAAGTCTTTGAATTTTCTTTGAATGTTCGTACTAAAACAACTAACATGGCTTACTATATACATAGCAACCTCATTCCATATTTTAGGGTCATCTATATGCATATTCAAACCAAGGTAGCATGTTCATCATAACACTGGATCACTAACAGCAGTATCTGAGGAAGACACCCCGCGCGATATTAAGCTATGGAAGTGGCGCGGCCGCGCCACTTCGTTCAGAAACAAATATAAATGGCTCTATTTTAGCAGAGCCTGAGCATATGCATAGCCCATTCTAAAACCAAACCAACTGCAGTGCATCAAAGCATTCATACCAACTCAGACAACACAATGACATGCTAATTCATACAAATTTGATAGGAAATTCATGTAATTGCCAAGAATTTGATAAACTTAAACTAAGAACACCAAAATAGATTTTATACCTCTTGAAGCTTAAATGGATTTCTCAAATGCACTAAGTATGCTCCCTAAATTCTCAGCAGCTCTCACTCTCAGTATACACTTATCAGATAATTTTTCACGC
Organism: Panax notoginseng; assembly: GCA_016801055.1. Classification (NCBI taxonomy): domain Eukaryota; kingdom Viridiplantae; phylum Streptophyta; class Magnoliopsida; order Apiales; family Araliaceae; genus Panax; species Panax notoginseng. The sequence continues at coordinate 208,307,374 of CM029013.1, read as the reverse complement.
AACAGAGAATTGAGAAGGAGAGGGTACTATATATAGAGAATTGATTGTCCAGTTCATGGCATTGCACCATGGTTTGATTCAAAGGAAATTGAAAGGAAATGTTGGGTAAAGAAGAGTTGGCCAACTGCCATCCCGTAGCCATCATCACAGCCATCTCTAGCTTCATCATTTTCTTCTTAGCCTTCATGTTTTGCTGAGTTTCACGTAGTAGTAGGGGATAGGCCATTGGCCTAATACTCGGCTAATGGCTGTGACTTGTAATTTGGGACAAGGCCTAATTCTCAGTAACTATGTTTATAATGCTTACTTTATTCTCTTATAATCCCAAAATGTAATTTTAATGTGTTAACGCTACTACACAATGAAAAGTTAGGGATTATTTATGTACTCATATCATATAATCCATGTACATTAGTCCAGTCTAATTAATATTTATAGCAGGTATAGACTCCATTTTAATTGACCACTATTAATTCAATATCTTTTTAAAACTTCATTATTCCAGTTAAACTCACTTATTGGAATAATTTGTAATTCTTTGACAGAGTACATCTTTTAATGTTTCCACACATCTTTATTATCACATAAGCAATTATTTAAGTAACTTATTATTCCCTACACTTTACTATATAGTTTTCTATATATTACATAGTTATATTAATGTGTCACACCACATTTTCTTTTTAATGTAAGAAATATATAATACCACATGTCTTACACACATCATTTAAATGAATAATACAATTCTAGTCATGCAATTTACTTTACTCACAATAACAATTAATAATCACATATCATTAATTAATCACCATTAACAATTAATTAATATTCTATAATAACAATTAACAATTAATATTAATTAATTGTTCACTTGATAATTCCTTCGTCGATTAATATCATCATTAATAGTTTCCATCACTGTGCCACACAAGGCTTTCAACGAGTTCATCGCAACTCCATACATTTCTAATTATTCATTTATTTAATATAATTGAGTTAACTCATCTCGTAACACAAAACCATTTATATTCAAATAAATATTTATTTCCATTAATATATCTATTTATTTGTTTATGAAAATTCTCGGGTATTACAATTTCTAGCTGAGATTACAGGAAAATGCATCTTGTGCAAGGACACTGCACATGATACTGTTAGGGATCTGCAACTGAGAGTTATGACTGCAATCATCATGAAGCAGCAGATGAACTTCGGAGCTCTTCTAATTGATTGGTTGACCAAATGGCTGGAAAAGGCCGAGATGAAGAAGTCTACAGATAAACCACTCACAGAGGTTTTTCATGGAAGACTCTTGACCATTGTACTAAAGAAGAAGCTGGAAAGAAAGATAAGGGATGATGAGGGAGAACCACTGAATGTCCACAAAGTGATGTACCCACAGCTGTTTGAAATCTGGAAGAAAAATCCTAAGGAAAACAAGAGGCTAATAACTTCTGGCAGCAGCAACATGGTCTCGGTAAAGAAGAGAAAGGCACAAGAGGTGGAAAGCAAGCCATCTCATTTTGATAACTCTGTATCTGTAGCAGCCACACCAGTAAAGAAGAAGTCTAAAAGTGTGAAGAATACAAAGGCTCCACCAAGCAGTCTCTCTACTAACAAAAAGAGACATGGAGCAGGAGAAGAAAAAGCATCAACTACAATAACCCCAAAGAGAGGAAGAAGTAACAGATTACTCCAAGGGCCATCCAAGAAGAAAGCAAAGGAGTCAGTATATCTACCAAAGAAGAGAACGTAGAGTTAGAAGATGAGAAGGGAATTGAAAGCTTCAAGAATGAACCATCAAAGAGCAAGTCCAGTAATGTAGAAGAAGTTGAATCTATGAAAGGAATAGCTAAATCCGATGGTGAAGAAGAAGGTACAAGTCCTATGGCTAACCCTCAGAGCAGCAACTCTACTGTTGAAGAAAATTTGAAAGCTGAAACAACTACATCTCCTATTGCTAAAGTCCAAACAAGTTTATCTGATGATTCAAAAGATGTTGAGTCCAAAGAAGAAGGATCTGTCCCTATTGTTGCTAAACATCCAGGAAGCTTATCTAATGATACAGAGGCTTCAGATTCTGAAGAAGAAGAAGAAGAGTCTGAAGCTCCTATAGTTGAATCTCCAAGGAGAAGAAAGAGCAACTGACTGCTTGCTAAATCTTTCCCAAAGAAGCAAAGAGAACCCTCTACTGCAATCATTGAATTGAGTGATGATAAGTCTGAATCCAAGGGAGAAGATGTTGAAGAAGTTAATAGTGATAAAAATCAGCATTAAGGATTCACTGATGAATCAGATGAAGGAAGTCAGCATAATTCAAGCTCAGAAGGTGAAGAGATGGAAAAAGATTCTAGTTCTACAAATGAGGAATCAACAGAGTATCATGTTCTCTCTCCAGCGAGAGTTCGCAGAAGAATAGTGGTGGAAGTCCTTGATGAACGACAAGATGTACCACCAGAAAGATGGGTAAGTTATAGAAACGAACAACTCAAAGTTGTAAGGATGACTATAGACGATGTGTTTAACAACTGGAACAACATGGAGTTAGACCGCACTATAATGTTGTACAATCCTAATGACCTTCTGATGAGATGGTTCTTCCCATGGATGCCCTGGTTAAAGGCATATACTGAAAAAGATGGAAGGTACTTCAGCTGGTGTTACTCACAGTTTCTAAACTTGGAGCTGGTGTCACAGAACTTTCCAAGGGTAAAGAAGTTTGCAAATAAGCTGATCAAAGACCAGTCTCATTTCAAAATCTATAGACATGCTGGTAACCACTACATTCCCTAATATTGTAGAGTGGGTTTTGATGGCAGAAGGATTATGCCCAAGTGGATGATCGTAGAATCCCTTCACTCTACTATTTAAGATGATCAAGTTCAGTTTGAGAAGCTTCCCTCTGTTCAAGCACAATTGTCTGATATTCCTTCATCCTCCAACAGTGATTGTCACTCAACGATTTATCAGATTCTCACTGCTTTTGAAAATTTATCCCAAAATAAAAATCGTAGAGTCCAATCTGGTGTTCAACAAGAGCCTGCCCAACCACATGACCAAACTCCTACGGAGCAGGAGTTACTGAAGAATTCTGATGAGTTGGTTGAGAAGATGTCTATCATGACTGAAGAGGCAAAGAAGTTATCAGAAGAAGGAGAAAAGGTGTTTCAAAATAAACTCCAAGCCTCTATGTCTGATATATCTCTCAAAATCAAAGAGAGAGATCAAATCTATATGAAGACTATAAATAATCAGAAGGAAGAAGCTCTACGAGCACAGAAGGTTAATGAAGAGCAAATTATATCCCTCTCTGACAAGATTGACAATCTAAATCAGTCTCCCTCCCTACAAATTGAGCTGAGCCAATAAGAACTTAAGATTGAGGTTGGTAACTCATCTTACCTGATGGATCAGCTTATGTCCAACATGGAGCAGCTTTCACAAGTGATTAATGATAAAAAGGGGGAGAAAAAGAGGCATATAAAGAGGCACTCAAGGAAGAGCAAGGAGAACAAAAGAAAAGAAGACAAGAAGGCCATGAGGAAGGCAAAGAAGAAGATACCAGCAGCAGAAGCAGAATCATCATATGAGGGGTAGCCAAAGGATGGTGATCCCATGAATACAAAGTCTGAGGGGGAGCCAAATAAAGAAGAAGAGCATGAATCTGAGGGGGAGTAGAGAAAAGGAATGAAATTACCACCCCAGGGGGAGCAGGAGCAAAAAGATCAAATATAAGTAGCTGATCAACAGACATCCTGGAGACACACATGGAGCCAAAAAGGTACATCTCTATCTAGTTAGGTATATTCTAGATCTAGGATGTAAAGTGTCATAGTTTATGTAAGTCCATATTATTATCAATGACATTCATGATTATCTGTTCTAGAAATACAGCTACTCACTGTATATAAGATTCATTCATCTCATGCATATGCACTAATTGTATTTATTATAATATAATAGGGGGAGATTGTTAGGAATAAGTATGTAAATGATATTCCTATTTATGTATGATTTGATTATGATATAAATGAATAAATATGCAAGTATGCTTGCATTAAGAAAAGTTATAAAGTCCTTTGATAGATAATAGGAACATATGTACAAGGACTTAGAATGAATTGATCAAATATGTTAGGTTAATCCTACATAAGTAAAACAGCTTTGTAAAGTCCTTAAAAAGAAATAATGTACAAGGACTATAAATATAGAAAAGATTAAGCTTGTTAGGTTGATCTTATGATGTAATAGATAGGCTTGTCTGGTCGTCGAGCACTGCACCAGAAATCGTAGTCAGCCATGAGAGTCAAGAAAAACTCGAGAGCTATCAAGGCGGAATCGTAGTCTACAAGATAGTAGATCTCAGAGTTCGTCGACTGCCAGGAGAAACGAGGAAGGATCATAGTGTGTTGAGAAGAACTTTCTTGGAGCCATGGTCTGCTGAGGAAGTCATGTTCAGAATCGTAGAGACAGACTGTCTAAGAGCCGAACGAGCATCTGCCAAAGCCAAGTCAAGAATCGTAGACCACACTTAGAGTTGTAGAGTCTACTGATCACATCAAAGGTAGAGATAGTAGTCGAGCCAGATCAGATGAAGACAACAAGCTTAAGGATAGAAATTGTAGAATGTCAAGATATGATCTCGGAGTTGTAGTGTCTGCAGAACCAAAGTTGAATCGTAGAGTGCAGAACTAAGGCTTCAACAGAGGTGCTCACAATGCCACAGCAGAATCGTAGAGTTAACATGATTCTCAACAAACGAGCACTCCCAGAATATCCAAAGTATAAAGCCTCTGGTCTGAGCTGCAAAGATACATCCCACCTGAAGGAAACCAGAGAGCACTCAACGAATGACATGAAATCTAACAGAAGATCTAAGCACCAACCTAATCAACATCTAGATTGAGTTGTGAAGCCATTCAAGATGAAGTCTTCCACAAGTTAATCAGAAGAAGACTTCAGTCAAAGCAACTGACTAAGGAAAGTCAACAAATGCAATAGCTATCAAAAAATAGAAGATAACGATCTTGGGATTAACTAGGATCGTAGTGTTTGCCAAATAAAGCAGGAATTGATGAAGTGTACACAGAGATACTGGTCAGCTTATGAAGAACAAGGCTAAATTGATTAAGCATTTGGTCAGTTCATTGATGATAAGTGAACGGGAGATCATAAGGAGAAAATGAGTTGGGCATGCCATAAATCTAATGTGTCTTGCTATTCAGAAGAGACCAAAACAAGGAGTCAAGCTATCAGTTCCTGAGATCAGTCGAGGCAAACAGAAGTGTTGAAGCACTACACAAGAGAAGGAAGAGGTGTTCTACATTAAAGATCCAATAAGCACTCTTCAGGATCGTAGTGTTGTCTTAACTTGTCAATGAGCAACATTCAACAAGACATACTACGATCAGGTCCAAGAACATCTGCATCAGAATCGTAGAGTTCGGTCATCTGAAGATTGAAGCATTGGCAACGGTTTAATCTGAAGATTGATATTTGAACATAGCTTATTTAGAGCATCAATGCAAAAGGACAGCTTCTGACGTTCTAATCGAGAAGTCAGAAAGAAGAAATAAAAGATGGCTACATTCCCGAGACATCAAAGTGACATCTCTGACGGGGTAGGCGAAACAGTAGACTACAGTGTCAGAAAGGTGAAAAAGGGGATGTCATGTCACATCTGCAGTCTACACCACATAACTCGAGATCTGCGAAGCAATTCAAATAGATTTTAACGGGAAGGTTGGGAAGGAGTATATATCAGCAAAAGCTTCAAAGATCAAGAGTTGCTGGAGTTGAAGAATCGTTGAGTTGTTGGAATGCTATATTGTTGACTCTTTGAGTTCCACCAGAGCTTAACAGAATAAGTCTTAGTGACAGTGAGACTACGAAGGTGGAAGTGAAGCAGATTTGAAGAAGGACTCAAACAGACTAAAGCTTCACTTAACAAAGATGAGAATGCCACTGAAGATGGCAGCTAAGGTGAGAGCCGAGAAGGACAAGAAGATAGCATTCAGAAAAGTGGCAAAGCACAGAGAAGATCCAGAGAGCCACTCTACGAATCACCATGAACCAAAAGCTGAAACAGAACAAGTGCAGAACCATGTCTGCAAACAAGTCAAGAATGGTTCAGGGAATTCTAAGTTCTAGACGAAGTCTACCAAAAGCTCAAACACTTAACAAACCTAAATGGTGATGGTGCATAGCTAACATCGGATGAAGATGAGCAGAATAGAATGAAGATCAGCTGCACCAGAAGAAATGTGGTCCAGACTCTACGCAGAATGCTAATAGGACCATGCCAAGCTGCTAAGTACAAAAGATGTTCAACCTTAAAGACATCTTAGCAGCTCAGCACCAACAAAAATAACAACTACACCAACAAGTAGCCAGGGCCTAAGGGGTGCTTGTCCGGAGGGACTAAATGAAGTTTGCTGGGCTTGATGAGTTCCTAGGGAACTAAAGGAGTTCCAAGCCTGCTGGGCTTGAAGAGTTCTTAGTGAACTGAAGTTCCAAGGCTACTGGCCTTGAAGGAATCTTAGTGATGCAGGGTGTTGCCCTTCCTTAGTGAAAATCCTGCTAGTTAAAGCAGAAGAGTGGATTACGAGCTTGAGTCTCTGAACCACTTAAAATCTCTTGTGTCTTTTACATTCATTCATTTACTTACTGTCATTTACATTATATACCAAAGTGCTATAAATGTTATGTATGTAATTTAAGACATTGTAAAATTCTGTAAATGAATTTGTAATTTAACAACATTATATCATACATTCTTTTATTAATTAATTTCCAAGATAAATTATGTTTTGCTTTAAATTGGTATCTCTCACTATTTTTTTTAAACTATATTACCCTCAATATATATAGTTCGGCAATATCTAATTAAAGATATGCTAGTGAGAATAAGGATCCCATTTCAAATATATATAGTCTTGTGTGTGCACAATAAACCATATATAAATAAATAAGTAGACAACTCTTGTCAATTACATCAATTATGAAACTCCTTGTATTTTGCCTCTTAGATCATAATGGTCAAGTGTGTTCACATCCAAACTAAAATGATCTAAGTTAAGTCATTCCTAGTGTAGGGGTTTCGGCACATGAAAGCAGCGGAAATTTAAAATTATCAAAGCAATATCCGAACCCAAAAATAGGATCCATGCAAAACATAAATTAATTCAGTGGTTTAGATATTATACCGATTATGAAAGAGTTCTGAAACGACTTCGAATCTCCAACGCAATCCAACAGAATTACGTCTTTACGGTATCCACACGAACGCCTCGCGAATCGTCACATGATCTGCAGTGAAGAGAACTACGGTACTAGCCACCAAGGATAAGGATTTTCAAAATTTATCTCTAGTCTCTCTATAAGAGCGGCTAGGATTTTTTAGGATATGATTATCTTCCCTAAAACGCTGATATATCATATATATAGCAGTAAAATGGAATTAATCAAAACCCTTATCTAATTAAAATTAAATATGAATTTATATATATATATATATATATATATATATATATATATATATATATATATATATATATAAACAAGGATCAAGACTATTCCTCTTAAATAGCATTCCTCCTTAAATAGCAGTACTTTATTAAAATTACGTCGTTTTGGAATGACTTAAAAGAGAGTGGTCCCACTTATTTTTCTTTTATTTATAAAAATGTCACCCGCGACCACTCCAAAACGACGTAGTTTTAATAAAGGATTGTTATTTAAGGAGGAATGCTATTTAAGAGGAATGCTCTTGATCCTTGCTATCTATATATATCTATCTATATATATATATATATATATATATATATATATATATATATATATATATATCTTAATTATGTCTCACTTAATTAATATACATATATATACAAATTATCCTTTTAATTTAAATCCTTACAATTTAAATTAATTCTCTTTTTAATTACGTTCTTTGTGTGTGACCCTATATGTTATTATTACGTTGGCAATAATTTTAAAATCATATTATAAAATTATAAACAGTGAGCGGCATCTTGTAATGCATCACTGCTACCCAAGTAATAATAAGATCGATGATTCGATGTAACCTTTTAGTGACCAATGTTTCAATCTAATTTAATCCTTTTAACCTTGACATCCTAGATTAAACTCGAGTCATGGAATGTGTCATACTTTTCATAATTTAATCTGAGTTTTCTTGATCAATGAGTAGACTATATGAAATAAATCATTATTTGAGCATGGCCATGCATTTCATAGTCCTACTCAATCAAGAGGCCTATGGATATCACCCCTAATATATAGGAGGGTTAAATTCCATCCAAATCACTCATATTGCTCACATGATTCATGATGTACCCAATAATCATCTTTATTGTCCACTCTATTAAAGGTGACCTTTGATGATATCAAAGTACATAAATTCCCGTGTAGTAATATAGTGATTTCAGGTTGGAGGATCATTATATCATTGTCACTATGAGAATCACTAATGACACTTTGCATAATGCTCCACATAGAATTCTCATGGTGGGTCTGTCCAGTACATCGTTCTTTAACATGTACCTATGCATTAACTCAATATCTCATATATTTATGACCAATGAGATTTGGTCATCAGTCAATCCACATACTAGTCTCAATGTATCATTGTTGTCCCATCAACAATGATACTTGACTAGGGACATTTAAGAGCAATGATACTAATTGTAATTATATAATCTCATGTTCAAGTCGCATACTTGAAACTATATAATTTGTATCACTATTCTAAGCAATTTTATTATGTTAACATTTATATAACGCAGTAAATAAAACCATAATAAAATCATTCATTTATTCAATCAAATATAATATCAAAATGTTAAGCAATTATATCAAATAATTGGCCTCTAGGGCATAAACTCTAACACCTAGCACTTCCATATATTCAAAAGAAAAATATTATTCTTGTGTGTGCACAACAAAACAACACTGCTCAGTCTATTTATAAGCATTAAATGTGATAAAACAACATCTTAAATATTTAATACTTTCCTTGTGTGTGCACAATAAACTTATATTAAATATTTAATACTCTATTGTTTTATCATGCTAGAAGGCGACGTGCAATATTCCAAATATCTTTAAACGTTACAACTTAATATAAATTCTTTGAGGGATTTGTTATTACTTGTTTCATCTTGTTTAGCACACACACACACACACACACACACACACACACACACACACACACACACACACACACACACACATATATATATATATATATATATATATATATATAAGCATGCATATAGAATACTATATTCTATCCGGATTGATTATGAATTTTATTCTAGTTTGGTTCACTAGAGCCACCAAGTAAACCAGAAGGTCAAACCTAAGCTGCACGAATTAAATTTAAATATAAATATTACATTTAAATCTCGGGCTCCATTACAAACGGGTCTTCAAGCGCTTCTTGCTCCTTGGTCTCCAATTCTTCAAGATAATTTTAACTAATTCTATTACATAAACTATTTAATTTAAATAGAAATTTTGATCAACAGTCAAGGAGAAGTACATAGGAGGGAGATAAAATTTACATCAAGAAAAAATTAGAGAAGACGAGGTACGCAAACCACATACATTAATGCATTCAACTAAAATAAAATCCAATCACATTGGTCAATAGTCCATAATCAATCTCATTTATTATCATACATATCAACATATGTATCAATAAATGACATTCATCTCATGAATAATAAACATTCAATATATACATTGATATCAATTTAATGAACAACTTTAATTAGCATAAAATCCAATTTTGAAACAAAATAAACTCCTTTATTTTTAATCAAAATCATAATAAATTTCTTTATTTTATTTTATCCAATTTTGAATAAAAATAAACTCCTTTATTTTTAATCAAATTCTCAATCAAAATAAACTCTTTTATTTTAATTAACAAGGAATCCAATTTCAAGTACAAACTAAACTCCTATATTTTAACTTAAAATTACTGCAAAAATAAATTATGTTGAATCATATTCCTTATTAAAATTAAACACCTTTAATTTTAGGAAACATGAAATCCTATTCCATATGTGAATAAATTCTTTTATTCAAACAAACGTGGAATCCAATTCCAAGTTAAATAAAACTTTTGAATAAACTCTTTTATTCAAACGAACGTGGAATCCAATTCTAATTAAAATATAAAACTTTTGAATAAACTCTTTTATTAAAACGAATGTGGAATCTAATTCCAATTAAAATAAAACTTTTGAATAAACTCTTTTATTCAAACGAACGTGGAATCCAATTTCAATTAAAATAAAATACTTTATTTTAATCTAATTCCAAATCAAAATAAACTCATTTATTTCTAATTTAGAATTACTAAAAAACAGTGTATCCAATTTTAATTTAAAACAAACCTTTTATTTTAATTAGAAATCAAATAAATTAAATAAAATAATTTTTTTTAATTCTTGGTACCGACGCTGCAGCACCCAGAAAGAACTGGTTTCAGGCGCTGCAGCTCCGGGTTACCCGTTTTAAAAAATCTGGACCTGGCGCAGCCGCGCCAAGTTTATACTGTGAACGCCCATTTTGAAAACCCGGACCGGCGCTGTAGCGCTTAGATTACATTGTAATCCGGCGCTGCAATGCCGGTTACTAGAAACTGTTTTTCCAGTTTGCGAATTATGCAGTTTTTCTTCAAAAACATGATTTTATACCAATAATTATGCTCAAAAAATTTGTTCTAAACACATATCAACATATATATCAAATCTGAACAATTAATAACTCGCATAAAGGTTTGGCTCTGATGCCACTACTGGGATTGCATATAGCGCGATCATGCAATCAAATTACATAAAAGGTGCGGAAGCGCGATAAAAATATTTTAAAAATTTTCATACAAACCATCACCATGATCATACTTTATGCATAATTATCAATCAATAGAAAAGAGAAGGAAATCAGATTATACCATTGAAGATTCGAGCTTTCTCAGGTACAAATTCACCTCTAAATCTTTTTTGCGTTCAACTTGAATCCACTTAGTTTGATTCCTTCATTTGATCAACGTTAACCACCCAATTGTTTGACCTCTAGAGGTGATCCACCAAGGAAGAACAAGTATTCAAGAAGATGAGTATTTGACAAAACTTTAGTTTTTCTATCTCTATAGAAAATATGTACTCTCCCAACTCTTAGAAAAATCATTCATATGTATTGTGAAAACATCAACCCTCACGCATAATAAGACTCCTCTTATTTATAGATGTAAGCAACCCTCCTTAACAATTAAGGAATTGAGTTTTATTTTAATTAATTAAACTCCTTTAATTAATTAGGCTCTCAATCTTATTATGAATAATTAATTAAACTCTTTTAATTAATTAGCCTCCTAATCTTATTAGGAATATATGAGAGCACTTTATTAACTAATTCCCAAACTTCTTAAGGAATTAAATAATAATAATAATAATAATAATAATAATAATAATAATAATAATAATAATAATAATAATAAGACTCGTCTTATTAATTTATATTTAATATTTCTAAAATATTAAATAATAAATATTAAGCTATTTAATTTATTCTATCACAATAGATTAAATTAAATGCACTTAACTTATTATTATGATTATGCCATTTACTTCTTAAATAAATATTCTTTTTTTTATGGTGTGACCATTTAGGTTCTCTATATTAAACCGGTTGTGAATAAATTAATTAGAAAAATTTTAATATTATTTAAATAAATTAATTAATCTATTAATTTATTTAAATAAATAATATTTATTCTACAATAAGGATAAGCCTTCTTAGCGATCAACGACTTTTTAGATAATATAGATTTCAACATTAATCATAAAAAAACTTTTAGTAAATAGTTACCGTACAATTCAATCCTTCCACCATACAATGTCCTAATTAAATATAAGATATGAAATTAATGTCAAGTCTTATTAAATTTAATTAGATGTATTTCGATTCTTAAATGCACAACTCTAAATAATGTAAATTATAAACTCCTTTCTAATTTCATTCTGCCTTAACCAAGGACTATTGGGTAGTCATTTATCGAATCACATAGGACATTCTCTTCTTTTACTAGAAGCGATAGATTCTTTATTGATCATTCATTATCTCCATATATAACTTATTACACCCAAGCATACCCTTAGATATACCCTAATGGTCTTAAGGAATGAGTCAACGTATAATTCATTATACATAAAATACTATAATGATCTCAAGTCTAAGGATCACTTGTACTACTATCACTTCAGGAATTTCTATTGACAGACAAGTAAAACTCCATTAGGTATTCCTTAGCGAACCACGTTCAGTGAACTTATTCTCCAATAAGCACCTACATACTTGTTTTAGTGTCTCCACACAAATGATCATGAGATCAATCATCCTCATTCAATGAGCAAGCAACGTATGTATCAATCTATTTGGATTCACTAATCGCCTTTTTAGTAATCCATTGATTAGGAACATTTTAGTTTTTAAGCTATCTAAGATTTTAGATCTCATTAACATGATCTCATCATGATTCTAAAAACATTGCTTAAAACTACGAGTTTATCACATATTATTAAAATAACACTATGTAGATAAATTAAAGCCTTTAGTAAATGAATACTTTTATTAATAAACGAATAAGATTGTTACAAAGTATATGCTTTATCATCAACATGATTGGCTTGTGTGCATACTACTTTCAAAATGGACATGAGTAAGTATTTAAATTCCAAAAGAGTGGGGGTAGAAATCTTAAATAAATAATTAGGGTAAGATAGTTTAGAAGTATTGGACTATGTTCCTCCCATGGTCCAAACAATTAATTAGGAAGCCCAAAAAGAATTAAATTGAAGGACCAATCTTTAGCCCAATTATTAAGGGACATTTTGAACATTTGATTAATCAAATTTGACATTAAAAATAGGCTTAAATATGATTTACTACCCTAAACTATAGGCCATATTTCACTTTGGTGATCCACCTTTTAATTTTGTCAATTAGGTGATTGAATTATCAATTTTTTTCGATTTCATTCAATTGGGTCTTTCACGGCAGAAATTACTGACGTGGCATCCTAATAGGCAGCAGGAGTGCTTATGTGTAAAAATATTATATATTTTTAATGAGATCAAAGGACAAAAACGTAAAATAAGAAATAAAACAACTAAAAATTACACAAATAATATAAATTAGTTGTATAATTATTTATTTATAGTTATATAAATAATATAAATTATTATATAAATAATATAATAATTATTTTTATTAAAAATAATTATTTTTATTAAAAAAACTGTGTTTTTTTTTAATTTTTTTATTAAAAAAATTGTGTTTAATATTAATGATAATAAAAATAAAAATATTAATGATAATAAAAATAAAAATACAAGTGCAGTTTTTTTTAATAAAAAAAATAATAATAATTATTTTATTAAAAAAAAACCAACCAACTGCGTTTTTTTAAAAATAAAGCAACTGCGTTTTTATTTTTATTATTTTTAATAATTATTTTTATTAAGAATAATAATTATTTTATTAAAAAAAAACCAACCAACTGCTTTTTTTTTTAAAATAAAGCAACAGCGTTTTTTTTAGTTGCTTAATTATTATTTTTTTTATTAAAAAAAACTGCACTTGTATTTTTATTTTTATTATCATTAATATTTTTATTTTTATTATCATTAATATTAAACACAATTTTTTTAATAAAAAAAATTAAAAAAACGCAGTTTTTTTAATAAAAATAATTAATTTTAATAAAAATAATTATTATATTATTTATATAATAATTTATATTATTATATAACTATAAATAAATAATTATACAACTAATTTATATTATTTGTGTAATTTTTAGTTGTTTTATTTCTTATTTTACCTTTTTTGTCCTTTGATCTCATTAAAAATATATAATGTTTTTACACATAAGCACTCCTGCTGCCTATTAGGATGCCACGTCTGTAAGACCCCGAATTTTATGAAATAAAAGTATTCAATTTTTCTTATAATTACTATTCAGTAAATGGTTAAATTGATAAAAGTTTAAAGTTATGAGTGAAATATGATTTTTCTTTCAAAATAAGCAAGTGGTTATAAAATAATCATTGTTGTCGGGGAATATTCTTTCTGTCGGGGAATATTCGTACGACGGCGCAGCCATTTGTGGGCCCCATAACAGAATAACTGTCGGGTGAAGAAAACGACAAATTTGAGTTTTTACAAATAACGGCGTAGTTGTGACCGTTAACACTGTTGGAATACCCGGTGGTTAAAATACAGTAATACGCGTTATTGCACAGTAGCACACGGTATTGCATAGTATTTTTGAAATTATTGATTCTTACGTAAGAAGGCACTACTCAATAATTGTTACAGTAATTACTGTTCAATATTTTATTTTATTGATTCAATAATTGCTACGTTAAAATTTTATATTATTGTTGTTCAATAATTGTTGATGCACAGTATTTTCCTTTATCAGATCAATAATTCATATTATTTGAATAATATTATTAGATAACATTATTGGCAATGTCTAGAAAGTTCTGTCTAAGGAGAGGTTTGGTCATCTAATTGCGCGCCAGTAAGGAGAAATCCTTATTGGAAAGCCCCCTCTTTCCTGGGAACGGCCTGGTTGTCATAAATGTGATTCTGTAATATTATTTGTGAATAATTAATTATTGATTCATATGATAAGAAAATATTTATTTTATGTGGATATAAATGAGGGATATATTTTTGTGGTTAAAAAATGAAGGAGTTAATGTTGAGATTTTTATCCGTATTTTTGTCGGAATGGAGGTATTAAAAATCAGGGTTTTTTGAGAAATATTGCGGGTGTTATAATTTTTAATCCGACCGTTGGATCGTGGTAATTTTTGGATATGTTATACATATATAAGTTGAGTATATGTCCATAAATTTTGAACCGTTAAAAATGAACGTATGATTTATTACGAATTTTACGAGATGACTGGTTCAGAAATTGTTGAATTTTCGGAGTTTATCATTTTGGTGGAAAATTCTAGAATTGGTGGTCCCCACTTGTGGTTGGTGAAGAAATGTGCTGAATTATATTTCAAATGTGGTGGGTGGGAATAGTAGCAGGTAAAGCCATCAGGTTGCAGGTCAAACCTACCAAAATTTTCCTATAAATAGAGGGCTAAGTTAGAATTAAAAATCACACCAGAAACATAAGCTTTCTCTCTTTCTCTCTCTATATTATGAAGCATATTTTGTGAGTTTTTAGATACTTGGTGAGTTACTATTCATCAGTGCAAGTTTTCTTCAGCATCATATCCGATATCCAGTCAGAAGTACTACTCTTTTGAGGTAAGGGATATTAAGGAATTTTAAGGGTTGTTATGATTTTCAGTTTCGTAATTTTTCTGATCTTCAAAAATTCTGGAAAAATTTGAAATGATATTTTGATGAGTTTTCTTGATTGTGTCCAAAAATGGTGATTTTTGGATGTATAGATTGAGAGTTATGAATTTTATGAGAAAAGACTATTTTAAAAGTAATCGCTTATAATTCCTTGTGGTTAACTCCAAAATTGATGAAATTTTTATTGGGAGTACATGTATATGATAGAAGTATAATCTGTAAATTTCAGAATTTTTGGATAAAAGTATAATTTTTGATAAATGTCTAAATATTCGGCTATTTTGGCCATATGAAAAATAGTAAATGACTTAGAAAAATATATGTTCACTATGGGACTATATTATGCTAAATTCCAGAAAAGAAATATTTTTGGAACGGATTTGGTATTTTTCATGAAAATAGTCTAGTTATGAGAAAATGAATTAAATATGTTATGTGAAGTAAGAAAATTGAAAATAGGATTTTATGGCTTGAGAATCCTATATATGAGGTATATGCAGATTTTTTTGATGAGGGTTTTGGTTATTGATGATGAAATCTTAAGAGTTGGCAGTTTATGATGATTAAATGCATTAATTAGTAAAGTGTAAACAATTTAAATAAATTGTTTATAAGCTTAAGAATATTATTCTTTCAATATCATTATACCGAAATATTGGTATGTATATTATTGTGGAATTTCTACCTTTTTCATGTCAGGGTTACTATTCACGAGTTACTATTTATGAGTTACTATTCACGAGTTACTATTCACGAGTTACTATTCACGACAAAATTGGTTTCTTTTTCTAACCAAATTATAGTTGATTTATGAATATTACTCTTGAGATTAAATCTATATGTTGATCATATTGTTTTTATTATCATATATAACATTTTTATAACCTTGATGTTGAAATTCTCTTTCGCTTGAGTGTAAAGATGGGTAAATTATTGGTATGATCATGACTATGGGTTCTCTTTGGCCAGTAGTGCAAAGTTAAATTATTGACTGGTATGATCATGACTATTGAATTTATAAGTGAATATCTTTAGCTTAAGTGCAAAGGTGAATTGATTAACATGGTTATAATTATTGTTTATATAAATTCTGAAATGATTATATATTTCTTTGAGATATTAATATATTTGGCCTGTAGTGCAAATATGAACTGTTGATGAATATATTTGGCCGTAGTGCAAATATGAACTGTTGAGGAATATCTTTGGCCTGTAGTGCAAAGATGAATTGTTGATGAATATCTTTGGCCCGTAGTGCAAAGATGACATGTTGTTGAATATCTTTGGCCAGTAGTGCAAAGATGAACAGATGTTGAGATAAACATGACCAACTGGTGATACAAATGAATATCTTTGGCCGTAGTGCAAAGATGGATTTATTAGTATGATTATGAACAGGAAATGTGATTTGGTATAACCATGATCTTTGATGTTTCAGGTAAAGATAGGTGATGAAAATTATCTTCGTCCTGGATGAGAAGAGGAATTTAGAACTACAGTTATGATTATGAGTTATTCATATGATTGTGGACCAGAATTGTTGATTAATGTTACAGGGATAAAACATTGTTGATGGATTTTTAACATGGAGAAGATAATAGACTTTATAGTCTATTTGACTCTTCTAATGGATTGCATGTTCCGCTGCAACTATGGTTGAAATTTTTTATCATCTACCATATGTTCTAAATCTCTGATTTATTATTGATGAAGACTATTGATAATTTATTTATCTTTAGTCATGATATTCTTTACTGAGCTAGTTGTGCTCACCCTTTTGCTTCACAATTCCTTTCAGGTAATAAGAGTGTAGCTGGGTCGAGCGAGGGTAACAAGGGAATAGAACGGTGGTCATCATTTAGTAGTTATATTTGGTGAAGAAAATAGGGTGAGGCGAACCCAACGTTGGAAGGGTGTTTTGCCACTATAATACAAGATGTCTAACGACATACAACCTCGTGTCATCATAAGACATGATTGTGCACATCCGCTTGCCGAGTATATCTACAAGCACTATCTATATAATCTTGGTGTTTGTTTGAAGTATAATTCTCAGTTAGATACAGTGGAGATAATGATAAGTCAAGAGAAGACTCACCATTGGGAAGAATATGATAGTAATCTTCTCGTTTTTCTTTGGGGTCTATTGGGTCAACCAAGGATAATTCTGTGGCCATATGATATCTATCATAACCTAGACGCATGGCCTCCCATGTACGAAGGTTTCCTTGAGCACTTCCCAAAGATTCTAGTTTCTAAAACAGTTTTTGACTGTACCTTTATGTAAGGTACCTTTGTAAGGTGCTGATACATGATGATGTCCAATGTCACATTTGGTATATATTTGTATCCAAACTCACAGCATATGTGTTGTTGTATTTTGCACGACAATTGTTGTAATAAAGTTGTAGTTGTTTTCTGTACCATGTATTTGACGACTCAGAATGGGTTGGGTGGAATGAACCTATTTTGGGGTTGTCACAGGTGGTATCAGAGCTTAGGGATATGATCTCTGGTGGAGATCGGGGAATACAACTAGGAGGGGAGAGATGAGTAAATCCTTCGCTAGTGTGTCCTACCTAAGCTTATTTGTTGGTCAGTCATAATATTGGGATATTATGTGATATGTTAATTTGTTTAATTAACCCTTGTTTTATGGCAGTATTTGAGAATGGCAGCTGAGAATGCTAATAATGGAGTGAATGAGACTGCGGGGATACCTCTAATCACTAACCGTGATAATGTGATGTCAGACGAAGAAGGAATTAGAGATATCCATGTGGTGAGTGAAGAATTGATAGTTACACCCGAGATAGTCGCAGAGGTAATAGCTGAGACTGAGGAAGAAGAGGAAGAAGAAGTACCAGAGGAGAGTTTATTAGAGGTATTATATGATCAAAATGTAGAATTTCAAAATCGTATTCATGAGTTAGAAGAGCAGGCAGAAGAACGACAGTCGGTCGTGGAACAAAAGGATGCAACAATTCAAGCTTGTGTTACCCGATATGTGATGCTTGAACAGAAGCATTCTTTGGCAGAGTATAAGATGATAAAAATAGAATCTGAGCTGAGAGAAGAAAAAACTGAACGAGTGAGAATAAGTGATGCATGGGCAAAAGCCGCACGACACGTGGATATTGTGGAAAGAGATGTTCGATCTAAGAAGGCTAAAATAGATGATATGAATTTCTCTTTTTGGAAAGCAATTGGGAGAACCCAACATCGAGTTTTGAATTACCCTGTACATAGCGGTCAACCTGAATCCGATATGGATCGAAGATTGATGATTCAGATCATGAATGAGGAGTACGAAGAGGCAGTTGAGGGAGGAATATGTCCTATAGAAAGGTATATTCCAACGGTAATGATGACGCCAAATGCTACTCCAGACAAGTCAAAGCCGAGTAGTTCGAGGGATGGCGGTTGTCATGACTTCCCAACAAATGAGGAACCCAAATGAAGTTATCATGGGAGATGAGCAATAGAGAAATCATGATGATCTGAGAGATAGAATCTGAAATAGAAGCAAGGTATTCTCAACTCTTCGAAATACCAGGTACGTAAATTTCGGGGACGAAATTTCATAAGGAGGGGAGATTGTAAGACCCCGAATTTTATGAAATAAAAGTATTCAATTTTTCTTATAATTACTATTCAGTAAATGGTTAAATTGATAAAAGTTTAAAGTTATGAGTGAAATATGATTTTTCTTTCAAAATAAGCAAGTGGTTATAAAATAATCATTGTTGTCGGGGAATATTCTTTCTGTCGGGGAATATTCGTACGACGGCGCAGCCATTTGTGGGCCCCATAACAGAATAACTGTCGGGTGAAGAAAACGATAAATTTGAGTTTTTACAAATAACGGCGTAGTTGTGACCGTTAATACTGTTGGAATACCCGGTGGTTAAAATACAGTAATACGCGTTATTGCACAGTAGCACACGGTATTGCATAGTATTTTTGAAATTATTGATTCTTACGTAAGAAGGCACTACTCAATAATTGTTACAGTAATTACTGTTCAATATTTTATTTTATTGATTCAATAATTGCTACGTTAAAATTTTATATTATTGTTGTTCAATAATTGTTAATGCACAGTATTTTCCTTTATCAGATCAATAATTCATATTATTTGAATAATATTATTAGATAACATTATTGGCAATGTCTAGAAAGTTCTGTCTAAGGAGAGGTTTGGTCATCTAATTGCGCGCCAGTAAGGAGAAATCCTTATTGGAAAGCCCCCTCTTTCCTGGGAACGGCCTGGTTGTCATAAATGTGATTCTGTAATATTATTTGTGAATAATTAATTATTGATTCATATGATAAGAAAATATTTATTTTATGTGGATATAAATGAGGGATATATTTTTGTGGTTAAAAAATGAAGGAGTTAATGTTGAGATTTTTATCCGTATTTTTGTCGGAATGGAAGTATTAAAAATCAGGGTTTTTTGAGAAATATTGCGGGTGTTATAATTTTTAATCCGACCGTTGGATCGTGGTAATTTTTGGATATGTTATACATATATAAGTTGAGTATATGTCCATAAATTTTGAACCGTTAAAAATGAACGTATGATTTATTACGAATTTTACGAGATGACTGGTTCAGAAATTGTTGAATTTTCGGAGTTTATCATTTTGGTGGAAAATTCTAGAATTGGTGGGCCTCACTTGTGGTTGGTGAAGAAATGTGCTGAATTATATTTCAAATGTGGTGGGTGGGAATAGTAGCAGGTAAAGCCATCAGGTTGCAGGTCAAACCTACCAAAATTTTCCTATAAATAGAGGGCTAAGTTAGAATTAAAAATCACACCAGAAACATAAGCTTTCTCTCTTTCTCTCTCTATATTATGAAGCATATTTTGTGAGTTTTTAGATACTTGGTGAGTTACTATTCATCAGTGCAAGTTTTCTTCAGCATCATATCCGGTATCCAGTCAGAAGTACTACTCTTTTGAGGTAAGGGATATTAAGGGATTTTAAGGGTTGTTATGATTTTCAGTTTCGTAATTTTTCTGATCTTCAAAAATTCTGGAAAAATTTGAAATGATATTTTGATGAGTTTTCTTGATTGTGTCCAAAAATGGTGATTTTTGGATGTATAGATTGAGAGTTATGAATTTTATGAGAAAAGACTATTTTAAAAGTAATCGCTTATAATTCCTTGTGGTTAACTCCAAAATTGATGAAATTTTTATTGGGAGTACATGTATATGATAGAAGTATACTCTGTAAATTTCAGAATTTTTGGATAAAAGTATAATTTTTGATAAATGTCTAAATATTCGGCTATTTTGGCCATATGAAAAATAGTAAATGACTTTTAAAAAAATATATGTTCACTATGGGACTATATTATGCTAAATTCCAGAAAAGAAATATTTTTGGAACGGATTTGGTATTTTTCATGAAAATAGTCTAGTTATGAGAAAATGAATTAAATATGTTATGTGAAGTAAGAAAATTGAAAATAGGATTTTATGGCTTGAGAATCCTATATATGAGGTATATGCAGATTTTTTTGATGAGGGTTTTGGTTATTGATGATGAAATCTTAAGAGTTGGCATTTTATGATGATTAAATGCATTAATTAGTAAAGTGTAAACAATTTAAATAAATTGTTTATAAGCTTAAGAATATTATTCTTTCAATATCATTATACCGAAATATTGGTATGTATATTATTGTGGAATTTCTACCTTTTTCATGTCAGGGTTACTATTCACGAGTTACTATTTATGAGTTACTATTCACGAGTTACTATTCACGAGTTACTATTCACGACAAAATTGGTTTCTTTTTCTAACCAAATTATAGTTGATTTATGAATATTACTCTTGAGATTAAATCTATATGTTGATCATATTGTTTTTATTATCATATATAACATTTTTATAACCTTGATGTTGAAATTCTCTTTCGCTTGAGTGTAAAGATGGGTAAATTATTGGTATGATCATGACTATGGGTTCTCTTTGGCCAGTAGTGCAAAGTTGAATTATTGACTGGTATGATCATGACTATTGAATTTATAAGTGAATATCTTTAGCTTAAGTGCAAAGGTGAATTGATTAACATGGTTATAATTATTGTTTATATAAATTCTGAAATGATTATATATTTCTTTGAGATATTAATATATTTGGCCTGTAGTGCAAATATGAACTGTTGATGAATATATTTGGCCGTAGTGCAAATATGAACTGTTGAGGAATATCTTTGGCCTGTAGTGCAAAGATGAATTGTTGATGAATATCTTTGGCCCGTAGTGCAAAGATGACATGTTGTTGAATATCTTTGGCCAGTAGTGCAAAGATGAACAGATGTTGAAATAAACATGACCAACTGGTGATACAAATGAATATCTTTGGCCGTAGTGCAAAGATGGATTTATTAGTATGATTATGAACAGGAAATGTGATTTGGTATAACCATGATCTTTGATGTTTCAGGTAAAGATAGGTGATGAAAATTATCTTCGTCCTGGATGAGAAGAGGAATTTAGAACTACAGTTATGATTATGAGTTATTCATATGATTGTGGACCAGAATTGTTGATTAATGTTACAGGGATAAAACATTGTTGATGGATTTTTAACATGGAGAAGATAATAGACTTTATAGTCTATTTGACTCTTCTAATGGATTGCATGTTCCGCTGCAACTATGGTTGAAATTTTTTATCATCTACCATATGTTCTAAATCTCTGATTTATTATTGATGAAGACTATTGATAATTTATTTATCTTTAGTCATGATATTCTTTACTGAGCTAGTTGTGCTCACCCTTTTGCTTCACAATTCCTTTCAGGTAATAAGAGTGTAGCTGGGTCGAGCGAGGGTAACAAGGGAATAGAACGGTGGTCATCATTTAGTAGTTATATTTGGTGAAAAAAATAGGGTGAGGCGAACCCAACGTTGGAAGGGTGTTTTGCCACTATAATACAAGATGTCTAACGACATACAACCTCATGTCATCATAAGACATGATTGTGCACATCCGCTTGCTGAGTATATCTACAAGCACTATCTATATAATCTTGGTGTTTGTTTGAAGTATAATTCTCAGTTAGATACAGTGGAGATAATGATAAGTCAAGAGAAGACTCACCATTGGGAAGAATATGATAGTAATCTTCTCGTTTTTCTTTGGGGTCTATTGGGTCAACCAAGGATAATTCTGTGGCCATATGATATCTATCATAACCTAGACGCATGGCCTCCCATGTACGAAGGTTTCCTTGAGCACTTCCCAAAGATTCTAGTTTCTAAAACAGTTTTTGACTGTACCTTTATGTAAGGTACCTTTGTGAGGTGCTGATACATGATGATGTCCAATGTCACATTTGGTATATATTTGTATCCAAACTCACAGCATATGTGTTGTTGTATTTTGCACGACAATTGTTGTAATAAAGTTGTAGTTGTTTTCTGTACCATGTATTTGACGACTCAGAATGGGTTGGGTGGAATGAACCTATTTTGGGGTTGTGACAACGTCAGTAATTTCTGACGTGGCAGACCCAATTGAATGAAATTAAAAAAAAATTGATAGTTCAATCACCTAATTGACAAAATTGAAAGGTGGATCACTGAAGTGGAATATGACCATAGTTTAGGGTAGTAAATTATATTTAAGCCAAAATAAAGCAAAAATGGGGCAAAAGAGGGGGGCAATACCCGGCCACCTCTTACTATATTTGGCTTGTGATATGATAATTAGTTTGCCTTAAATGTTAACTAATCTCTTTATTTACATAAAGGACTTATATGTCATGCTCCCATTGGTCCAAAATCCTTAATTTAGATTACATGAAATCTAAAAAGATAAGTATTAGTAGAGATAAAGTATTAGAGGGATAATATTCTAAGACTCAAAAACTCTTAGATCTACATGTCTCATATAAGGATATAACTATTTTTTGTATTAGAATGAAAATCCAAAGGAAGAAAATGAACTTGTGTTCCTAAAGGGTGATTGCTTTTCTTCAATTGGATCATGTGTAACTTTAGATCTACATCTCCTATTTGTGATCCGTTAAGGAGGGGGGGGTGCTAGATATGTAAGTTAACTAGTAAATCCAAGTGGTAGCACTAAAAAATAATGGTTTTTCAAGCTTTGAGGGATATTGGAGCCAAAACAGTCCATTGTGAACAAAAGGTAAAGTGGACAGCTTCTGGCCATTTGCTAACAAGGGCATTTTCGTCCATTTTCCGTATTTAAAAATTCTAAAAAAAATCAGGAAGATACTTTGAAGAGCTATTTGCATTTAGGAAAAAGAATGGACATTTTTGGACGAGTAGAATGAAAGTTGTGCATTTTACAAGAGATGACTCTTTTAAAAGTAAACATGAATAACTCTTGGTGTATAACTCCAAAAATTATAAAATTTTATTTTGATGTAGAGAATCATGAAGGGAGTATACCTTGAAAAGTTCGTAATTTTTGGACAAAATCTCAATTTATGAAAAATATTGCAAGATCCGGTTGTGCTAGGCTTTTAAAAAATCATAAATCAAATTGGAAAATTCCAAGAAAAATTGGGGATCATCAAGAGATCATATTCTGTCAGATTTCAAAAAAGAACTATTTTTGGAATAGTTTTGGTATTTTTCATTTAAATAGTTGTGTTGTGAATAAATGAAATTAATTAGTTATGTGATGTCATAAATGGTAAAAAAAATAATGTTAATGCTTGGAAACCCTAAAAATGTTGTATTCTGATTTATAGAGGGTATTTTGGTAATTTTGATGAAATGTTATATTTATGGCATTTTAGGGTTGTTAAATAAAATAATTAGTAAATGTTAAACAATTAGAATAAATTGTTTATTAGTATAACAAATGATTAAAATATTATGAAGAGATTTAAAATATTAGATTTAGATATTATTAAGTAATTAATAATATTTAGATTAAAATCGGATTTAAAATATTATTAAATTATTAATAATATTAGATTGAAGTTAAATTAAAATATTATTAAATGATTAATAATATTAGATAATGATCTAAAATATTATTAAATGATTAATAATATTAGATTAAAGTTAAATTAAAATATTATTAAATGATTAATAATATTAGATTAAATTTAAATTAAAATATTATTAAATGGTTAATAATATTAGATAATGATTTAAAATATTATTAAATAATTAATAATATTAGATTAAAGTTAAATTAAAATATTATTAATTGATAATAATATTAGATTAAAATATTATTAAATGATTAATAATATTAGTTAAGGATTAAGATATTATTAAATGATTAATAATATTATGAAGTGAATAAGATATTATTAAATGATTAATAATATTATGAGGTGAGTAAGATGTTATTAAATGATTAATAATACTTGTTAAGGAATAAAATATTATTAAGTGATTAATAATGTTAAAAAATAATGAAACATTATGACGGTTAAGTGATATGATATTATCAAATGATGATAATATTACTAATGAGTTAAGATATTATTTGATTATGTGATTATATGTTAGATAAATTATTATGGAATAATAGTATTATGAGTTAAGATATGTGATGCTAATTAAGCGATCTATCTTATTAATGATAGGTCTTACAAAATAAGTTAAATTAAATTGCATAGTAGTAGTCAACCGATCAGACAAGTTTCCTAACTTAACTTGAGTAATTAATTTTTCAAAGCATGATTAATGGATAATTATTATTGATTATTCACATCCATAAAGATTATTGCTATTCGCACATAGTGCAATTGATTTCCTATTTTATTATTTGAACTGTGAAATAAATTTAAAGTTCTTTAATTCATGATCTGTTTATGAACCATGACTCAGCTAATTGTTTTGGCTAGACTAACAATTAATGAATCATTCTATTATTTGAACTAAGTTGTTATTGAAAGATTTATGCCATTTATTTTGGCTAGATCAATATTAATATTATATGTTGAAATCATAACATTTTTTTAAAAGCAATCCAAACCATATTGTTGTGGTACGGACTAATGATGTAAGCTGAGATGAACAACCCTTATAAAAAGGGGAACTTTATTGTCAGGCATCCGACCCTTGCGCTATTATTGAGTATTATGCATAATCACGGGTACAATGAGGTTGATCCCCTTACGTACTTGTAGAAGGGTATGATTTAATATTTACGGTTAACTTATACTCTTGAGGTATTCAATCAGCACTCAGCATGAAATATGGGAATATCCCACCTTATTGAACATTATTATAAAATTATTAATTCTTCATAATCAAATTGATATTGTTGAATCCTTGAAAGAATTTAACATCTTTCATTTTTTATATGTTATTCAGCATGGAATACAAGAAAATTCTTGATACTAAAAGTGATTTATTATTCAGCTACCTCGAAATCTTTTGAATATTGTTGACATTCTAGAAAGTTAGTGTAAGACCCCAACTTTTTATAAATGAAATCGAATTTCCACTAATTATTATTTTGAATAATAAGGTGTTAATTTAATATAATAATTTGGTTATGGGAGAAATATGCAAATTTTGCAAACTAACAAGTAGTTATAAAATATTCATTATTGTCGGAGAATATTCGTTTGGTCGTGGAATATTCTTGCAGTCGGGGAATATTCGTACGACGGCGCAACCATTTGTGGGCTCCATAACAGAAAACGGTCGGATGAAAAAAACGACAAGTTTGAATTTTTACAAATAACGGCGTAGTTGTTACCGTTAACACTGTTGAAATACCCGGTGGTTAAAATACAGTAATACGCGTGGTTACACAGTAGCGCACGGTATTGCACAATATTTTTGAATTATTGATTCTTACGTAAGAAGGCACTACTCAATAATTGTTACAGTAATTACTGTTTAATATTTTATTTTATTGATTCAATAATTGCTACGTTGATATTTTATATTATTGTTGTTTCAATAATTGTCACTGTATAGTATTTTCCATTATCAGATCAATAATTCATATTATTTGAATAATATTATTAGATAGCATTATTGACAATGTCTAAGAAAGTTCTGTCTAGGAAAGGGGTTTAGTCACCTAATTGCGCACTAGTCATGAGAAATCTTTATCGAAAAGCCCCCTATTTTCTGAGAACGACCTGGTTGTCATATTGTGATTCTGTAATATTATTTGTGAATAATTGATTATTAATTTATATGATAAGAAAATATTTATTTTTTGTGAATATAAATGAAGGAATTAATGTTAAGGTGTTTTATAAGTATTTTATCGGAATGGTGGTATTAAAAATCATCCGTATGTGGATTTCAGACATTTTTTGATTGGAATTTGGAAAAACTTTCTTTTATAAAGTTGTAGATAATTTAATTTCCTATGGAATAGACATAAAATTCGTATTTTTCTGATAAAAAGGCTATTTATTATAAATTATTAAAGTTTTAGAAATAAATGTTTTTATTAAAAACATGGTGGGGCCCCACTTTTGGTTGGTGTGAAAAATGTTAAATTTTGGTAGGCCCCACTAGTGTGGCTGATAATTTGGTCAAGAAGGTGTGCGTAGGAAATTTTTAAAGAATATTAATATTTTATTAATTTAGTCTGCTTTGGCGTTCTGGTATTTTCTTATAAATAGGGTGCTTAGTTAGAATTGAAAATCACACCAAAATCAGAAGTTTTCTCTCTCTATAATATCGAGCGTATTTTTGAGTATTTAGATACTTTGAGAGTTGCTATTCAGTGCAAGTTTCCTTCAACATTATATCCGATATTCCAGTCAGAAGTACCGTTCTTTTGAGATAAGTGATGTTATTTGTAGACACTCGAAATTTTCTGCACACCTGTTACTGACATTGCAGGAGGGCAGATTCATCTTTCAGAGATAACCCTGGAAGATAGCTCATATTCAGTCCGGATACTACCAAAAGTTCAGTCTCAACCTCGAAACACACACCGGGAGTATCAGTAACAACCTCGGAGATAACCCCGACGCCTGCTGTAACGCACCCATATCTATACTCCCATAGTATCTGATATGATGCTTACTACGAATCAATATAATGCATTTAAATCTATACAACCATAGTATCTGATTATAAGCTTAGATTAAAATTAAGGGACTTTCAGATATAATTTCCGTAGATCCAAGATTTACAGTATCCCATAACAGATGATAATTCTCAAGAGAACTATTACTGTGTTTGGATACCCTCACTTGGATATATGAACTGTATCTGTGAATAGAATCTATCTATCTGAAATCCAGAATATCAATAATAACATGAACAATCCATATTACTAATATCCTCACCTAGATGTATAGTTTATGCCATGCGAATTTATACTATCGTATCGATAATAACTATTTATCCGAAATCCAGAATATCAATAATAACATGAACAATTCATATTACTAATATCCTCACTCAGATGAATAGTTCGCAAGGATCTCAACTAGATTCAAAGAATTCTAAATTTACATCTATATATGTAAGAAAACACGGTTGCTGAAAATAAAAGATGTTATATTTATATACATAAATATTAGGGTTCGATTACATGATTCTCATAACGAGTTTCTTATTACAAAGTATTCAACTAGACATGAATATAACCTAATCTAAGCAGGGACGCTTCCCTTTATCTACTCCAGATGTTCCAGGGTTACCATCTAAAACTGCAAAGGGAATAATTTGCAAGGGTGAGGTATGACATGCTCAACAAGTTTTGTATTTATAACAATATATTATTTGAAGAAATACAACAATTCAAATTTTGACTGATAGTTGTTACCATTTCACTATGGTTTTATATTTCTATTAGTCACACAGACTTATAAATTTTGTTTAGATATGAGATAAGGGATCAACCTATTCAACATTTTAGGAGTATGCATCTTATCCTACCAGTGCTCAAATGCACCTAAATTAGTGTCAATATTTTATTGACCGAATGATCCCATATGGGATACCCAACTTCAGAATAGGATGTCTTACCATACAATTTGGTTCGACACATCAGTTTAAGCTTAACAATTAATATGAATAAACAATTCATTTCTTAGTTATGCTGAAGATATAGCAATAACCTTTCAACAAGAGATAATTCAATTGTAGGTGTAGTATGTTATATCAACAACATATCAAGATAAAAATCTTGTTCAATGAATAAAAAGGGTTTAAGAAATTTACAATAAAGAAATAAGGTTTAGATACTTGCCTGAGCGTAGATCAATCAAGTTATGCTATTCAATCGTTAATAAATACCTACGGTGTTCATATATATAAATCTAACACGTTAGTATTGATAAGAACACTCAACTATAACATTTACATAATATCGGGTTAGATTTAATAGGGTTTCGGTGTTTAATGTCTTTACCGAATACTTAATAAGTTGATATATGAACTAAATTTTATTTATAAAATTTATTATATTTTTAGATAATTTATATATCCATTATAATAATTTTTAGAAGTTTTAAAATATTTATTTATCCTTTAAATAATTTTTAAATCATTTATTTCTATTTTTAGGTAATTAATATTTACTTAAAATTTTACAAAAATATTTTTTATTATTTTTAAATAATTTATAATCATTTATTATGATTTTTATATCATTAATATTATTTTTCAATAATTATTTAGTATTTATAAATAATTATTCTAATTACTTTCTTATTAAGTTAATTATTAATAATATCCAAATAAAATAAAATATTTATTAAATTTATGTAAAAACATTAGAAATTAATTATATTTATTTAATATAATTTTTAAAACTATTTTTGTATTTATTTATATTTATTTATTAATTATTTCTAATTTTTATAATTTAATTTTTAGAAAAATCAATTTCTGTCTATTGCTAAAGCCCTTCAGTGACAGAAAGTGTCGCTGTAGGTGTTCTTGAGTTTCTGGGCAACAGTTCGGTCATGGTCGAGTGACCAGTTTGACCACGAATTATTTAGTTACTGATTATGATTTTGGGTTTGTTCAAGTATTGATGTTATAGTACTCTTACAATAGTACAATATGAATCAAATTTCAGGCTTTAACCTACATATAACAAGAAGTTATAGAGGCTCAAAATCACTGTCAGAGCTGTTCTTGAGTTTCTGGGCAACCCAGAACAGTAGTCATGGTCGGTCAACGGTTTTGTGGCTTTAATATCTTTGATTCTGTGTATTGGATGTGTGTTGTGTTTGTTGTATCATGTAGTATATACGTCAGGGTACATATATATAATATTAACATGAACAAATCATAACTCTAAGGTATCTAATTATGTTGGTCAAAGTACAGCCAAACGCTGTTCTTCGTGTTCTTCAGTTTTCTAGGCAGTCCAAAAAACTTGGTCAAGTTCGGTCAACGGATTTTGACAATTAATTCCAGTAATCCTATGAGTTTTTTTATGAAATTTAAGATTATAGATATGTAGTACATATATCAGGGTGTTAATCTAAAATAAAACATTACAAAAACATCAAACAGAAAGCGATCAAAAAGGTTGGTCAAAGTAGCCGGTTCGACTGTTCTTGAGTTTTCTGGGTAACCCAGAAAACTGCAATCCGTGAACGGTCAACGTACTTTGACCACTTATAACTTGAAATCTATGGTTTTGATGAACCTGTTCTTTTCCAGATTAAAGACCTACTAACAGGCTACAAGTAACATATAATTAAAAGGCCTAAACATAAACACACTTGAATCTACAAGCCCTGACATTCGGCTGTCAGACTTGGTTTTCAAAAATTCCAGATTTCTAAAAACACTTAATTAAGGCATCTAGATGTTATGAAAACGTGTTCTACTAATCTAACATACTTTCTAATATACTAATACATATTTCTAAACATCTAAATAACAAAATTAACAAAGGATCAAAGATCTAGCTATGAATTAGGGTTTGCACCTTTCTTACTTGATTTTGATTTCTGGCTACTGAATTTGATGCTGCTATCACCCAGGATTGATTTGGTATGTTTATAAGAGTGTATAGGCTTAGAGAATTTGTAGGTTTGGCCAGAGGATGTGTTGCTATTTATAGACTTAAGCAACTTAGGTTTTTTGGTATTTTTTACCTACTTGTCTCTCTAAATATCTGATGCTAAGTTACTTGTGTTGCTTAGGGTTTGTTATCAGCTCATGTGAAGCCTTGGGACCTGGTTTGGTGACTCCTAACCTACTTGTGAGCTAGTTAGGTTAGTTTAGCAGCTTAATTTTACCCTAATCCTCATTAATCTTGATTAGGGTTTTGTTTTTAAAGATTAGGATTGTTATATGATGTTTATTAGTACCTAATTGAAGTTTACTAACCGTGATTAGGTGTTAAGATAATCTAATTAGGGTTAAATTAGCTAATTAGGGTTAGGTTTACAAATTAGGATTAGAGTTTTGCTGATTAGGGTTAGGGTTTGTTAATCTAGGGTTAGTAACCTAGATTTCTCACTAATCCTAACAAGCACAACAAAGCGTTTTGTCAGTGTAAGCACGACAAAGCAACTTTGAAAGTAGTATGCATACAAGCCAATCATGTATGATGATAAAGCATATACTTTGTAATCAATCTTATTTATTTATTAATAAAAGAATTATTTATTAAAGGCATTTATTATCTACATGGTGTTGTTTTAATAATATGTGATAAACCCATAGTTTTAAGCAATCCTTTTAGAATCATGATGAGATCATGCTAATGAGATCTAAATTCTTAGATAGCTTAAAACTAAAATGTTCCCAATCAATGGATTACTAAAAAGGGGATTAGTGAATCCGGATAGATTGGTATGTACGTTGCTTGCTCATTAGATGAGGATGATTGATCTCATGATCATTTGTGTGGAGACACTAAAGCAAGTATGTAGGTGCTTATTAGAGAATAAGTTCACTGAACGTGACTCGCTAAGGAATAC
Source organism: Panax notoginseng (assembly GCA_016801055.1). Taxonomy (NCBI): domain Eukaryota; kingdom Viridiplantae; phylum Streptophyta; class Magnoliopsida; order Apiales; family Araliaceae; genus Panax; species Panax notoginseng. The sequence continues at coordinate 208,276,062 of CM029013.1, read as the reverse complement.
CTAATGGAGTTTTACTTGTCTGTCAATAGGAATTCCTGTAGTGATAGTAGTACAAATGATCCTTAGACTTGAGATCATCATAGTATCTTATATATAATGAATTACACTTTGACTTATTCCTTAAGACTCTTAGAGTATATCAAAGGCTATGCTTGGGTGTAATAAGTTATATATGAAGATAATGAATGATCAATAAAGAATCTACCACTTCTAGTAAAAGAAGAGAAATGTCCTATGTGATTCGATAAATGACAACCCAGGAATCCTTGGCCAAGGTGGAATGAAATTAGAAAGTAGTTTCTAATTTGCATTCATTAGGAGTTATGCATTTGGGAATAGAAATACATATAATTAAATAAATTAAGACTTGACAGTAATTCCATGTCTTATATTTAATTGGGACATTGTATGGTAGAAGGATTGAATTGTACGGTAACTATTAACTCAAAGGTTCTCTTATGATTAATGTTGAAATCTATATTATCTGGAAAGTCGTTGATCGCTAGGGAGACTTATTCCTATTGTAGAATAAATATTATTTATTTAAATAAATTAATCGTTTAATTTATTTATTTAAATAAAATTAGAATTGTTCTAATTGATTTATTCACAACCAGTTTAATATGGAGAACCTAAAGGGTCACACCATAAAAGGAATAATAATTATTTAAGAAGTTAATGGCATAATCGTAATAATATGTTAAGTATATTTAATTTAATCTATGGTGATAGAATAAATTAAATAGCTTAATATTTATTATTTAATATTTTAGAAATATTAATTATAAATTAATAAGAGGAGTCTTATTAATATTATTATTATTATTATTTTAATTTCTAAAAGGGTTTAGGAATTAATTTAATATAAGTACTCTCATTTATTCCTAATAGAAATAGGAGGAAAAATTAGTTAAAGGAGTTTAATTAATTATCTCTAATAAGATTAGGGAGCCCATTTAATTAAAAGAGTTTAATTAAATAAATAATACCTTATTTTAATTAAAATAGGGTTACCTGATATCTTTATAAAAGGAGTCTTATATCAGATATCAGGATATACGTAATTCCAATAGTTGGAGAGTACGCCCCCTTTTCTATAGAGATAGGAAAAACTAGGGTTTGAGCCAATACACCATTCTTCTTGAAAATTCTTCTTCCTTGGTGGATCACCTTTAGAGGCCATACACTTGGTTGGCTTACATTGATCAAAGGAAGAAATCTACCCGGAGATTCAAGGAGATCGCGGAGAAGTAGGAGGTGAACTCGTACCTGAGGAAGCTCGTTTCTACAAGGGTATGATTTCAAAATTTCTTGTTCTTCGTTTTAATTAATAATATGCATAAAGGATGATCCGGGTAATTGGTTTGTGAAAAATTTTAAAATCTAATTTTATTACGCTTCCGCTAATTTTGCAATTTGATTGCTACTTTGTTTTTCATAAAACCTTACAGTGGCATCAGAGCCAAACTTTATGTAAATTATTAATTATTTTGATTCTATATATGTATGGGTATGTATTTAGAATAATTTATTGGGCATAATTTGTTGTATAAAATTATTATTTTATGAAAAAAATTAAATTTATTACCGAAAAGTTTTTTCAGAAAAACATTTTTTTGGCTGCACCGGTTTCAGATTCGCTGTACTGGATTTTTATTTTTTTTCCGCCTGTACCTGAGTCTTTTCCGCTGGATACGTGTGGATGTGGCTGATTTTTTTTTAAAAAAAAAAAAAATTTTGATTCATGATCCGCGTGATGACTTGATGCTTATTAAAGGCTAATTATATATTATATATATATTAGATAGTTAGCAAAGGAAATCTTATGTTTCCTGCAGCCTTCCCACGTGGTAGTTTTTTTTATATATAATATATATATATATATATATATATATATATATATATATATATATATATATATATATATATATATATATATATAGTTAGCAAAGGAAATCTTATGTTTCCTGCAGCCTTCCCACGTGGTAGTTTTTATATATATATATATATATATATATATATATATATATATATATATACCATAGCACCTGCTTGTCCAGGATTATATTTTTTAAGGCATCACGTTGACCAAGAATCATGCTAACAGGCTGCGTATCTTCGGCTGAATGTCCCACGTGATTAGTTTATATATATATTATTTTAATAATTTTAAAATTAAAATAAATAGTTTATTTTAATCTTGAAATTGGATTTCATGCAACATAAAATTGACCATTAAATGATACTCATATATATATAGAATGATTTTATTTATTGATACATATGATAATATGTATGAAAATAAACGGGATTGATTATGGACTATTGACCAATGTGATTGGATTTATTTTGGTTGGATGTTTGAATGAATGAGTTTTATTAAATGGGGTCTGCGTACCTCGTCTTTTCTGATTTTCTTCTTGATGTAAATTCTATCTCTCTTCTATGTACTTCCCCTTGACTGTTGATCAAGGTTTCTATTTAAATTAAATAGTTTAATGTAATAGGATTAGTTAGAATTTTTTGAAGAACCGGAGATCAAGGAGAAAGGAGCGCTCGAAGACCCGTTTGTAATGGAGCCCGGGTTTAGATGTAATAGTTATATTTAAATGTTTATTCTTGCACCCTAGGGTTTGACCTTTTGGTTCACTTGGTGGCTCTAGTGAACCAACTAGAATAAAAGTCCATAATCAATCCGGGTAGAATATAGTATTCTATATGTGCATGCTAGTATTATATATATTATATATTATGCAAACATGCTTCGCATGTTTAATATTATGACGCGTATTTTATATATATATTTGCATGCGCGCTAAACAAGATGAGACAAATAATAACAAATCCCTCAAAGTTTTTATATATTAAGTCTTAAGCGTTCAAAGATATTTAGAATATCGAACGTCGCCTTCTAGCATGATAAAATTAATAGAGTATTAAATATTTAATATGAGTTTGTTGTGTCACCACAAGGCAAGTATTAAGTATTTAAGATGTTAATTTATCACATTTGATGCTTATAAAGAAAATTGAACAATATTATTTTGTTGTGTCACCACAAGGACACTATTTTTCTTTTTTGAATATATGGAAGTGCTAGGTTGGACTTAACTTAAATAATTTTGATTCGGATGTGCCACCACTTGATCAAAATAATCTAAGAGGCAAAACATAAGGAGTTACATGATGATGTAATTGACAAGGAGTTGTCTACCTATTTATTTATATATAGTTTGTTGTGTCACCACAAGGCTATATATATTTGAAATGGGATCCTTATTCTCACTAGCAAAAACTTTAATTAGATTTTGCCGAACTATATAAACGAGGGTAATATAGTTTGAAGAAAATAGTGGGAGATACCAATATAAAATAAGACCTAATTTATTTTGGTAATTAATTAAATGAATGTTTGCTAAAATATTGTCTTTTTACATGCAGAATTTTGAAAATGTCACATTCACTAATTTCACTGCGTAGCATACTTGATGCTAACAAACTGACCGGACCGAACTACACGGACTGGTTAAGGAATCTGAGAATTGTTCTCACTGCTGAAAAGATTTTTTATGTCTTAAATTCTCCCGTACCTGCAAAAGTTGCAGAGACAGCCTCTGAGGAAGAGATTGCTACTTTTAAACAGTGGCAAGATGATGCATCTGTGGCTCAATGCATCATGCTCGCATCCATGAGTAATGAGCTTCAGCGTCAGCATGAAAACATGGATGCTCCTACTATACTGCTGCACCTGCAAGAGCTGTATGGTGAGCAAAGTAGGACTGCTAGATATGAAATATCTAAGGAGCTCTTCCGATCTCGGATGACCGAGGGCACTACCGTTGAGACTCATGTCTTAAAGATGATCAATTTGATTGAACGTCTTGGACAGCTTGGGTTCGTCATGGATGGGGAGTTGAGTCAAGATTTGATCTTGCAGTCACTCCCTGACACCTTCTCACAATTTGTTGTGAATTTTCACATGAATAAGTTGGACGTCAGCTTGCCTGAGTTACTTAACATGTTGAAAACTGCTGAAGGTCACTTCCCATCCAAGAAGAACCATGTCTTACTGGTGGATGATTCTTCCAAGAAAAGGAAGAGGCCCAAGGTATCTTCTGAAAAGAAGAAATCCAAGAAGGCTAAGGGAAAGGCGAAAGTGAAGGATAAAAAGAAACCTGATCCAGCTAGCAAAGGAATTTGCTTCCATTGCAATAAGCCGGGACACTGGAAGAGGAACTGTAAGGATTATCTTACGGAACAAAAGCAGAAGAAGCTTGGAGAAGCTTCGAATCCTAATCAAGGTTTGTTTATGATTGAAATTAATTTTTCTGAAAGTCAATCTTCTACTTGGGTATTGGATACCGGCTGTGGTTCTCATATATGTAATAATATGCAGGGACTGGTCAGAAGTAGAAAGCTGAGCAAGGATGAGGTCGTCCTACGAGTGGGAAATGGAGCAAAGGTTGCTGCATTAGCTGTAGGGACTTATTATTTAGCACTACCTACGGGCAAGTTCATTAATTTAAATAATTGTTATTTTGTTCCAAATATCATTAGAAACATTATTTCTATCTCTGTATTGGATATGGATGGTTTTAATATTATAATAAAGAACAACAGTTGTTCTATTTATAATGATAATGTTTTATATGGTGTTGGTAATTTGCGAAATGGACTTTATATACTTGACTTGCATGAAAATATACTTCAAATTGAACAAACTAAGAAAAGAAAAAGAGATGATGTTAATTATACCTTCATGTGGCACTGTAGACTCGGTCATATTAATGAAACAAGATTATCCAAGTTGCATAAAGATGGGCTCCTAGAGCTATCAGATTATGAATCATATCCAACTTGTGAATCTTGTCTCATGGGCAAAATGACTAAATCTCCTTTTAGTGGAAAAGGAGAAAGAGTTACAGAGTTGTTAGCGTTGGTACACACGGATATATGTGGACCTATGACAATGAATGCACGAGGAGGGTATTCTTATTTTATTACATTCACTGACGATCACTCAAGATTTGGATATGTGTATTTAATGAAATACAAATCTGAATCATTTAAAAAGTTCAAAAGTGAAGTAGAGAAGCAAGCTGGTAAGAGTATTAAGATTCTTCGATCTGATCGAGGAGGAGAATACTTAAGTAGTGAGTTTCTCAATTGTCTCAAAGAAAATGGTATAATCTCACAATGGACTCCACCAGGGACGCCACAGATGAATGGTGTATCTGAAAGGAGAAATCGAACATTGTTGGACATGGTTCGATCCATGATGAGCTTTACCGACCTTCCAGTTTCCTTTTGGGGATATGCCCTAGAATCGGCTGTATACCTACTTAACAAGGTACCTACAAAATCCGTCCCCAAGACCCCATATGAGTTATGGACAGGGAGGAAACCAAATCTTAAGCATGTTAAGACTTGGGGTTGTCCAGCTTATGTTAAAAAGTTTGAAAACGATAAGCTACAGACTAGATCTGACAAATGTAGATTTGTGGGATACCCTAAAGAAACATCGGGGTATTATTTCTATCATCCAACTGATCAAAAGGTGTTTGTTGCGAAACATGCTGCCTTCTTGGAAAAGGAGTTTATCCTTGAAGGGGTCAGTGGGAGTAAGATATATCTTGAAGAGGTTCAAGAACCACAAAATACTACAGATCAAAGTGAGGTACCTAACCAAGTAGAGATTCCTTCTGTACCACACCCTATTCGTAAATCTGGAAGAGTACCAAAGATACCTGAAAGGTATGGACTTGTCATAGAGGATGACGATGAGGTAAGCATCATAGATGATGATGATCCATTGAATTACGAACAGGCTATGAGTAGTAAAGACTCAGAGAAGTGGCAAGAAGCCATGAAATCCGAGATGGACTCCTTGTATGAGAACCAAGTATGGACTTTGGTTTCACCACCTGAAGGCATTAAGCCTATTGGGTGTAAATGGGTCTTTAAAAGAAAGACTGGAGCAGATGGCAAGGTAGAGACCTATAAGGCCCGACTGGTCGCAAAAGGTTTCAAACAAAGACAAGGAGTTGACTATGACGAAACCTTCTCACCAGTAGCAATGCTCAAGTCTATTCGGATTTTGCTTGCGATTGCAGCTTACCATGACTACGAAATCTGGCAGATGGACGTGAAAACGACCTTCCTCAATGGGAAACTTGAGGAGGATGTGTATATGACACAGCCAGAGGGATTTGTTTCAAAGGTTGGAACAAATCAAGTATGTAAGCTACAACGATCCATTTATGGATTGAAGCAAGCTTCTCGTAGGTGGAACATCCGTTTTGATGAGACAATCAAAGAGTTTGATTTTATCAAAAATGAGGATGAACCATGTGTGTACAAGAAGGTTAGTGGGAGTGCTGTTTCATTCCTCGTATTATATGTTGATGATATATTACTGATAGGGAATGATATTCCTATGCTACAATCAATTAAAATCTGGTTATCTAAGCACTTCTCCATGAAGGACTTGGGAGAAGCATCCTATATTTTGGGGATAAAGATCTATAGAGATAGATCTAAAAGGATGCTTAGCTTGTCCCAAGGAACGTACATTGACTCGATGCTAAAAAAGTTTAGCATGGAAGATTCCAAAAGAGGTCTCATGCCGATGAGCCATGGAATACATCTCTCCAAGAAACAGGCCCCAAAGACACCTGAGGAGAGAGACCGTATGAGTAAGATTCCTTATGCTTCAGCAATAGGATCTATCATGTACGGTATGATATGTACTAGACCAGATGTCGCTCATGCACTTAGTGTAACAAGCAGATATCAGTCGAATCCAGGAGAAGAGCACTGGAAGGCAGTGAAAAATATCCTAAAGTACTTAAGAAGAACTAAGGATGTATTTCTTGTCTACGGTGGGTCTGAATTGAAACTAAAGGGCTTCACAGACTCAAGTTTTCAAACGGACCAAGATGACAGTAAATCCATTTCGGGGTATGTGTTTACCTTGAATGGTGGCGCAGTGAGTTGGAAAAGTTCCAAACAGCAAACAGTTGCTGATTCAGTGACAGAGGCAGAGTACATAGCTGCAAGTGAAGCTGCAAAGGAAGCTGTTTGGATGAAGAAGTTCATTACCGAACTTGGTGTGGTTCCTAGCATTACAGGACCATTACCTTTATTCTGTGACAACACTGGAGCTGTTGCGCAGGCTAAGGAACCCAGGTCTCATCAGAAATCTAAACACGTGTTGCGGCGGTTTCATTTGATCAGAGAGATCATTGAAAGAGGAGACGTCACCCTGGAGCGTGTGGACTCTCAAGACAATATTGCAGATCCATTTACTAAAGCGTTAACACAACAACAATTTGATCGTCACTTAGAGAAGATGGGTATGAGATACCACGACGATTGACTTTAGTGCAAGTGGGAGATTGAAAGTAGTATGCATACAAGCCAATCATGTATGATGATAAAGCATATACTTTGTAATCAATCTTATTTATTTATTAATAAAAGAATTATTTATTAAAGGCATTTATTATCTACATGGTGTTGTTTTAATAATATGTGATAAACCCATAGTTTTAAGCAATGCTTTTAGAATCATGATGAGATCATGCTAATGAGATCTAAATTCTTAGATAGCTTAAAACTAAAATGTTCCCAATCAATGGATTACTAAAAAGGGGATTAGTGAATCCGGATAGATTGGTATGTACGTTGCTTGCTCATTAGATGAGGATGATTGATCTCATGATCATTTGTGTGGAGACACTAAAGCAAGTATGTAGGTGCTTATTAGAGAATAAGTTCACTGAACGTGACTCGCTAAGGAATACCTAATGGAGTTTTACTTGTCTGTCAATAGGAATTCCTGTAGTGATAGTAGTACAAATGATCCTTAGACTTGAGATCATCATAGTATCTTATATATAATGAATTACACTTTGACTTATTCCTTAAGACTCTTAGAGTATATCAAAGGCTATGCTTGGGTGTAATAAGTTATATATGAAGATAATGAATGATCAATAAAGAATCTACCACTTCTAGTAAAAGAAGAGAAATGTCCTATGTGATTCGATAAATGACAACCCAGGAATCCTTGGCCAAGGTGGAATGAAATTAGAAAGTAGTTTCTAATTTGCATTCATTAGGAGTTGTGCATTTGGGAATCGAAATACATATAATTAAATAAAATAAGACTTGACAGTAATTCCATGTCTTATATTTAATTGGGACATTGTATGGTAGAAGGATTGAATTGTACGGTAACTATTAACTCAAAGGTTCTCTTATGATTAATGTTGAAATCTATATTATCTGGAAAGTCGTTGATCGCTAGGGAGGCTTATCCCTATTGTGGAATAAATATTATTTATTTAAATAAATTAATCATTTAATTTATTTATTTAAATAAAATTAGAATTGTTCTAATTGATTTATTCACAACCGGTTTAATATGAAGAACCTAAAGGGTCACACCATAAAAGGAATAATAATTATTTAAGAAGTTAATGGCATAATCGTAATAATATGTTAAGTATATTTAATTTAATCTATGGTGATAGAATAAATTAAATAGCTTAATATTTATTATTTAATATTTTAAAAATATTAATTATAAATTAATAAGAGGAGTCTTATTAATATTATTATTATTATTATTATTTTAATTTCTAAAAGGGTTTAGGAATTAATTTAATATAAGTACTCTCATTTATTCCTAATAGAAATAGGAGGAAAAATTAGTTAAAGGAGTTTAATTAATTATCTCTAATAAGATTAGGGAGCCCATTTAATTAAAAGAGTTTAATTAAATAAATAATACCTTATTTTAATTAAAATAGGGTTACCTGATATCTTTATAAAAGGAGTCTTATATCAGATATCAGGATATACGTAATTCCAATAGTTGGAGAGTACGCCCCCTTTTCTATAGAGATAGGAAAAACTAGGGTTTGAGCCAATACACCATTCTTCTTGAAAATTCTTCTTCCTTAGTGGATCACCTTTAGAGGCCATACACTTGGGTGGCTTACATTGATCAAAGGAAGGAATCTACCCGGAGATTCAAGGAGATCGCGGAGAAGTAGGAGGTGAACTCGTTCCTGAGGAAGCTCGTTTCTACAAGGGTATGATTTCAAAATTTCTTGTTCTTCGTTTTTATTAATAATATGCATAAAGGATGATCCGGGTAATTGGTTTGTGAGAAATTTTAAAATCTAATTTTATTACGCTTCCGCTAATTTTGCAATTTGATTGCTACTTTGTTTTTCATAAAACCTTACAAACTTGTCCCAATAATTATACCGAAAAGTCCGTTTTTGAAAGAAAATTTTTAAGCACGACGTTTTTCGGACAAAATTTTATTTGATCAAATTTGTTAAACAGAGTATATATTAACACATAACACATCCAGAACGGAGAAATTTTGTTGATGTAACTGGATTTTACATAACCGAATCTTATTAGGGTTTTGGGTTTTTACATTCACCCCCACTAATAAGAATTTCGTCCTCGAAATTAAAGTACAAGTTAAGTAAATAATTGAGGATAATTCTCTCGCATTTTATCTTCGAACTCCCATGTAGCCTCTTCAACGTTCTGATTTCTCTAGATCACTTTAACCGATGCTATCACTTTATTTCGTAGGACTTACTCTTTACGGTCGATGATCTGCACAGGTTCTTCTACATAAGAAAGATCTTCTTCTATTGGATTGGCTCATAATTTATAACGTGTTTATAATCAGGTTTGTATGGTCGTAATACGGACACATGAAACACATTATGGATATGATTCAACTCAGGAGGTAGTGCTATTTCATAAGCAACTTCACCAATCCTCCTCAAAATTTCAAAGGGTCCAATGAATCTTGGACATAGTTTTCCTTTCTTGCCAAAACGTATCTTGCCCTTCCAAGGAGACACCTTCAAGAATACGTGGCTTCCTACGTTAAAATTTCGTTGTTGATGATGAGGATCCGCATATTTCCTTTGTCGACCTTGAGATGCTTGTAATTGTTCACGTATAATTTTGATGGTTTCAGTTGTTTGTTGAATTATTTCAGGTCCTAACATTTGTCTTTCCCCGACTTCATCCCAACACAAAGGTGTTCTATACTTTCTCCCATATAAGGCTTCATAGGGTGGCATACCTATGCTAGCATAATAACTATTGTTATAGGCAAACTCTACTGAAGGTAACTGATCTTCCCAACTTCCTTTGAAGTCTATGATTCATGTTCTCAATATATCTTCTAATGTTTGTATGGTTCTCTTACTCTGTCCATCAGTCTGAGGATGATAAGCTGCACTCAATCTTAATTGTGTTCCTAAGTGTTTCTGAAGACTTTTCCAAAAATTTGAAGTAAAACGTGGATCTCGATTTGATACTATGGAAACAGGCACACCATGTCTAGAGATAATTTCATTAATGTACAGCTTGGCAAGGTGATCTAAGTTATGAGTAATTTTAATATGTAAAAAGTGAGCTGATTTAGTTAAACTGTCAACTATTACCCAAATGGCATTATGGCCCTTTTGTGTAGCTGGAAGGCCAACAACAAAGTCCATGGTTATATGTTCCCACTTCCATTCAGGAATCGGTAAGGGTTGAAGTAATCCACTCGACTTTTGATGCTCAGCCTTAACCCTTCGACACGTGAGACATTTGCTTACTCATTTAGCTATTTCGCTTTTCATATTCGACCACCAAAAGTGTCGACTTAAACCCTTGTACATTTTAGTACTGCCAGGATGTATGGTAAATTTAGAATTATGAGCTTCATGTCGACGTCGAGATTTTTATTTGTCCCTTTTCTATTCTTGTTCTTTTGTGTTCTGATGTTAGCTGAGATTTGTTTGAAAAAACAAGCGAAAAAGGTCCGACATGTATATGTCGACGATTGGACTACAAGAGTCGCCAGTTGATTTTTTTAACTGGTTGTACCAACACAACTGAAAAAAGGTTTGCACATTGACCCAGTGATGTAACACTGCTAAATGGGTCTGTGAAAATGAGATTCATTAGGGTCCAATGACTTGCTTATGCGGAGGGAAGGTGTTAGGCACCCCTCGACATCCGTGTTGCCACGGCGACCGCCACTTTTCAAGAAATTGTTATATGAATGTGTGTGTGTATGTGGGTCAATATGCTATTATTTGGAAGTAGTGCGAGGCCTCGTTCGCACCTATATACATAGGATTTGAATTTGTGTAAAAATTCAGTTTTAAACAAGATATAGCAATGAAGTTTTATAAAAGAGATTTTTAAAACCCTGGTGCTCAATAGTAATTGGGACCTTTTACACTTCCATTTTATTAAAATGTTCGGCTTGATTGCTTTTATTTTCGAGATGTGAAACATCTTTGAGAAATTAATATACAAAGCAGTGCCGAACTCCTCATGGGTATGAAAACCATCTGAGGAAATCCAAACATCGTGAATAAATTTACAGGCTGCTTACAACTGAAAATGTCCATCACGGAAACCGAATCTAGATTCAGTAAACTGAATCTGTGATCACATGATTCCTAGGCTCACATGATACCACAGTTTGTATAAAAGCTATAAGCAGTTATATATATATATATATATATATATATATATAAAAGCTATAAATATATATATATACAAACATGATCAACCACCATGAAGCACCTCCATGGGGGATCGAAAAGGTAAATATATAAAAGCGGTAAATATATATATATATATATATATATATATATATATATATATATATATATATATATGACATGATCAACCACCACCAAGCACCTCCATGGGGGATCAGAAATATAAATAAAGCTGTAAAAGCGATCAACCGTCACGGAGGAAACTCTAGGCGGGACGAAATGTACAAAAAGCTATAAAAATAGTCAACCACCACGAAGTAAACTCCAGGCGAGACGAAATGTAAAGAAAGCAGTAAAAACGGTCAACCGCCACGAAGTAAACTCCAGGCAGGACGAAATGTAAATATATATATATATATATATATATATATATATATATATATATATATATATATATATATATATATATATATATGAACTGTTGTCGAACTCTGTTCGATGAGCCTGGATATAAGCAGTAAACGCACCGGATGTAAAATCCAAGCTGATCGAACAGAGTTCGACCATAGTTTATATATATATATATATATATATATATATATATATATATATATATATATATATATATATATATATATATATGAAAGCAAGTAAACGCTCCGGATATAAATTCAGGCTCATCGAACAAAGTTCGACCACAATTTATATATAAGTATATATATAAAAGCAAATAAACGCTCCGGACGTGAGTTCAGGCTCAATCGAGGCATAACTCGATAATGTTAGTCCATATATATATATATATATATATATATATATATATATATATATAGGAAAATAAAAGCCACGGACCGAAGTCCGAGCATACACATGCAACACGACTCTTTACATGAAGAACATTGTGTGCAAAGATGAAGAGAAAGGCTTTAAAGTGTGTAAGAAGGCTTACAGTGGACTTCCAAAGAAGATTTTAATGACTTTAAATGGACGAACACTCGGCTCCAGCCAATAAAAATAGAACAATATATAAGCTCACAAGTGTTTAAAATGAGAAAGCACTTAGTTTATAGTGTGCACAGAGCAAATTGGACAGGGCTTTCTCGCCTTTTTTCTTCCAAATATGGCCACCCCAAGCCCTCTATTTATAGAGGGGGGGAGCCGCAGGTGTACCTGTGGTAGTAGCAGGTGTACCTGCGGCTGCCTGGGGTGCCCCGGGCAGTGTGGGTCCCGCTGCCTCGACGTACGTGCACTCAAACAACGCGTTGTTCGCTCGAACCTTCATAACTTTCAATCCGGGAGTCCGATTGGAAGTGTGCCATACCATTTCAGAAAGCTCTTTCCGAGAGCTACGCAACTAAATATGATTTGCCCTTTTTTGATTCCTGGAAGATGGGTCCATGACCGAAATGACATTTCCGAGTCTCCGTCAGGCAGTTCGTTGAGCCGTTTTGCGTAGTTTGTGCTCGAAAGTTAAGATATGGTTCTTGTAGGACTTCTTTTGAAGTAATTTGAGTTGAAATGAGTGTATTTGATTTAATTTAAAGTTGAGTTGGTAAAATAACTATTTTGCCCCTCATAGGGATTATCTCCGATTTTCGCACAGTTGTAGAGATTTTTTCCCAGGATTATCTCTGAGATTGTCATTTTGTTGACTCTGAATGTCCTCGGGGTTATCTTTGAGGTTGGCTTGACCATTCGGGGTTGACTCTGGCATTTGAACTTGATCTCCCGGGGTTATCTCTGGGGTTGGAACTGACTTTCCAGATATTATCTCCAAGGTTGGAAACTGATTTCCAGGGATTATCTCCGGGGTTGGAATCTGGATCTCCTGAGGCTATCTCCGGGGTTGTAATTGATATTGTGGTCCTCCAGGGTTATGTCTGGAGTGTGAAACAGATGCTTTTGCCCTCCTGCATAGTTAGTAATAGGAAAAGAAAATTTTGAGTGTCTACAGATGCCCCTCTTTATCATGTTCATGCAATGCAATAGAATGGACATGATAAAGATTAGTAGACACTTAAAATATGACAATATATTTTTAATGATGCAAATTGCAATGTAATGAATGTTTAAAATGTTTTTGGAAATTGCAGTTCGTAAATTGCACATCGCATTTCGCACTTCGCATTTCGCATTTGGCCAATCGCACTTCGTAAATCGCACATCGCATTTTGCAAATTGCAAATCGTAAATCGCAAATCGCAATGTAATGAATATTATGATGGATGTTAAAATGTTTTTACAAATCGCTTTACCTTTATCGGTGATTATTGATGCCTATGCTGGTGTTGACTACAACAGTTTGGCTTTTTGTCGGTGTCGCTGATGCCTATTTGATGAAGAGAAATTGAGATGTTTTCTACATTTCTACTGGGGATGACATTCTAAAATCACTGGACCTTCCCGATGTATACACTGGTAGTTTACAATGGTGCCTACCCTGATGGTAGTTTGACAATGGATCGTACCCTGATGGTAGTTAAATACACTAACATCGCCCAAATGTTTTGGTTCCCACTCGAACGGTGGTATACAAAACTTTCATCGCTGAACTGTCTTGATGTTGCGTTGAATTGATGCCAATTGTTTTGAATACCGGATCTTCCGATACCTTCGTTGAAGTAATATTCAAAGGTTTGCTTCACCAGACTCTGCCCGATGTTACATTTGATAGAGATGTATGTTGATGTAGCGCATTTGCATATGTGCAAATCATGTATGATCTGATGATCTAGATTTATCCTTAGGAGTCTATTTTCCAAGGTTAATGCATATTGTAAATTGTCTGGAGTAGAATTTTACCTCATCCTTTTTGAGGTGATTTGGAGTTTCCTTTTGCTGTTGGGTGCTTGTGCCCCATTTCCTTGAGCATTTGATTCGCAACACGGCTGAACTGATGACCTGACTGCCGCTGATATCCCTGGAAGGTGCAGCTCGTTCTTTCGCTGCCCAGATTTAAACTTCAGTATAGAGGCCTCAACTTATGAGGATTTGACGCAGGTTAACATGTTTGATGGTGCAGATTTGTTGGGTAAAATCAATATACGCACAACACGCAAGTATACGTGATCAACAAGTAATATAGTAACAAGTAGAGTATCGTTCCCACGAGGACAAATTAGCAAGAAATATAACTTCACAACTACCAATTTTCTATTAATCCTAATTCTATTAAACTATTCAATTCAATGGTTTAAAATTATATAAACTAAATTAATAAATAAACAACTATCACAAAACAATCACAAATATCAAAATCCAAAATTTCAAACAATTGATGTAGAATTAGACTTATAATTTCACCCTAAGCTTCACTCTAATTTTCAACCCTTTATTCCAATTCAACTCAATATCCCAATTTATTAATCAAGAACACGAACGTAGTACTAACCACCTCTCGATGCACTAATACCGTATTAACGTCAATCCACAATTATGATAGAAATCCGTTAAACACCTTAATCAACTAACCTATTATATCTCTATGTGAATTACACTTGAAAAAGGGTTAAGAATAAGTTCTCTATCCGATTACATGTGATATCAAGCATATCTCTACCTTGACATTCATCAAGATTAAGCTATTCACAAAATTCATGAACACATGCTATATTAACTAAGTCTAGATTTAAATATCCTCTCTCAATTCCATTCAATTCCACAAAGAATTGTTGATCAGACAATTCATAGATTCAAGCTCAAATCAATATAGATAAACTAGAGATAGATTATTAAAATGGAAATCAAAGTTTACAAAATCATTGTTTCACTTAAAGATCCATCATAAGCCTAAAAAGTGAATTAGTTCATACTAAACAAAATAAACACTGAATAATTCCTAGAAAACATTCTTCTGATTACAAATAATAGCCTAAGATGAAGAATATTGAAAAACACCCTTCACGAAGCCTAGAATTGCAATCGTCTTGAAAATCTCCTCGAAATACTCCTCAACGCTTGCTCTCAAAAACTCAGATTAGATCTTCGTAATATCTCATGTTGTAATATTGAAGTTGTTGTTTATAGAGTAATAGATGTCTAACATACAAGCCCAGCCGAAAATCCCTTCAATTAGACTTCCATTGTCGTGCAATTACTAAAAACCATGCCTCAGAAGAAGTTTAATCATAGCGAGATAACTTCAGAGTTGACACCCCCCTCCCTGGTGGGGGTTCATGCACTAATAACGCCCGCCCCGATAGGCTTCCTTTCTATCTGGCTCGAATGAAGACCCCCCGCCCCGGCGGGTGTGGCGCCCCCAAAATTAGGTATACATCACCCATCTTGAGTCGCCAGATACATGGTACAGAATTCAAATATAACTTAATAATAAAACTATCGTGTACAATACGACAAAACATAAACTGTGAGTTTGAATACAAATATTGTCTTCTAGAGAGTATCCATACTCAAAAGGAGTCCTCATTAAAATTATTATCACACTATTACATAGAATAGTGAGGACTACTAATGCTATCACCTGGTCCATCACTCCGTTTCCCAACTCGTCCCAACTATATTCTCATTTCCTGAAGAGAACAGTGAAAGAAAGGGTGAGCTCAACTAGCCCAGTAAGAAATATTATGACTAAGATAATGCAGAATAAATTATCATTAGTCTTTAACAATGTTAAACTAATAAAATACAATAGACATCAAGTTTAACTACAGCGGAACCAGCAATCCATTAAAAGAGTCAAGTAGAGAATAAAATCTACTATCTTTTATGATTTAAAAGGTTTTTCATGACTTTTATCGCTGGGACTCAGCTTAATAAATAATTCACATCATCGAATCACCCCTGCACTATGGCCAAGGATATTCTTTAGTATCACGACCACAAATTATCCATGCACTACGACTAAAGATAATCATGTTTTCATCAACGGTCCTGATCATGCCATAAAATAATTCATCTTTGCACTACGGCCAAAGAGAATTCATAGCCATAATCATACCAAAAACTGTCCATCAATGCACTACGGGTCAATGAGGACTTTTTTCACATCATTTGTAACATTACGGTCATGATTACACCGAATAATCCCTGGTCATAATCATACCAAGTCCATCTATGCACTACAGGCCACATATGACTTTCAACAAAATATAAACATGAGGATGATGACAATGATATAAGAATTAAATAAAATAAGTTCAAGAATTAATTTATCTAGGAACTGATAACGTCCAAATTGTCAACAAGATACTTCTTTGTAGAGTAAAATTCAAGAATGCTCAGAAGAATATTTACATGAAAAGATACTGGATGAAGCGCAAATATCAAGGATATTCCACTAATTTTATGGAGTATAGAAGTCAAGTTTTAACCAACAGAGTATAATAAAGAATAGAATAACAAAAGAAATCACCATGCATGCGATAGATCGCACAGGCAAGTTATTCTAATAGAATAATAAATAACGGAACCAGGTCCGGCGTAAAATGCACAGACATGATATTCCAACAGAATAATAAAGAATGGAACCAGGTCCAGCGTAAAACGCACAGATAGGATATTCCGACAGAATAATAAATAATGGAACTAGGTCCGGCGTAAAACGCACAGACATGATATTTTGACAGAATAATAAGTAATGGAACTAGGTCCGGCGTAAAACGCATAGACATGATATTCCAACAGAATAATAAAGACTGAAACAACAGAAGAATTTTACCAAATATAGGGTAGTCCGCGTATACAGGTTATTCCAACAAAATAATAAAGAATGAAATAACAGAAGTTCTTTTCATGAATACAAAAGAAATAATACCCCTTACGGGTACAACAAATAATATCCCTTACCTTGAAAGGAAGAGTACTGGATATAGGAGTAGTGAAGTAGCAGAACACTTTTTTTCTCTCTCTAGAGTTTCAGTGAATTCGTAAGAAATAATGAAAGAATGAGCTTCTATTTATAGAAAAATAGACTGCATAGTAACTAACTCATGAACGGTCTAGATTGATTTACTTTAATCTGATGGTCCATATTTAAAGTAAAATCTTTTCAATAAAATATAATATATTCTATTTATAATCTAATAAAATGAATAACTTTATAAAAGATTTTACTATACAAACACTATATAGACACTATGCAAATACTATGCATAATAAAATATAATATATTCTAATTATTGTCTAATAAAACAGATAACTTTATAAAAGTATTTTGTTTTATATAAAAAGATTTTACTATTAGCCTAATAAAACGAATAACTTTATAAAAGTATTCTGTTTTATATAAAAAGCTTTTCTGTTTTATTACATTAATAATACCAATAAAATAAAACTGAGTGACTTATCACGTAAGCCTCAATAATCAATACCGTATGCTACTATGCAACCAAACATATTACTGTACTTTTACTACCGAGTAGTTCAACAATATTAATGGTAAAGCTTCCACCGTTATTTTTATAAAATAATTTTGTCGTTTTCTCAATCCGACAATAATTCCGTTGTGGGGTCCACTAATAATTGTGTCGTCGTACGAATATTCCCCGACAAAAATAATATTCCCCGACCAATCGAATATAATACAACTTGCATACTTTGCAAAATTTATAAATACTACCCACAACTATAACATTATCTCAAATTCACACCATAATATTTAAAAAAATATTTCGAAATAATTAAATCTTTATTCATAAAATATGGGATTTCACAATCTCCCCTCCTTATGAAATTTCGCCCTCGAAATTTACGTACGTACCTGGTATGCCGAACAGATGAGGACACTTCGTCAGATTCTAACTCTTGAGGTATAACCTTTGAGTGTTGAATACATTCCAGGATTGTAACAGGTACATCTTTATACGTTAAATTATCCGCTATCTCGTCCAGTTCTAAATCAATAATGTGGTTTGGGTCGTCCACATATTTACGTAACATCAATACGTTAAAAATATTATGAACACGCGACATACTTGGCGGTAAAACGAGTCTATAAGCCACAGTTCCTACTCGATCGAGGATTTCAAATGGGTCAATTAAATCGAGGGTTGAGATTTCCTCTCTTCATCGATTCTTGCTTCTAGAATAACGCTTTCTTAAACTTTCTTCTTCACATTCATTAGCTCTGAGTATGTAGCTTGATCGGCTTTAACTTTATCGATTAAAGTCGATTCTAATCATATATTCGTTATCTTGACATGGGTCCCTAGAGTCTTTAACTCTATCTTCATCATTTGTAAGTTATACGAAATGGGTCTTTGTGTTAACAACATCTCACTTGTATACGATCTTCTACTCAATGCGTCAGCTACCACGTTCGCACTTCTATGATGATATTGAATGGTACGATCGTAATCTTCAGTAGCTCGAGCCAACGTCTTTGGCGCATAATACGTTCGTTTTAGTTGAAGAAATATTTGAGGGTTTAAGAAATGAGTTTTGTACTGGGGTCAATACAAAATTCGATTTCACGCTCTAGGATAGGCCAAGAAGTCTTCAAGAATACGTCAGGAACTTTATTAACGATAAAAATATCATTCAAAACTGTGACCCTCATCCAAGACTTGGATAGCACGTCACATTGATACCTATCAACTTGTCATCATCATTCACGATATCGCCTACAAAAAGTTTGGCTTCGGTGCATTCCATACAAGGAAGTCACCAGATAAAGGCTCAGGGCTCTTTACTTATGGCTTGATATGACAATGATTGACTTTAGTGGTTTGGTTACTTTGAATTCGCATAACAAGTTGGTTAGGAGTATGAAAGCTAACAACCTTACAAAAAGTATGATGAGTAGTTAATCAATCGATTCCTAAAATCACATCAAAGGCAAGCATTTTCAAAGAGATACGATCGACAGGTAACGTGAAAGTGTTGATTTGAACAAGATTTATAAATAGTGGAGGTAACGAAGGTTTCTCCCAACTGAGTTTAAATAGATATATCAAAGTCTAACTTATCCGGAGTTAACTTCAAACATTGAACACAACTAGGTGAAATAAAAGAGTGAGTAGAACCGGTATCTAACACGGTATAGACTTCACAAGAGTTTATGACTAACATACCCGTGATAATTTTATTCAGGTTCCTTGTCACGGAAAAAAAAATGCTCTCTCTTAAACTACCGGTTTTGATTTTTTTGGGACGGCCTTTGGTGCCTCCATCTTAGCTGAACTTGTCTTCGGTGAACGATAAAATCGGGCTAAGTGACATTCTCTTCCACAATTATAACATGCTTTGGATGGAATCGCGCATTTTGGACTGATGTGTCCCTCCCCTCCGCATTTGAAATATATGATAGGTGGTCGTTCTCCTTCCTTAACAACGGGTGCTGGTGCCGACGTCTTCACGTCATTGTTGAACCTTATCTTCTTGAAATGTCCATTCTTATTGTTTTGACCATGATTACCACCGAAGTGGTTACCATTTCTGGCATATTGATTCCCTCCATGCTTATTATCACCGCTTTGATGACTGTTATCACTAGTATTATCATTTTGCCGCCTGCTCTCTTTTGGTTGGGTTGACTCATTATCGCGCTCCAATAACTGAGCCCTATTAACAACATCTGAATACAAACACAGTTTATGAGAAATAAGATATTGATGTATCTCCGGTTTCAAATCTCTTAAAAATATCCGCGTCATTCTCTCTTCATTATCAACCAAGTGGGACGCAAATCGGGACAACTCGGCAAACTTGGCTTCGTACTACGACACGGTCATGTTATTTTGCTCTAACTTGATAAATTACACCTCTTTCATGTGACGAATGCTTTCGAGAAAGTACTTGTCATTGAATAGCTCTTGGAACTTCTCCCAAGACATCTTGAGTGCGTCAGGCTGGGTATGTTTTACAGATTCCCACCAGTAATCTGCCTCTTCATACAACATAAAGGTGGTAAAGGGAACCTTTTGCTCCTCTGAGCATCCCAAGACATCAAATATCTTGGTGATCTGTTTAACCACGTCTCCGCCTTAAGTGGTTCTGTCTTTCCCAAAAACTCCGGTGGTCCCAGCTCCTTGAACTGCTTAGCGGTGACCAACCGTGGGTTGCCATTATTTTTACCTGCATTATGAACAGGAGCCGCCTTCGCCTGATGTTGTATAAATTCTAAAAAACTCCTAAACGTACCATCGTTTGTCAATTGATCAGTGTTGTTATTTACAGGAGGATTATCGCCATCCTGTTGCATATTGTTCTGATTATTGATCTGTGGAGACTCAACGGTCTCCTGTGCTCCATTGCTTATCTCAACATTTTCGAATGCCATTATCAAATACTGTAACAAAACAAGGGTTAATTAACATATCACATATCATCCCTATACTCTGACCGACCAATTAAATAACAAGTAAACTTAGGTAGGTCATACTAGCGAAGGAATTACCCGTCTCTCCCCTCCTAGTTCTAGTCTCACATCTCAGCCAGGGATCATATCCCTAAGCTTTGATACCAACTGTGACGCCTCCAAAATTAGGTATACATCACCCATCTTGAGTCACTAGATACATGGTATAGAATTCAAATATAACTTAATAATACAACTGTCGTGTACAATACGACAAAACATAAATTGTGAGTTTGAATACAAATATTATCTTCTAGAGAGTATCTATACTCAAAAGGAGTCTTCATTACAATTATTATCACACTATTGCATAGAATAATGAGGACTACTAATGCTATCATCTGGTCCATCACTCCGTTTCCCGACTCGTCCCAATTATATTCTCATTTTCTAAAGAGAACAGTGAAAGATCTCAACTAGCCCAGTAATAAATATTATGACTAAGATAATGCAGAATAAATTATCATTAGTCTTCAACAAAGTTAAACTGATAAAATACAATAGACATCAAGTTTAACTATAGCGGAGCCAACAATCCATTAAAAGAGTCAAGTAGAGAATAAAATCTACTCTCTTTTATGATTTAAAAGGTTTTTCATGACTTTTATCGCTGGGACTCTGTGAGGGTCCCGAATCCGAGGTCCCGAATCACCGCGGATCCGGTTCGATCATTCTAACACTATTACTATATTTGCGAAAGATATAAACATAAATTATTTATACAATACATATACTCACTATTTCCCAAGGTCGAGTAACCTTAACTTAATACACATTTCATAACTTTTCTAACATATAACATTATTAACATACAATACTTATACAATTTAGCTGCACACATATTCAAACGCTGGAACTGTCTTTAACCTTTCCTTATATAGGACGCATTCGCCTTAATCTGCAGTGTTTAATCATGATATAGCAAGGATGAGCATAAGAATTGCCCAGCAAGTTTAAGTACAACAATATAACGATATATCATGATTGAAGAGTTTGAATAATAAGCTGACTATAATTCAACAATATAATTGTGAACTAGCAGGAACAAGTTTATGACTGAACAAGTATATAACATGAACAAATATTTCTAAACCGAAAGGTAATGAAGGTGATTAGCCTTTCATACCTGACTTATACATGCAATATGTACAGAGTACAATTATACATGGCAATCAGCAATGATTAACCATAAGCTTATCCGAACAAAAACACTCTTAGTAGAGTTAAGTAAAAACAAACTTGCCTGAACCGTTGATTACCGCAACGCAATTTATAACGCTTTATCCGAAGACCTAATATTAGTAATATAGATCTCCAATATTAGAAAAATATCATCACAGTATAATACTACTATATATATATATATATATATATATATATATATATATATATATATATATAAACATAGAATAACCTAAACACATAACACATAACCCTATCAGTCTATAACACATATAAGACTCGGTATCAAGTTAAACTATTGAAGTCTGAGTTGAACCCGACACAAAACTATCATCCTGACAGTCTAGTCGGACTTTTATCGAGTCTAAATTCAATTAAACTCTGACTTAACAGTTAACAATTAACTCGGATAATCTTAATATTAGTCAAAATATTTTTTTTAAGTCTCATAATAATTTTCACATAATTATTACCATTTATCATGAATTTTTCAATCATTAAACATGTATTTAAATAATTTAAATACCACATAATTCCTTTATCATTAATATTTATTTATTATCAAACATTAATGAAAACCATCACTTAATATTATAATATATCAAAGTATTTTTAATACCTTAAAATTATTTAAATATGATTTTTAAACACTTAAATTCATTATCCGATAATTGATATTAATATTAAATTATTAATATTTTTATGACAAAATATCAAAAGTTATATTTTATAAATCAAAATATTTTTATAACACTTAAATCATTTTCATATGATTTATAAAGCATTAATTCCATTTTTTCTTAATTTATTTAATATATTTATTAAATAAACTAATTATCATTAATATTGATTAATTAATGAAATTCATCAAAAAATTTTAAAAGTTACTGAAAATAACTTAAAATATTTTTTTATAACATAATATTATTTTTCATGAATTAAAACCATTTTTAAATAATTTATTTAATATTATAATTAAATAAATTAAATACCATTTATATTCTAAAAATATTAAATATTTATGAAATATACTCAAAATAATTAAAAACTATTTTTCAGAATTTAAAATAATTTTTCGGAATTTATTTAGTATTTTTAGTAATTAAAATCTATTTATTTCAATTAATTTAATAATTTCCAAAAATTAGAAATTAAAACTGTCACTAAAGAATCTTATAGCGACAGAACCGTCGCTATAGGTGCTCTTGAGGCTGTTCTTGAGCTGCCCAGAAAACCATGTCAGAGATCGAGGGGCTTGGTTTGACCAGTTCTAATTTCTTAGTTAATGAGTTTATGGGCTTGTACTATGGTTAGATCTGAAGTATTAATGTAATACTAGAATTATCAACTTGTCACATGGCCATACAACATCAGATCATAGAGATCTGAGTCTCCAAATATTCTGACAACGTGTTCTTCGTTTTTCTGAAATTTCCAGAATTAAAGGTACCTATTTTGAATCCTTAAAGCTTAGCTTCCCAGACTCGGTTTGTGTCATATAATGATACAAGTCTATAGTACACATGTCATAGAACATAACTATATCAACATATCAGTGAAACAACTTCGCCATATCCAGATTTAATCCGGTCTAACGGGGTCAGAAACGGTGTTCATACACTTTCTGGAAATACCAGAAAGTGTCTTCGTGGTCAGATGGGCTACTTTGACCATCCATTCTGTTCGATTTGCTTGTTGTTTAAGAGATCTAAGGCCATGGGTCTAGACTAAATCTTACAGGTTACAATCTGGTTACCAACATATTAACAAACAAATCATTACTGACAGATATTGGCATTATAAAACGTTGTCAGACGCTGATATTTGATATTTGGGTTACCCAGAAATCAGTCGGTCATGCCCGGTCAACGGGTTTTGACCGAGAATAACATGCAATCTAGCTATGTAGTGGCTGTGATTCGACTTCTAGATAAAAGACCACATGACAGGCTATCCATTAAATGTTTAAAACAACAGAAATCATTAACAGAGAAAGATCTAAGGCCTCTGACATTCGACTGTCATGCCATATTTCAAAATTTTTCCAGATTTCTAAAAATGCTTGATTCGTGCATCTAAGTGTTATGGATCCATGATCCAACAACCCAGATCTCTAATTGACACCTTAATACACATATCTAACCAATCAATTACAACTTTTAACAACAAAACATAAGATTTTAAAAATTAGGGTTCTTTACCACTTTGAAGCTTGATTCTTGATTCTGACTCGTGGGATCTGATATTGTTTAGCTAAGAAGTGTTCTTGGTTTATCTTTTCTCTCTTTCTCACTCTACATTTCGGATTTCTAGAGAGAGAAAGTGTAGGAGAAAAATAAAAATGAAAGTATGCATTTTCTCTTCCTTAATCTATATAAATGATGTGATTCAATGTTTCTAGCACATCTAAATGGCTGATAATTAACACATAGTTAAGGCTAGGGTTAGGGTTTGGTCACCAACCCATTATCTTGGCAAGATCTACACTCCAACCATTTAAAGAATGCTAAAGGGCATTAATGTCATTTTCCATTTAATTTTTAATGGCAATTTGGATATTGTCCCAAATCTTTAGGGCTTAGGGTTTGGTTAGGGTTTAGGGTTTGAGCTACTTTAAGGTTTGCAATTTATTTTTCTAAAATTTCCAAATTTAGATTTTCAAAAATAGAAAAATTAATATTTCTAAATTATAATTAGAATTTTCTAATTATATTAAAATTTCTTAATCACTAATTAAATCTTGCTAATGAGGATTAGTATTTCCTAATTATAATCGCTGACTACGCAGTTAAGGTCAATATCACGGATTAGGGTTTACAACCCAAAATTAGGGTTTCTAATAGAAAAATTAATTTTTCTAAAATAGAAATTAGATTTTCGTAATTAGATTAAAGTTTTCTAATTAATATAACTTGAAAATTAAGATTAATATATCCTAATTAACAATAAATCACTAAATTAACACTTAGTTTTTCCCGAATTATAAAATTAGGGTTTCTAACCCAGAAATTAGGATTTTCAAAAATGTGAAATTAGGGTTTCCTAATAATTAAGCTTTTCCCTAATAATATTATAATAAATAACACTTATGCAATATAATAATCATTTAAATTCCCAGATTAGGGTTTCATATGTTTTGGATTCCCGGAACTGAAATTAGGGTTTCTAGAACCGATTTTAGGGTTTCTTGTTAAACGCTATGGTTTTCTAACCGAACGTTGACGTTCTTAATATATACTTAGGGTTTGTTATAGATATCAATTATCTGGTCAACCCTTGACCCTCAACCACATACTGTACACCTATACACAGAACATATTTACTTATTTCTTAATCCTGAATAATTTACCTAAATTATTCACAGAATTTTGAAATCCTCAAAATTCTATCTTAAAAATATCAAACACATACACTATTTTTCTGTCTAGGTTCTAATTTTGAACCTTAAATCAATAAACACAAATGTTAAAAATAATCAAAATTCTCGGGTTGTCACATTCACCCCTTCTTCTAAAAATTTTGTCCCCGAAATTTACCTTACACCTTACACCTTACTCCATACACCATAAACCATACATACACAGCATCTCATGCTACCCAATACACCACTCACAAGAGTAAAAATTTTCAAATTTTGCTGAGGGTTTTACAGACTATTGTCTATCATTTTCGAAAAGGTTATAGGAAATTCATCCGCAAACCGTCATAACTTACGGACATAGTGGGTAATTAATCCAGTATGTCCTGTACTTATTAAGTACTGCTGGTCAACTCTGTTTCTCGTCACTGCCATAGGCACAAAATTCTACCTCAGTCTTATTGGATTCCGCATCAAAATAATTTAGTTCGGGAAAATTTCTTTCAATGAACACTTAGAGTTTTTATTGAAAATATTTTTGAGAATGACGCCATAATGACGCCATAATGCCGTACTGTATTAACAGTCCGTTTGAGGATGCCGTCATTATATGACTTTGTCATACTACATCATTCCATAGTGGGCTGACGATCTTTAGATCACATCCAACACTAAGTAATTCTGCATTGATAACTCCATCAAATTTATATCTTCTCTGCACCAGTTTACCTGGTACATGAGTGATAAATAAAATAATTTTTTTTTAAAAGCACGCAGTGCGCATTTAGCTTGATGTCAAAATTTCAAAATCTAGCATAGCTAGGAGTTTTGAAAAAAAACTAAAAAACTTAATTCTTCACTAACAATCATTTGCTTAACAATCTATCTGTTCCTATAGTCTTTAATACTCCATCACACACCACTATACCCAGTTCGTCAAACCACACTTATGAGTCCATAAATTACCACAATCATATGAGTTTAAGAACTTGTCCTAGTCAGACCTTTGGCGTCCATTCGCTGAGGGGTTCATAAACATTTCATATAACTATGAATCAAGTTTATCACATAAGTATGAGTTTTAAGAACTCGTACTTAACCTTATATCCTCTACCTATGACCTATCTATCTTTTATACACACGAGAAAGGAATCACCCTCTCAACATGCATATAGCAACTAGCGCGACACAAACATTTCAATGATTATCAGTATCAGAAACTAAGTGGTCGTCAAACCAAACTCGGTCACTAATCAATATAGGAAGCTAAGCGCACAATTCCCCACCCATACAAAGAATTGGTCAACCTAACCACTATATTGATCAGGAAGCTAAGTGATTCTAAAACCAAGTACAAATTCCCCGCCCATACAAAGAATCATACAACTTAGCTGCTGACATTAGTCCACAATTGAAATCCCCACCTAATCTTAACACCTTTCTCAATACGAATTTCATTTAATCCGTATTCATAATCCATAACTCTCTCATGAGTTTTCATAGTACTATTTCATAGTACATGTGACGCTTCCAAAATAGGTATACAACACCCATTCTGAGTCGCCAAATACATGGTACAGAAAGCAAACTACAACTTCAATAATACAATTGTCATGCAAAATACGACAACACATACTGTGAGTTTAAATACAAATATTGTCTTCTAGACAATATCCACACTCAAATAAGTCCTCAATATAATTATTCAAACACTATTTTACAGAAATAGTGAAGACTGCTAAAACATCTTTCTAGAACCATCACTCCATACCCCGACTAGATCCTGCCATGTTCTCACCTCTTGAGAAGAAAAATAGAACAAAAAGAAAAAGGGTGAGCTCAACTAGCCCAGTAAAAAATATTATGACTAAGATAATATACAACAAATTATCATTAGTATTCAACAGGGAAAAATTTGATAGAATATAATCGACAACAAGTTTTAGATCAACAACTGCAGCGGAAACAGCAAACCATTAGAAGAGTCAAGTAGAGAAAGAATTCAACTATCTTCTATGATTTAAAAGTCCATCATCAATATTTTATTCCTGTAACATCGATTAATAATCATCTTTAACCAAATATTCATCTTTGCACTACAGGCCAAAGATATTCATTTGTATCACCAGTCGGTCATGTTCATCTCAACACCTGTTCATCTTTGTACTACAGGCCAAAGATATTCATCAAGTAATCATACATCTTTGGACTACAAGCCAAAGATATTCAGTAATATCATCATTTAGGACTGAGGATGATGAAAAATATCTTAAAGAAAATGAATCCAGTGAGATAGAAGGACAAATAGTAGGGATTCGTATAACAGTTTATCCAAGATCAATAATACTTCATAATAATCAATTGTGAAGTAAAATTCAAAAATAAAGATCAAATCATAGATACAATCAAAGATAGTAACAATAATAGACATCTTGGACAAAAAGGAAAAATTTTATTTTTCGGTGAATAGTGCCGTATTCGTGAATAGTATCGTATACGTGAATAGTGCCGTATACGTGAATAGTAACCCCGACACAAAAAGTTCTAAATTTAATAAAAACTCATATCAATATTTCAGCATAATGATATTGAAGAAAATAATATCATTAAGAAGAAAATAATATCCCTTACCTCAAGATATCAGTACTTCTGGTCGGAATACCGGTATAAGGCTGAAAGAAACTTGCTCTGATGAATAGAAACTCTCAAAGTATCTAAATACTCACAAAATACACACAATAATCTAGAGAGAGAAAGAGAGAAAACTTGTTTCTAGTGTGATTTTTAATTCTAACTTAGCCCTCTATTTATAGGAAAATGTTAGCACGCCGAAGCAGACTTAACCTGCAACCTGATGGCTTTACCTGCTACTATTCCCACCCACCACATTTGAATAAAAATCTCAGCACATTTCTTCACCAACCAAGAGTGGGGCCCACCAATTCTAGAATTTTCCACCAAAATGATAAACTCCGAAAATTCAACAATTTCTGAACCAGTGATCTCGTAAAATTTATAATAAATCATACGTTCATTTTTAACGGTTCAAAATTTGTGGACATACTCAACTTATATATGTATAACATATCCAAAAATTACCACGATCCAACGGTCGGATTAAAAATTATAACCCCGTAAAATATCTCAAAAACCCTGATTTTTAATACCTCCATTCCGACAAAAATACTGATTAAAAACCTCAACATTAACTCCTTCATTTTTAACCACAAAAATATATCTCTCATTTATATCCACATAAAATAAATATTTCCTTATCATATGAATCAATAATTAATTATTCACAAATAATATTACAGAATCACATTTATGACAACCAGACCGTTCCCAGGAAAGAGGGGGCTTTCCAATAAGGATTTCTCCTTACTGGCGCGCAATTAGATGACCAAACCTCTCCTTAGACAGAACTTTCTAGACATTGCCAATAATGTTATCTAATAATATTATTCAAATAATATGAATTATTGATATGATAATGGAAAATACTGTGCAGCAACAATTATTGAAACAACAATAATATAAAATATCAACGCAGCAATTATTGAATCAATAAAATAAAATATTGAATAATAACTACTGTAACACTTATTGAGTAGTGCCTTCTTACGTAAGAATCAATAATTTGTGCAATACCGTGTGCTACTGTATTTTAACTACCGGGTATTCCAACAGTATTAACGGTAACAACTACGCCGTTATTTATAAACAACTTATACTTGTCATTTTCTTCATCCAATCGCTTTCCGTTATGGGGCCCACACAAGGCTGCGCCGGCGTACGAATATTCCCCGACAGCAAGAATATTCCACGACCAAACGAATATTCCTCGACAAAATGAATATTTTATAACCACTTGCTTATTTTGCAAAATTTACACATTTCACCCATAACCAAAGTATTACATCAGATCAACCCCTTATTATTCACAATAATATTTAGAAAAAATTTGATTTTATTCATTAATAAGCTGGGGTCTTACAACCTCCCCTCCTTATGAAATTTCGTCCTCGAAATTGACGTACGTACCTGATATTTTGAAAAGGTGAGGATACCTCGCTTTCATTTCTGATTCCAATTCCCAGGTCATTTCTTCAATAGCATGGTTTCTCCACAAAACCTTAACTTGTGGTATAACCTTTGTGCGTAGGACATGCTCTTTCCTATCCAAGATCTTAACAGGTACCTCCTCGTACGTTAAATCGTCAGCTATCTCATCTAGTTCTAACTCAATAATGTGGTTCAGGTCTTTAACATATTTACGAAGCATAGATATGTGACAAACATTATGAACACGAGACATGCTTGGAGGTAATGCGAGTCTATATGCCACATTTCCTATTCGCTCAAGAATCTCAAATGGACCAATAAATCTTGGATTGAGCTTTCCTCTCTTCCCAAATCTTGTAACTTCCTTCCATGGTGCAACATGTAACAATACATTATCCCCAATATTAAATTCCACGTCCTTCCGATGAAGATCCGCATAACTCTTTTGTCGATTATGTGCCGTTTGTATACGTTGTCGAATCGTTTGGATCTTCTCTGTAGTCATGCGTACCAACTCTGGTCCCAACAATGTTGCTTCACCCACCTTGTCCCAGCATACTGGAGAACGACATTTTCTTCCATACAACGCCTCGAATGGAGCCACACCTATGCTCGCCTGATAATTGTTGTTGTAGGAGAATTCCACCAATGGTAGGTACTTATCCTAACTCCCTTTGAGATCTAGGACACAGAGTCTTAATAGATCTTCAAGAGTTTGAATAGTCCTCTCTGATTGTCCGTCTGTTTGAGGATGGTATGTCGAACTGAATCGTAAATCCATGCTCATAGCTTTCTACAAGCTAACCCAAAATCGTGAAGTGAATCTTGGGTCACGATCCGAAACTATGGATACTAGCATGCCATGCAATCTCACAATCTCGTTCACGTACATACTAGCAAGACGTTCAAGGGAATAAGTCTCACGTATCGGCAAGAAATGAGCAGACTTGGTTAATCTATCAACAATAACCCAAATCGCATCTATGCCTTGAGAAATCTTGGGAAGACCTGTAACGAAATCCATGGTAATGTGTTCCCACTTCCATTTCGGGATCTCAAGTGGTTGCAATGGACCCTTTGGCACTTGATGCTCCGCCTTTACACGTTGACAAGTTAAACACCTCGAGATAAACTCCGCGATCTCTCTTTTCATATTGCTCCACCAAAATGTATGTCGAAGATCGTGATACATTTTGGTACTCCCAGGATGGATTACAAACGGTGTGTTGTGTGCCTCCATCATTATTCTATACTTCAAGTCAAAATCGTTAGGAACACAAAGTCTGGAGTTGACTTGAAGTATTCCTTCTTCATCGATTCTTGCTTCTAGAATAGCACCTTCTTGCACTTTCTTCTTCATACGCATCAGCTCTATGTCCGTAGCTTGAGCAGCTTTAACTTTATCAATTAAAGTCGATTTTACTTATATATCATCATGTGGGTCCCTAGAGTCATTAACTCTATCTCTATCATTTATAAATTATACAAAATAGGTCTTTGTGTTCAACAATATCGCACTCGTACTCGCGTACAATCTTCTACTCAACGCGTCAGCTACCACGTTCGCTTTTCCAGGATGGTATGGTCAGAACAGGTTCCGAA
The DNA here is from genome assembly GCA_016801055.1 of Panax notoginseng. NCBI lineage: Eukaryota > Viridiplantae > Streptophyta > Magnoliopsida > Apiales > Araliaceae > Panax > Panax notoginseng. Next base: position 208,244,990 of record CM029013.1, on the reverse strand, counting down.
TAAGTCGCCTCTTGAGCTATTGGAAAATCTTCTCGCATTCCTTGCTCCATACGAATTTTGTATCTTTCTGAGTCAGCTAAGTTAACGGAGTAGCGATTCAAGAAAATTCTTCCACGAATCTCCGATAGTAACCAGTTAAGCCCAGAAAGCTACGTACTTTGGTCACCGACTTCGGTTGCTCTCAATTGTGATTCATATCCCAATCTTGGATAGCACGTCACAATGACACCTATTGTTTTACCACCACACAAATATAGAGTCCCTTACAGAGAGTCTGGCTTTGGTGCATTCCACAAAGGAAGTCACCAGATAGAGGCTCGGGTACCAACTTCTATAGTTGGGTTTTTAACTCCTGAAGTTCAATAGGAGCTATTCAATATGAGATTTTAGAAATGGGTTTTGTATCGGGTTGAAGATCAATACAAAAATTAAAATCACGCTCTGGGTTAGGCTAGGAAATTCTTTAGGAAATACGTCAGGAAATTCACTAACAACAGAAATATCATTCAAATCTGACGTATTTTTGTTAAAGTCCATGACATGGGCTAAGAAAGCTTGGCATTCATTTTTCAATAAACGAATGGCTTTATGGCTTGGTATGACAGCGATTGATTTTAGTGGTTTGGTTGCTTGAATTCGCATAACAGGTTGGTTAGGAATATGAAAACTAACAACCTTACGAAAATAATCAATTTTGGCATGATGAGTAGTTAACCAATCAATTCCTAAAATCACATGAAAAGCAAGTATCATTAAAGAGATAAGGTCAACAGGTAATGTGATTATGCCAACTTGGATTAAGCAAGATTTATAAACTGTAGATGTAATGAAAGTTTCTCCTAACGGAGTCTCCACAGATAGGTCAAAGTCTAATTTCTCCGGAGTCAAGTTTAAACGTTGAGCACAAGCAGGAGAGATAAAAGAATGGGTAGAACAAGTATCTAGTAAGGTATAAACTTCGCAAGAATTTATACTTAACTAACCCGTTATACCTTCGTTCGGGTTCCTCGCGTTTTGGCCAGTCATGACAAACGCTCTTCCAGGAACCGCTGATTTTGACTTATACGGGACAACTTTTGGAGTCACCATCCCCGCTGAACTTGGTTTTGCTACAGAACACTCTCGAGCTATATGACCCTCCTTTCCACAGTTATAACATACCTTGGATTGTTGTGGGCAGTTTGGGCTGATATGTCCCTCTTTCCCACATTTGTAACATACGACCGGTGGTCGTTCTCCTCCCCTAGAAACAGTTGATGTTTGTGCTGACGTCTTCACGTTATCATTGTTGTACCTTCTCTTCTTAAAATCTCCTCCCGACTCGCTCCTTCTATTATCACGACCACGATTACCACCAGAGTGGTTATCGCTTTTGTCCGAATGTTTTCCTCCCTACTGGTTCTCATCGCTCCGATGACTGCTGTCACCAGTATGACCCTAGTTGTGGTCCCTCGGTTGAACATACTCATTATCTCGCTCTAATAATTGAGCCCTGCTTGCAACATCTGAATACAAAAATAATTTATGAGAGATAAGATATTGTCGAATCTCGGGTTTTAAACCTCTCAGAAACATCCTTGTCATTCGTTCCTCATTCTCGACCAAATGAGGTGCAAACCTGGATAACTGTGCAAACTTCACCTCGTACTGGGACACCGTCATGTTATTTTGTTCCAGTCTAATAAACTCCATCTCCTTTATATGACGAATACTTTCAGGAAAGTACTTGTCATTAAACAGTTTTTGAAATGTTTCCCAGGACATGTTGAGTGCGTCAGGCTGGGTACGCTTCACAGACTCCCACCAGTAGTCTGCCTCACCGCGGAACATAAAGGTGGCGAATGGAACCTTCTGTTCCTCCGTGCATCCCAAGACATCGAATATCTTGGTAATTTGCTTGACCCACGTTTCCGCCATGATCGGATCTGACTTTCCCTTAAATTCTGGTGGTCCCAATTCTTTGAACTGCTTGGCTGTGACAAACCGCGCGTTGTTATCATTTCCACCTATATTCTGCACACGAGTCTCCCTCGTCTGATTTTGCATGAACTGCAAAAAGCTCCTAAACATTCCATCATTCATCGTTTGCTCGGTAACGTTGTTTACAGGAGGAATATTGCCTTCCTGTTGCACGTTCCCCTGGGTGGTGATCAAAGGTGTCTCCACGGTCTGATTTACTCCATTATTAACGTTCTCAGCTGCCATTCTTAAATACTGCCATAAAATAAGGGTTAATAGTCATGTCATATATTATCCCTATACTCTGACCGACCAAATAAACACCAAATAAACTTAGTCAGGTCATACTAGCGAAGGAATTCCCCGTCTCTCCCCTCCTAGTTCTTGTCTCACATCTCAGCCAGGGATCATATCCCTAAGCTCTGATACCAACTGTGACGCTCTCAAAATAGGTATACAACACCCATTCCGAGTCGCCAAATATATGGTACAGAAAGCAAACTACAACTTCAATAATACAATTGTCATGCAAAATACGACAACACATACAGTGAGTTTAAATACAAATATTATCTTCTAGACAATATCCACACTCAAATAAGTCCTCAATACAATTATTCAAACACTATTTTACAGAAATAGTGAGGACTGCTAAAACATCTTTCTAGAACCATCACTCCATACCCCGACTAGATCCTGCTATGTTCTCACCTCCTGAGAAGAAAAATAGAACAAAAAGGAAAAGGGTGAGCTCAACTAGCCCAGTAAAAATATTATGACTAAGATAATATACAACAAATTATCATTAGTATTCAACAGGGAAAAATCTGATAGAATATAATCGACAACAAGTTTTAGATCAACAACTGCAGCGGAAACAGCAAACCATTAGAAGAGTCAAGTAGAGAAAGAATTCTACTATCTTCTAAGATTTAAAAGTTCATCATCAATATTTTATCCCTGTAACATCGATTAATAATCATCTTTAACCAAATATTCATCTTTGCACTACAGGCCAAAGATATTCATTTGTATCACCAGTCGGTCATGTTCATCTCAACACCTGTTCATCTTTGCACTACAGGCCAACGATATTCATCAAGTAATCATACATCTTTGTACTACATGCCAAAGATATTCAGTAATATCATCATTTAGGACTGAGGATGATGAAAAATATCTTAAAGAAAATGAATCCAGTGAGACAGAAGGACAAATAGTAGGGATTCGTATAACAGTTTATCCAAGATCAATAATACTTCATAATAATCAATTATGAAGCAGAATTCAAAGATAAAGATCAAAACATGGATACCTTCAAAGATAGTAACAATAATAGACATCTTGGACAAAAAGGAAAAATTTTATTTTTCGGTGAATAGTGCCGTATTCGTGAATAGTACCGTATACGTGAATAGTGCCGTATACGTGAATAGTAACCCCGACACAAAAAGTTCCAAATTTAATAAAAACTCATATCAATATTTCAGCATAATGATATTGAAGAAAATAATATCATTAAGAAGAAAATAATATCCCTTACCTGCAACCTGATGGCTTTACCTGCTACTATTCCCACCCACCATATTTGAATAAAAATCTCAGCACATTTTTTCACCAACCAAGAGTGGGGCCCACCAATTCTAGAATTTTCCACCAAAATGATAAACTCCGAAAATTCAACAATTTCTGAACCAGTGATCTCGTAAAATTCATAATAAATCATACGTTCATTTTTAACGGTTCAAAATTTGTGGACATATACTCAACTTATATATGTATAACATATCCAAAAATTACCACGATCCAACGGTCGGATTAAAAATTATAACCCCGCAAAATATCTCAAAAACCCTGATTTTTAATACCTCCATTCCGACAAAAATACTGATTAAAAACCTCAACATTAACTCCTTCATTTTTAACCACAAAAATATATCCCTCATTTATATCCACATAAAATAAATATTTCCTTATCATATGAATCAATAATTAATTATTCACAAATAATATTACAGAATCACATTTATGACAACCAGACCGTTCCCAGGAAAGATGGGGCTTTCCAATAAGGATTTCTCCTTACTGGCGCGCAATTAGATGACCAAACCTCTCCTTAGACAGAACTTTCTAGACATTGCCAATAATGTTATCTAATAATATTATTCAAATAATATGAATTATTGATCTGATAATAGAAAATACTGTGCAGCAACAATTATTGAAACAACAATAATATAAAATATCAACACAGCAATTATTGAATCAATAAAATAAAATATTGAATAATAACTACTGTAACAATTATTGAGTAGTGCCTTCTTACGTAAGAATCAATAATTTGTGCAATACCGTGTGCTACTGTATTTTAACCACTGGGTATTCTAACAGTATTAACGGTAACAACTACGCCGTTATTTATAAACAACTTATACTTGTCGTTTTCTTCATCCAATCGCTTTCCGTTATGGGGCCCACACAAGGCTGCGCCGGCGTACGAATATTCCCCGACAACAAGAATGTTCCACGACCAAACGAATATTCCCCGACAAAATAAATATTTTATAACCACTTGCTTATTTTGCAAAATTTGCATATTTCACCCATAGCCAAAGTATTATATCAAATCAACCCCTTATTATTCACAATAATATTTAGACAAAATTTGATTTTATTCATTAATAAGCTGGGGTCTTACAGTACAACTTACACACAACATCTTGTTGTAAACTGTTCAATCATTAGATTGATTCTTCTCCCTGCTATCACCTTATCGGATCACGGGTTGATCTTATCGTATATATTACGATTTATTTCTATGTCTTGATCGTTTTGTTTTACGATCTTCTCTCACTGTACTTTGAGTCTTTAAGACTCTATCTATTCACCACTTACTGTTTAACTTTATTATAAGAGTTAGGGAACTCTGTATCTTATAACTCGCCGAGATTCGTCTTTGAATCTTACCGACCAACTAACTCTATTTGAGTTAGTCTATATCCTAATCACTGTGGTTATTAGTCTCAGGTATTCCTACCTAAGTTTCATAACCAACAGCTCTGATACCAACTGTGAGGGCCCCGAATCCGAGGTCCCGAATCACCGCGGATCCGGTTAGATCATTCTAATGCTATTACTTTATCTGCGGAAGATATAAATATAAATTGTTTATACAATACATATACTCACTATTCCCCAAGGTCGAGTAACCTTAACTTAATACACATTTCATAACTTTTCTAACATATAACATTATTAACATACAATACTTATACAATTTAGCTGCACACATATTCAAACGCTAGAACTGTCTTTAACCTTTCCTTGTATCCGACGCATTCGCCTTAATCTGGAATGTTTTATCATGATATAGCAAGGATGAGCATAAGGATTGCCCAACAAGTTTAAGTACAACTATATAACGATATATCATGATTGAAGAGTTTGAATAATAAGCTGGCTATAATTCAACAATATAATTGTAAACTAGTAGGAACAAGTTTATGACTGAACAAGTATATAACATGAACAAATATTTCTGAACCGAAGGGTAATGAAGGTGATCAGCCTTTCATACCTGACTTATACATGCAATATGTACAGAGTACAATTATACATGGCAATCATCAATGATTAACCATAAGCTTATCCTAACAAAACACTCTTAGTAGAGTTAAGTAAAAACAAACTTGCCTGAACCGTTGATTACCGCAACGCAATTTATAACGCTTTATCCGAAGACCTAATATTAGTAATATAGATCTCCAATATTAGAATAATATCATCACAGTATAATACTACTATATATATAAACACAGAATAACCTAAATACATAACCCTATTAGTCTATAACACACATAAGTCTCGGTATCATGTTAAACTATTGAAGTCTGAGTTGAACCCGATACAAAACTATCATCCCGACGGTCTAGTCGGACTTTTATCGAGTCTAAATTCAATTAAACTCTGACTTAACAGTTAACAATTAACTCGGATAATCTTAATATTAGTCAAAATAATTTTTTTAAGTCTCATAATAATTTTCACATAATTATTACCATTTATCATGAATTTTTCAATCATTAAACACGTATTTAAATAATTTAAATACCACATAATTCTTTTATCATTAATATTTATTTATTATCAAACATTAATGAAAACCATCACTTAATATTATAATATATCAAAGTATTTTTAATACCTTAAAATTATTTAAATATGATTTTTAAACACTTAAATTCATTATCCGATAATTGATATTAATATTAAAATAGTAATATTTTCATGACAAAATATCAAAAGTTATATTTTATAACTCAAAATATTTTTATTACACTTAAATCATTTTCATATGATTTATAAAGCATTAATTCCATTTTCCTTAATTTATTTAATATATTTATTAAATAAACTAATTATCATTAATATTGATTAATTAATGAAATTCATCAAAAAAATATTAAAAGTTACTGAAAATAACTTAAAATATTTTTTTATAACATAATATTATTTTTCATGAATTAAAACCATTTTTAAATAATTTATTTAATATTATAATTAAATAAATTAAATACCATTTATATTCTAAAAATATTAAATATTTATGAAATATACTCAAAATAATTAAAAACTATTTTTCAGAATTTAAAATAATTTTTCGGAATTTATTTAGTATTTTTAGTAATTAAAATCTATTTATTTCAATTAATTTAATAATTTCCGGAAATTAGAAATTAAAACTGTCACTAAAGAACCTTATAGCGACAGAACCGTCGCTATAGGTGCTCTTGAGGCTGTTCTTGAGCTGCCCAGAAAATCATGTCAGAGATCGAGGGGCTTGGTTTGACCGGTTCTAATTTTTTAGTTAATGAGTTTCTGGGCTTGTACTATGGTTAGATCTGAAGTACTAATGTAATACTAGGATTACCAACTTGTTACATGGCCATACAACATCAAATCATAGAGATCTGAGTCTCCAAATATTCTGACAACGTGTTCTTCATTTTTCTGGAATTTACAGAATTAAAGGTACCTATTTTGAATCCTTAAAGCTTAGCTTCCCAGACTCGGTTTGTGTGATATAATGATACAAGTCTATAGTACACATGTTATAGAACATAACTATATCAACATATCAGTGAAACAACTTCGCCATATCCAGATTTAATCCGGTCAAACGGGGTCAGAAACGGTGTTCATACACTTTCTGGAAATTCCAGAAAGTGTCTTCGTGGTCAGATGGGCTGCTTTGACCATCCATTCTGTTCGATTTGCTTGTTGTTTAAGAGATCTAAGGCCATGGGTCTAGACTAAATCTTACAGGTTACAATCTGGTTACCAACATATTAACAAACAACATCATTACTGACAGATATTGGCGTTATAAAACGTTGTCAGACGCTGATATTTGATTTCTGGGTTACCCAGAAATCAGTCGGTCATGCCTGGTCAACGGGTTTTGACCGAGAATAACATGCAATCTAGCTATGTAGTGGCTGTGATTCGACTTCTAGATAAAAGACCACATGACAGGCTATCCATTAAATGTTTAAAACAACAGCAATCATTAACATAGAAAGATCTAAGGCCTCTGACATTTGACTGTCAGGCCATATTTCAAAATTTTTCCAGATTTTTAAAAATGCTTGATTCGTGCATCTAAGTGTTATGGATCCATGATCCAACAACCCAGATCTCTAATTGACACCTTAATACACATATCTAACCAATCAATTACAACTTTTAACAACAAAACATAAGATTTTAAAAATTAGGGTTCTTTACCACTTTGAAGCTTGATTCTTGATTCTGACTCGTGGGATCTGATATTGTTTAGCTAAGAAGTGTTCTTGGTTTATCTTTTCTCTCTTTCTCACTCTACATTTCGAATTTTTAGAGAGAGAAAGTGTAGGAGAAAAATGAAAATGAAAATGAAAGTATGCATTTTCTCTTCCTTAATCTATATAAATGATGTGATTCAATGTTTCTAGCACATCTAAATGGCTGATAATTGACACATAGCTAAGGCTAGGGTTAGGGTTTGGTCACCAACCCATTATCTTGGCAAGATCTACACTCCAACCATTTAAAGAATGCTAAAGGGCATTAATGTCATTTTCCATTTAATTTTTAATGGCAATTTGGATATTTTCATAAACCCTTAGGGTTTAGGGTTTGGTTAGGGTTTAGGGTTTGAGCTACTTTAAGGTTTGCAATTTAATTTTCTAAAATTTCCAAATTTAGATTTTCAAAAATAGAAAAATTAATATTTCTAAATTATAATTAGAATTTTCTAATTATATTAAAATTTCTTAATCACTAATTAAATATTGCTAATTAGGATTAGTATTTCCTAATTATAATCGCTAACTACGCAATTAGGGTCAATGTCACGGATTAGGGTTTACAACCCAAAATTAGGGTTTCTAATAGAAAAATTAATTTTTCTATAATAGAAATTAGATTTTCGTAATTAGATTAAAGTTTTCTAATTAATATAACTTGAAAATTAAGATTTATATATCCTAATTAACATTAAATCACTAAATTAACACTTAGTTTTTCGTGAATTATAAAATTAGGGTTTCTAACCCAGAAATTAGGATTTTCAAAAATGTGAAATTAGGGTTTGCTAATAATTATGCTTTTCCCTAATAATATTATAATAAATAACACTTACGCAATATAATAATTATTTAAATTCCCAGATTAGGGTTTCATACACCGAATTAGGGTTTTGAATTCCCGGAACTAAAATTAGGGTTTCTAGAACCGGTTTTAGGGTTTCTTGTTAAACGCTATGGTTTTCTAACCGAACGTTGACGTTCTTAATATATACTTAGGGTTTGTTACAGATATCAATTATCTAGTCAACCCTTGACCCGTAACCATATACTGTACACCTATACACAGAATATATTTACGTATTTCTTAATCCTGAATAATTTACCTAAATTATTCACAGAATTTTGAAATCCTCAAAATTCTATCTTAAAAATATCAAACACATACACTATTTTTCTGTCTAGGTTCTAATTTTGAACCTTAAATCAATAAATAAAATTTTAAAAATAATCAAAATTCTCGGGTTGTCACAAACTCAACTTAATAAATAATCCACATCATCGAATCACCCCTGCACTACGGCCAAGGATATTCTTTAGTATCACGACCACGAATTATCCATGTATTACGGCTAAAGATAATCTTGTTTTCATCAACGGTCCTGATCATGCCATAAAATAATTCATCTTTGCACTACGGCCAAAGAGAATCCATAGCCATAATCATACCAAAAACTGTCCATCAATGCACTACGGGCCAATGAGGACTTTTTCCACATCATTTGTAACATTAAGGTCATGATTACATCGAATAATCCCTGGTCATAATCATACCAAGTCCATCTATGCACTATAGGCCACAGATGACTTTCAACAAAATATAAACATGAGGATGATAACAATGATATAAGAATTCAATAAAACAAGTTCAAGAATTAATTTATCTAGGAACTGATAACGTCCAAATTGTCAACATGATATTTCTTTGTAGTGTAAAATTAAAGAATGCTCAGAAGAATATTTACATGAAAAGATACTGGATGAAGCGCAAATATCAAGGATATTCCACTAATTTCATGGAGTATAGAAGTCAAAGTTTTAACCAACTGAGTATAATAAAGAATTGAATAACAAAAGAAATCACCATGCATGCGATAGATCGCACAGGCAGGTTATTTCAACAGAATAATAAATAACGGAACCAGGTCCGGTGTAAAACGCACAGACAGGATATTCCAACAGAATAATAAAGAATAGAACCAGGTCCGACGTAAAACGTACAGACAGGATATTCATACAGAATAATAAATAATGGAACCATATTCGGCGTAAAACGCACAGACAGGATATTCCAACAGAATAATAAAGACTGAAACAACAGAAGAATTTCACCAAGTATAGGGTAGTTCGCGTATACAGGTTATTCCAACAGAATAATAAAGAATGTAATAACAGAAGTTCTCTTCATGAATACAAAAGAAATAATACCCCTTACGGGTACAACAAATAATATCCCTTACCTTGAAAGGAACTGTACTGGATATAGGAGTAGTGAAGTAGCAGAACACTTTTCTTCTCTCTCTATAATTTTCTCTCTATAGAGTTTCAGTGAATTCATAAGAAATAATGAAGGAATGAGCTTCTATTTATAGAAAAATGGTCTGTATAGTAACTAACTCATGAACGGTCTAGATTGATTTACTTTAATCTGACGGTCCATATTTAAAGCAAAATCTTTTAAATAAAATATAATATATTCTATTTATAATCTAATAAAACGAATAACTTTATAAAGATTTTACTATGCAAACACTATGCAAACACTATGCATGATAAAATATAATATATTCTAATTATTATCTAATAAAACAGATAACTTTATAAAAGTATTGTGTTTTATATAAAAAGAATTTACTATTAGCCTAATAAAACGAATAACTTTATAAAAGTATTTTGTTTTATATAAAAAGCTTTTCTGTTTTATTACATTAATAATACCAATAAAACAAAACTGAGTGACTTATCACGTAAGCCTCAATAATCAATACCATATGCTACTATGCAACTACACGTATTACTGTACTTTTACTACCGAGTAGTTCAACAGTATTAACAATAAAGCTTCCGCCGTTATTTTTATAAAATATTTTTGTCGTTTTCTCAATCCGACAATATTTTCGTTGTGGGGTCCACCAATAATTGTGCCGTCGTACAAATATTCCCCGAAAAAAATAATATTCCTCGACCAATCGAATATAATACAACAACTTGCATACTTTGCAAAATTTATAAATACTACCCACAACTATAACATTATCTCAAATTCACACCATAATATTTAAAAAAATATTTCGAAAAAATTAAATTTTTATTCATAAAATCTGGGATTTCACAGCAGGGGTGTGTAGTATAAAATGGCCCGCCCCGGCGGGCTTGTCTTCTGCTAGATAACTTGAATGATTTTCATGCTGTGCTCCAAATTCGCTCTAATTGACCTCAAATCATCCCAATTAATTCCACATATCCGTAAAATGCCTCAACAACCATCCTACACAAGAAATAACATAAAACAAGTAAAATGGAACATGATCACAAGAATTTAGTAAAAAAAAGAATGAAATGGATATTGAATCGCTTATATAAAATCCACTCATCAAAATCCCCCAAACTTAAACCGTGCTAGTCCTCGAGCATAAAACAACTATATGTAATGAAATGAGATGAAATGAACACGACCTAACTTATATGCTTTCAAATCCAACAATATTACAGAATCAAGATTATTTTGGCGGCCTCAGCGAAAACAAGCAACCATACACTATCAATTATCAACAACCAATCTATAATTCCGTATTAATTCTCAAATCTTAAACAATTATCACTGGTATGGTGTGTGTGTGTGTGTGTGTGTGTGTTCAACATCCATGATAACTGATACGGATTCAAATTCGATACATAAGCAATTTCTTGGAAGGAATCATATAGTGCAAACTTAAAAATTCCAAAAATAGGCTAAATCCAACTAAAATAAAACAATTACCAATATCGAGGGTCAACATGGGATACTTATGCTTTATTTTTCATCTATGGGGGCTTTTTGCTATTATTTCTCGTTTTATTCATTTTTTTATACACATGGCTATGCAATGTCTCATTCCCTTAAGCTTTTCAATGCTACCTTAACGAGCTTTCGACTAATGACTCCTAGACCATTAAGACCTTAGGGCGCTAGGTGTAAAGATAATCCCATCGGGCTTACTTACTCAAGTAACAAAGGCCACAAAACTAGACAAGCACGCCACGGTGTTTATTCATACTCTTTTTTTTTCTTCTTTTTCTCTTCTTTTTTCTTTTTTTATAGCTTATATACCCCAAATATTCCCCCAAACTTAGGTTCTTGTCTAACTTTAGCCTTAACTGCCTATCCTTGTCGTTTTCTTATCTACCCTAGCATTATCCTTTAGAAACTATTTATGTATCAATTTGAACTGACCAGTCAACAAAAATATTATTAACGTGCTAACCTTTTTAGAACAGTTTCGTGCAAGATTCGATTCATAACAGAATTTATATCATAGTTCTAACAATCAATACTGTATTAGTTAACTTGTTCACACTCTCATCATTGGCCCACAATTAACTTGAACTGCGACACTGTTGGACATATGCAAACACAAAATTTAACTATTTTTTTTATTTTTTTTATTTTTTTAGATAAAATAGATAACAAAATGCATTACAAGATTATCTACTATGCAATGACAAGCATTAACCTAAGCTACTATGAATGCACCTAAGCTATCATGTAATACTGAATTTAAATGATAAAATGCAAAATGCAACCTAAATGAGCGAAATGCATGCAAACGTATATTTAAATCCCCCAAACTTAAGTAATACAATGTCCTCATTGGATGAATAGTCAAAATAAGTACGTGAGGACTTCCCTATTATTGCTTAAGTATGAGGAGGTGGTTGTTGTTCTTCTTCGTCCGAATCACTTGGTGGAAACCTTAGCATTGGCAAGGGCTGTTGATAGGGAAATTGGGCCGCCGGGTTAAAACTTTGTAGAGTTGTGTTGAGTGAGGCGAAAGATGCGTTCATAGCATTAAACATATGATCTTACCTCACTGCGAGTCGCTGCATCTCCCGGCGTGCTGCCCTGTTATGTGCATCCATTTAATTTTAAAATTTAAGGAACTGAGAACTGGAAATGCCCTCGGCCTGTGGTACCTGCTAAGTCCCTTGATCGCCTATTGGCTCATCATCCTCCCCCGATGTCTCCGTAGCATCCACATTGTCTTCCGACTCTGATGGAAAAGTAAAACCCAGACCACGTGGATGTGACTCGCCCCCTGCCCATACGGAATACCGCACTATCATTCTAGAATCAAGCAATGTAAGTGGAATTTGTGTGGGCTCATCGTTTGACCATCTAACTCTGGCATTGCGACACAACCCGCAAATGAGAGATGGGTGTGGCAAGCCTCTAGAAAAATTTCCACGTAAACACCAACGGATGGAGAAACATATAATAGCTCTGACGTCGATAATGAAATCTTGTACAATTGCGTACAACAACGCCTTCTCTTTGGTGACATCCGAGGTGTGTTGGGACATAAGCAATTTAGCGCATAGGAATGCGTACCATATTTTTCCATACATGCTAAGATCCTTGCTATGGAACACTGTGCCTCCCTTCCGACCCTTGATCCAAGATGTTCCCAGCTTTGTCATCTCTACGATTATAGCATCATAGTCTGGGTCAGAATTATGGAGATGAGCATAATGGTAGTGGTGAGGTACCCACAATTGGTAGTAGGTGTTGATGGCATCTGCACTGAGTGGAACCAACCGACCTCGCACAAATGCGTGGAATGGTTCTTTATCCTCAGCATTTGCGTAGAATTCTTTGACAATGTTAACAACAGCTGGTTCTGGCTCCTTTATGAATTTGGTCCATCCCTTTTGGTAAATTTGTGGCATAAGCTCCCCATCATTAGGATCCAGTGCCAACCCCCGCTCCGGTGTAAGGGTTTTGGTGAGCATGTAGTGATACCGGTCGGGGGCGGCGACACTTTTGAACCTTCGGCGGTCGAATGCGTGGGGTGGTGGAATTGGTTGTGTAGATCTCGAGCTCTCTCCCCTTTGGCATTTAGATGTTAGTTGTGATGCCATTATTCGTTGTAGACACACTAATTCCACCCAAATTTGGTTTACACAAACTGTCGAACAAGTGGCGTGCACAGTTCTTTCTTCCCCCCAAACTTGGTCTTTTCTATGGTAATTCCGGTGAGAGGAGATGAAGACCCAATAGAAAGGTGACTTACACTCAATTGCTCTATATGTATCCTAATTTCTTGATGAATTCGTATTTTTGGAGATGAATATGGGAGGTATGTGGTAGGGTTTATATAGAGGTGGTGTATAGGAGAGGAATTGGTGTAACTGATGGAGGTTGTTGGTTTATGGTTGGTAATGGGGTGAGAGGGTGGATTACTCGTGGATTCGTGGGTAGAAGAAGTGGTTTAGGAGTTGTCATGGTATTGTAATGGAGACTGGGTGGTTTGGGGGAGGAATCATGAGATAGAAAGAGGCGTGTAATGGGGAAATAAGAAAGCAGCGTGTGTAACTGCTAAACGTGTCTGCCCAGAATCAAGGACCCCCACCCCGGCGGGGGGTACAAGGCAAAAATTGCCTGCCTCGGCGGGCTAGTCTCCTGACTTCGGATTTCTGGCCTCAAAATTGGAAATGCAAATTGAGCTCAAATTTCTTCCTTTCTTGCCTGTTAGTACTATTCTGCACTCTTGATACCTCCTGCAACCATAAACATGAAAGTTGTTAGATTATTGATCACTTGAAGTATGATTGAGAGAATCCACAAGAATTTTACTCTTTAGCACCTACCTACTAACTTAATAAAAACTATAGTCTAACAATTATGAATGAAAATACGAAAAATAACGAAAGGTTGGGTTGCCTCCCAATTAGCGCTTGATTTTAAAGTCGTTCAGCCTGATTACTCCCTGTTTCACTGTGTATCGGCGAGAGTAATTTTAACGACATCCCAGTTTGACTCGCCACCCCAGTATTGCTTTATTCGTTGACCATTGACCTTGAACGTCTCTAGTGGATTACGACTGTAGAGTTCAACGGCGCCATGAGAGAATACCCGCTTTATAGTGAATGGTCCCGACCATCTTGACTTAAGCTTGCCTGGGAACAATCGCAACCGTGAGTTGAACAAGAGGACTGATTGAACTGGCTCGAATGTTCGATGCACAATTTTTTGGTCGTGCCATCTTTTTACCTTTTCTTTATATAATTTGGAGTTCTCATAGGCGTGAAGGTAGAATTCGTCGAGCTTATTCAGTTGAAGTAGTCTTTTTTCCCCTACAGCTGCTTGATCAAAATTGAGTTTTTGAATTGCCCAATAAGCCTTGTGCTGTAGTTCGATCGATAAGTGACATGCCTTCCCGTATAGTAATTGGTATGGTGACATCCCGATCGGAGTTTTGTATGCAGTCTGGTATGCCCATAATGCATCATCCAACCGAAGTGACCAATCCTTTCGACTCGGATTTACTACTTTCTCCAATGTTTTCTTTACTTCCCGGTTTGAGACCTCAGCTTGCCCACTTGTTTAAGGATGATATGATGTTTCTACCTTATGGTTGACCCCATACCGTGTCAAAAGAGCTATAAATGCCTTATTACAAAAGTGACTACCTTCATCACTGATTATTGCTCTTGGGGTGCCAAACCTCATGAAAATATTTTTCTGTATGAATTTGAGGACCACCTTGGCATCGTTTGATGGTAATGCTACAACTTCAACACACTTTGATACGTAGTCTACTATGAGTAGAATGTATTGATTGTTCAAAGACGAGGGGAATGGCCCCATAAAATCAATACCCCATACGTCAAAAATTTTAACTTCAAGAATCGTTTGTAAGGGCATCTCATTCTGTTTCGAAATGGTGCCCACCCTTTAACACCTATCGCATTGTTTAACAAAATGGTGGGCATCTTTGAATAACGTAGGCCAATAAAAACCAGCTTGCAACACCTTCGCTGCTGTCCTCTCACTCCCATAATGCCCGCCATATGCAGATGAGTGACACTCATGCAGAATATTCTTCACTTCGCTGTATGGGACGCACTGTCGAATCATTTTGTCAGCGCATTTCTTGAAGAGATATGGTTCGTCCCACATGTACCATTTCACGTCATGAAGAAATTTCCTATTCTGATGTCTTGTGAGGTCAGGTGGTAGAACGTTGCTCACCAGAAAATTTTCATAGTCACCATACCATGGAATTTCTGCTGAAATCCCAAACAGTTGCTCATCTGGGAATGATTCATTAATCTCACATCTGTCGTCTTTTGCTTTCTTGTGGTTTTCCAACCTAGACAAGTGATCGGCAACTTGGTTCTCCGTCCCCTTTCTATCTTTAATTTCTAAGTCAAACTCTTGAAGTAGAAGAATCCATCGGATAAGGCGTGGCTTAGCATCTTTTTTCACTATTAGGTACCGAATTGCCGAATGGTCCGTGTAGACTATCACCTTAGTCCCGATCAAGTATGCCCAAAATTTGTCAAACGCGTACATCACTCCAAGCAATTCCTTTTCCGTGGTTGTATAATTCATTTGAGTCTCTGTAAGTGTTTTGCTTACATAGTATATGGCGTGAAACACCTTGTCTCGTCGTTGGCCCAAAACAGCCCCAACTGCATAGTCGCTCGCATAACACATTAGCTCGAATGGCATATTCCAATCTGGTGCAACTATCATGGGAGTTGTAGTTAATTTCTTCTTCAATAATTCAAATACTGAGTTGCATTTTGCAGTAAAACTAAAAGTAGCATCCTTCTCTAAAAGACTGCATAGAAATTTTGCAGTTTTAGAGAAGTCCTTTATGAACCTCCTGTAGAACCCATCATGTCCCAAGAAACTCCTAATACCCTTAACTGAGCTCAGTGGAGGTAGTTTTTCAATAGTTTCCAGCTTTGCTTTGTCAACTTCCAATCCTTGAGCCGATACCTTATGGCCCAAAATTATGCCCTCTTCAACCATGAAGTGGCATTTTTCCCAATTTAGTACGAGATTCGTGTCCTTACATCTTTGCAACACCATGAACATATTCTTTAAGCAAACATCGAAGCTGTCCCCATAGACCGAAAAGTCATCCATGAAGACCTCAACATTTTTCTCCACCATATCTGAAAAAATGGCCATCATACACCATTGGAACGTTGCAGGTGCATTGCATAGCCCAAATCACATCCTCCTGAATGCAAATGTGCCGTAAGGGCACATGAATGTGATCTTCTCTTGATCCTCCGGAGCGATGACTATTTGGTTATACCCCGAGTACCCATCCAACAAACAGTAATATTGGTGTCCCGCCAATCTATATAACATTTGATCAATAAAGGGCATCGAGAAATGGTCCTTTCGGGTTGCCTTGTTCAATTTTCTATAATCCATGCAAACCCTCCAACCTGCCACTATTCTAGTTGGTATTAACTCGTTGTCCTCATTCTGCACCACCGTCATGCCTCCCTTTTGCGGTACACACTGAACTGGACTAACCCATTTAGTGTCGGAAATCGGGTAGATGATACCGACATCCAACCACTTCAGAACTTCCTTTTTCATAACTTCCTTCATAATCGGGTTAAGTCGCCGCTGTTGTTCCACCGTTGGTTTTGCCTCATCTTCCATTAAGATCTTGTGCATGCAAAATGAAGGGCTAATTCCCTTTATATCCGTAATTGTCCACCCAATAGCTGATTTATGTTCCCAAAGCACCCTCGGCAACTTTTCTTCCTGCAATTCGTTAAATGCAGCTGAAATAATAACAGGTAAAGAATTTGAATTGCCTAAATATGAATACCTGAGGTGTTTAGGGAGTGGCTTAAGTTCCAGCTTTGGTGGCTCTTCTAATGATGGTTTCAATTTTTCTGCAGCTATCTCCTCAGTGTGCAATGGTTCAAACTGTGTTCTGAATCTGGAAACTCATGGCAACGAATCTAGCATCTGTAAGTAGTCCACCAATTTCGGGTCGTCGACCTCTTCATCTCCCAATAAAGTTGTTTCTAATGGATCGTTGACCAAACTCTTGCTCATATCTTCACTGATGATTTGCTCAATTAAATCCATTCGACAACATTCTTCCTCATCCGTGGGGAATTTCATGGCCTTGAACATATTAAATTTTATCTCTTGATCTTGGACCCTCATAGTCAGTTCTCCTTTTTGTACATCTATGAGTGTCCTACCCGTGGCCAAAAATAGCCTCTCTAGGATAATTGGGATATTCTTGTCCTCTTCAAAGTCTAGAATGATAAAGTCTGCATGGAATATAAACTTATCCACTTTCACTAAAATGTCCTCCACTATGCCTCTCGGATATGTGACTGACCTATCCGCCAACTGTAATGAGATATTTATAGGTCTTGGTGCGGGCAAACCCAATTCTGTGTATACTGACAATGGCATAAGGTTTACACTCGCCACCAAATCACATAAACACTTGCTGAAATGCATATTCCCGATCGTGCATGGAATAGTAAAGCTCCCCGGGTCCTTGAATTTTGGTGGTAATTTCTACAGCAATACTGCACCACACTCCTCAGTTAGTGCAATTGTCTCAAAATCTTCCCATTTCTTTTTCCTTGACATAATCCCTTTCATAAATTTTGAGTAGCTCGGCATTTGTTCTAGGGCTTCTGTAAATGGTATGTTGATCTAAAGTTTCTTAAACACTTCCAAAAACTTTGCGAATTGCTTGTCTAATTTCTATTTTTGGACCCTTTACTGAAACGGTGGTGGTGGATAAATAATTGGCTTATTGTTCAAATTTGTTCCCTCACTCTGTTTATCCTCACCCTCACTTCTTTTAATTTTGCTGCTATCATCAAGTTTTTTATCCGGAGTCACAAAATTTTCTGCATTACTACCCTCAAGTTGTTTCCCACTATGCAATGTAATTGCCTGACAATGTTCATGGTTACCCTTCGGATTTCTCTCGGTGTCACTTGGTAATGTCCCTTGTGGTCTATTATTCAATGCCAACATAATTTGTCTTATTTGACTTTCTAAATTCTTGATAGCCATCTCTTGTGATTTCATTGCCATCTCTTGTGATTTCATTGCTATTGCTTGATTTTTCATTGCTGCCTCATTGCTAGTTATGTACTTCGACACCATTTCCTCGAAATCTGATTTCTTTTCTTGATGTTGAACCGGTTGTTGGTGACTCCGAAAACCTGGGGGATATGACGGTCGTGGAGCTTGATTTTGCTAATTATTGCTCCATGAGAAATTTGGGTGGTTCCTATTTCCCTGGTTGTAGGTGTTTTGGTATGTATTCTGCGGAATTCTATTATAGCTACCTATGAACTAGACGGATGCTGGATTAATTGCGCACTAATCTGTAGGATGATCACCCGCACATAATTCGCATACTACTGCAACCCGTTGTACTTGAGCCCCTGCCATAGCATCCAACTTCTTGGACAACGTAGAAATATGTGCTTATATAGCTGTCACCCCATATACTTCCAAAATCCCAGCCACCTTTTCCTGTGTCATTCTTGCTGTGGGCCACTGGTAGTTATTGGCCGCCATGGTTTCAATCAAATTATAGGCTTCCTCATAACTCTTGGCCATGAATGCTCTGCCCGACGCTGCATCAATACTCGTTCTGGTATTCTTATGCAGCCCATTGTAAAAGGTGTTCATTTGTAGCCACTTCAGCAATCCATGATGCGGGCACTTTCTGAGTAACTCCTTGTATCTCTCCCATGCCTCATATAGCGACTCCCCATGTTGCTACTCAAACATTGTTATCTCGTTCCTAATCTTTGCAGTTTTCGCCGGTGGGAAGAATTTGGCAAGGAATTTCTGAGCTAAGTCTTCCCATGTAGTTATTGACCCTGGCGGTAGAGAATGCAACCAACTCTTCGCCTTGTCTCGTAAAGTGAATGGGAACATGAGAAGTCTCACCGCATCATCGGACACCCCATTGTACCTAAAAGTGTCGCAAATTTCCAAAAAGCTGACTAGATGTTCATTCGGATCGTCATTAGCCAATCCCCCAAACTGAACTGAATTCTGAATCATTTGAATCGTTCTAGGCTTGATTTCAAATGTATTAGCGGATATTGCGGGCCTGGTAATGCTTGACTGCAGTTCAGTCACTTTAGGTGTTGCAAAATCCCTCAACGCCTTCTGGTCTTCGGCAGCCATTGCTTCTTCCTTATCCGAATTTTTGAATTCGTTCCTTATTTCCTTGATCCACTCACTCAACCTCTGAAATCTTCTTTCAATGTTGTCCTCAAAAGGAAGAAAGTCTGGATTTTTGGATCATGTTTGCATAAACCAATGTCAAAAACCTGAAATAGGAAGAACAAAAACAAAAACAAAAATGTTTAAGTAAAACTGGACTAATTAAATTGCTATTGTAAAAATATTAAAATCTAGGCTATATTGTCCCCGACAACGGCGCCAAAAACTTGTTGGGTAAAATCTATATACGCACAACACGCAAGTATACGTGATCAACAAGTAATATAGTAACAAGTAGAGTATTGTTCCCACGAGGACAAATTAGCAAGAAATTTAATTTCACAACTACCAATTTTCTATTAATCCTAATTCTATTAAACTATTCAATTCAATGGTTTAAAATTATATAAACTAAATTAATAAATAAACAACTATCATAAAACAATCACAAATATCAAAATTCAAAATTTCAAACAATTGATGGAGAATTAGACTTATGATTTCACCCTAAGCTTCATTCTAATTTTCAACCATTTATTCCAATTCAACTCAATATCCCAGTTTATTAATCAAGAACACGAACGTAGTACTAACCACCTCTCGATGCACTAATACCGTATTAATGTCAATCCATAATTAAGATAGAAATCCGTTAAACACCTTAATCAACAAACTCATTATATCTCTATGTGAATTACACTTGAAAAAGGGTTAAGAATAAGTTCTCTATCCGATTACATGTGATGTCAAGCATATCTTTACCTTGACATTCATCAAGATTAAGCTATTCATAAAATTCATGAACACATGCTATATTAACTAAGTCTAGATTTAAATATCCTCTCTCGATTCCATCCAATTCCACAAAGAATTGTTGATCAGGAAATTCATAGATTCAAGCTCAAATCAATATAGATAAACTAGAGATAGATTATTAAAATGGAAATCAAAGTTTACAAAATCATTGTTTCACTTAAAGATCCATCATAAGCCTAAAAAGTGAATTAGTTCATACTAAAGAAAATAAATAGTGAATAATTCCTAGAAAACATTCTTCTGATTACAAATAATAGCCTAAGATGAAGAATATTGAAAAACACCCTTCACGAAGCCTAGAATTGCAATCGTCTTGAAAATCTCCTCGAAATACTCTGCCACGCTTTCTCTCAAAAACTCAGATTAGATATTCGTAATATCTTCTGTTGTAATATTGAAGTTGTTGTTTATAGAGTAATAGATGTCAAGCATACAAGCCCAGCCAAAAATCCTTTCAATTAGACTTCCATTGTCGTGCAATTACTAAAAACCATGCCTTAGAAGAAGTTTAATCACAGCAGGACAACTTCAGAGTTGACACCCCCCGCCCTGGCCGGGGTTCATGCACTAATAACGCCCCCCAGCGGGCTTCCTTTCTATCTGGCTCGAATGAAGACCCCCCGCCCCGGCGGGGGTGTGTAGTATAAAATGGCCCGCCCCGGCGGGCTTGTCTTCTGCTAGATAACTTGACTGATTTTCATGTTGTATTCCAAATTTGCTCTAATTGACCTCAAATCATCCCAATTAATTCCACATATCCGTAAAATGCCTCAACAACCATCCTACACAAGAAATAACATAAAACAAGTAAAAAGGAACATGATCACAAGAATTTAGCAATAAATAAGAATGAAATGGATATTGAATCGCGTATATAAAATCCACTCATCAAGATTTCATTTGCCAAACCTTTTGTCGTTAGCCCTTTGCTCTTGAGATGATATGAGGGAAGCTCTGATGATGATGGACCATGCTGATGGTGCTGACTGGTGCATGCCCCAGTGTTGAGTTTTCGCTATTTTCAAGATTGTCCTAATCTTATTGTAAGGGACCTAATATCAGTTTGTTGCCAATCTTAAAATTGCCCCAGCCTTGCTTATTGTCTGGGATCGTTGCTTTGACAGTTGGGCTGATAAGATACTGAGATCGCAAGAGGCTTTTACCTCTATACCAGATGGTGAAGAGGTAGTGGATTTGTGTTTTGACGCCGTGACTTGTTTGCGTAATCGACTTTGATGGTTTCCCCCTAATTTGATGAAGACTTGTGATTGAGGGTATCGACCCTTTGAAGGTCCTCGCTGCTGGTTGTCTTAGTGTATCACTGTTTCTTCCTTTCTGGGATTTGTGCCAGATTTGATGGAATGACATTGAAGTGTTATTGGGTCTTCTCGACATGGGTCGCTAACTTGGAAGGTTGTCCTTGGGATTGATGTTTGGGTTTGGATGTTTCTTTTAAGGGTCAGACCACACCACTGATGGTTGCCTACATACTCCCATTGATGAGGGGAGATCAGGCCTGCGTAGTTCCCGCTGGTGAGCTGAACAGTTTGAGATGTGTTTGTTTGGGTTTTTTAGGTTTTTGTTTGGTTTGACCGCAACATAAATGGTTACCTACGTACTCCTATTAATGAGGAGAGATCAGGTCTGCGTAGTTCCAATGTTAGTTTAAAAAGGTTCAAAGTGGTAAGTGGTGAGAAGGGTGTAGAGATGTTTTTATTTTTTTTTCTTTTTTCTTTTTTGTTTTTATTTTTTTTGTTTTTTTTCTTCTTTATATGCATGGAAAATAAATGTCACACTGCAAAGAAAGTGATATCGTCCCAACATCTCCTCAAACTCACAACTGTATCCTCTGGATCATCATCTTCTTGGCTAGCTGAGGCATGATAGTCCAGTTATCAGTGGTTATGTTGTCTTCAGGGCTCGCGATAGAGATTACCTCTTGATTATGAATATCTTCACTTATAGCCATAACTTGATCGCTTCCTGATTCAGTACATTCCTCAGGGACGCTTGAATTGGACCCATCGCAAAAAGGGATGAACTCTTGATTCTTCAATGGGTTGGCTTCACTAATAATCTCACCACCTTTTCCTTCATCTGTTCATTTGCCTTTTTCAAGGGTTTGAGATGATTCGACCATGAAATCTCCCTCGAACTATTATTGCATTTCTCACAAGGAACTTTCCTTTTTGGCTTTTTCTTCTTTGGAAAGGATTAGTAATTCCTCCGCCTCATCCAAGGTTATAAAATCGGGAACGTGGTTGCTATCTTTGGACCACATTATGTTTGATGTTGGTGGAGGAATCTCCTTTGGGGATGCCTTTGTCTCCTCTATCATGCCTTGCATTAGGATCAGTCCACCTTGTGTTTTGGCAGAATTGTCGCTCATAGCCTTCACCTCCTTAGAACTGCCTGTATCGAAGGGACATATTAAGCTTTCCTTTTCGCCTCTTTTGGTTATGGGGAATTCTATCTCTAGCTTTCCATTTTCAATGAGATCCTGGATTTTATGTCGCAAAGACCAACATTTCTCAGTAGCATGTCCAAGTGAGTTAGAATGGTATAGACACATCTTGGTGAAATCATAACTCTTTATCTTGGGATTTATAGGAAGCAGTAACTCATTAATCCTTCCTTTGTTTATCAGAAAGTGTAGTATTTCTTCATTTTATATGCTCAGAGGGGTGAGTTTTCGGGCTCTTTGGGAGGTTATTTGATCTTTCTTCTTAGGGAAATTGCATTCCCTTGAGCGATTTTTTCGCTGGCGAGATTTTCTAGCAATTTTATCATCCCCCGTTTCTTGTACTTTCAGCCTGCTTTGATATTCTTCATTTAGCTGGCTCATCATAGAGAGATATGTGCTTACATTATGGTCAACCTCCTTTTTCTCTTGGCTTTCTGATAGTTAAGTGAAAAACTGCCTCGTTTCCTGATGTTGGCGCACTATCATCTTAGCCAGCAGATTTACTTGATTATGGATTGTCTCTAATTTTTGCATTACTGGCATACCCTCCTCCAAGTTTTCCCACTCTAGGACATTTGTTTTGTGCCTTTGGGGGTATTCCTCCACCCTTCGTATGTACTTACGATTTGGATACATTTCAGCGCTTCCTGACCCGATCATGTTTACTTCCCCCGTACCATGCTGCAATGGAAGGTTGGTGTTGGCATTTTGTTGATCAGGTTGTTGGACCACAATACTACCACTTTCGATCAGATTTTGAATTTTATGCTTTAAAGACCAACAATCTTGTGTATCGTGTCCTGGAGACCCCGAGTGGTAAGCACATCTTTGGCTTAAATTGTATCTTTTGCTCCATGGTTCCAGAGGTGGGGCTAATTCTATAATTTTCTTATGATCCATTAATAGCGCCAATACATTTTCAAGAGAATCGCCAAGTGGAGTGAACACCTGATTTTTTGCTCTTTCAAATTTTCTTTTCCTGTCTGGGTATTGGTTTAATGCAACCTGTTGTTGAGATGGCAGATTGTCTTGCATTTTCCAAATGGGGGGACTGTAGGTTGGTCTTCTAGCTTGCCCTTGTACAATAAGGGATACATCTTCAATGCCTTTATCGGGTACACCCTTGGGATCGCTCGCATACTTGCTAGTCTGTATATGTTTGGCGACTACTTCCAAGGCACTGAAGTCTTTAATTTTGCCTGCCTTCAAGCCCGTCTCTGCCATTTCACTGTGTTTGATCATTTCCGAGAATGACTTTCCTATGCCCGCTAGGATCCTCTCATAGTAAGGAGCCTCTTGGATATCAATAAACGTCATTACCATCTCAGTTTCCGTAATTGATGGAATGACTTGCGCTGCTAGATGTCTCCACCTTTGGGCATATTCTTGAAAAGATTCAGTACTTTGCTTTTTGACTTTAGTCACTTGGTATCGATCCGGTGACATTTGTGACTGAAAACTGTACTGATTTAGAAAGGCGTGGGCTAATTCTTCCCAGTTATGGATTTTGGCATTGTCAAGTTGGGCATACCAGGCTTTAGCCTCTCCAGTAAGACTCTTTTGAAAAAGATGCATTCTAAGGATTTCATCTTTAGCATAAGACCCCAGTTCGCCAATGTACACTTTTAGGTGTGTATAAGGATCGCCTGCCCATTGTATTTTTCAAACTCTGGGATTTTGAATTTGTTAGGATATCGAGCCCCTGGGAATATGCAAAGATCTGAATAGGTGACATTTCCATAGTTTCCAGTCCCTCTGATCGATCGGATGGTTTCCTCCAGTTGTTGGACTTTCTTTCTTATATCCCCAGTTTCTCGATCATCCCTGAGTTTTGTGATTTTAGGGGTTTTGTTGGTTCCTTTATTATAATGAGGTTCAGGTATCTGGGTTTCCATATTTTTGCCAATACCCTGACTGCCCCCTGGTGTGAATGACTCTGGTTGAGTAGGCATTGTCTGGCCCTGAGTATTTTTACTTTGTTCTTTTAAAAAGATAACCAATTCTGCTATCTGATTCCTTAGTCCTTAAAACTCCTCTCGGGAAACAGGAGTAGGATCAGGCTGGGCACTTGTAGCCATGTCAAACGGTGGGCTTAGTGCCTTTTTGGACTTTTAACGAGTAACGAGACCGATTGCTTCCCTACAAAAATACCTATGTAGTTTAGTCTTAGGGAAATGTAGAAATGTTACATGCTATGTAATATGTCCGTTTTAGGAGTATTATCCTGCAAAATAGATGTCAGTCATTTGTATGACAAACTAGCATGTCAGGTTTTAAAATAAAAGGGAAGGCATGTACACATATTCCTTTATTATTTCCATTACATTGAGATCGACATGGAAATGAAATTACAAGTAATTGAAATGGGAAGGTATGAAGAGACTTCCCTTCACGTTTGGTTTATCAGAGGCTGACCTATCTTAGGTTACTTTCACGATTTTTTGGCATGAAGGTTCCCAAATCATCGCAATTTACTTGACGGGAAGTTAATCTGGTCTTTCAACTGGAGCGAATTTGGGTGGTGCCTTTCCTGAGCCTCGTTGGAATTAGTCTTCCTACGAGTCCAGTAATCAAACACCGACAGGATAGCCTTCTGATGGAGGGACCACACAACATACATTCATATACATCGCGTCTCACCGTATAGAAATGATGACATGTGCGAAGCACTAATATCACAGGCAGATATGGTGCGAAGCACTAAGTGCAGTAAGTAAATACATTAGTACACATTCATTCAAATGTAAATGCAACATCCACACATAAGCATATAACAGTTTTGAAAAGCTTGTAATAGCGGCTTAAGTCCTCTTACTGGAGTCCCCAGCAGAGTCGCCACCTGTCGACGTCAGAATTTTTATTTGTCCCTTTTCTATTCTTGTTCTTTTGTGTTCTCATGTTACGTGAGATTTGTTTGAAAAAATAAGCGAAAAAGGTCCGACATGTATATGTCGACGATTGTACTACAAGAGTCGCCAGTTGGTTTTTTTAACTGGTTGTACAACACAATCGAGAAAAGGTTTGCACATTAACCTAGTGATGTAACACCGCTAAATGGGTCTATGAAACCAAGATTCATTAGGGTCCGAGAACTTGTTTATGCGGAGGGAAGGTGTTAGGCACCCCTCGACATCCATGTTGACACGGTGACCGCCACTTTTCAAGAAACTATTATATGAATGTGTGTGTGTGGATCAATGTGCTGTTATTTGGAAGTAGTGCGAGGCCTCGTTCGCACCTATATACATAGGGTTTGAATTTGTGTAAAAATTCAGATTTAAACAAGATATAGTAGTGAAGTTTTATAAAAGAGATTTTTTAAACCCTGATGCTCAATAGTAATTGAGACATTTTACACTTCTATTTTATTAAAATGTTTAACTTGATTCTTTTATTTTCGAGATGCAAAGCATTTTCGAGAAAATAATATATAAAGCAGTGCTGAACTCCTCATGGGTATGAAAACCATCTGAGAAAATTCAAACACCGTGAATAAATTTACAGGCTGCTTACAGCTGAAAATATCCATCACGGGAACCGAATCTAGATTCAGTAAACTGAATCTGTGATCACATGATTCCTAGGCTCACATGATATCGCAGTTTGTATGAAAGTTATAAGCAGTTATATATATATATATATATATATATATATATATATATATATATATATATATATATATATTGACATGATCAACCACCACGAAGCACCTCCATGGGGGATCGAAAAGGTAAATATATAAAAGCGGTAAATATATATATATATATATATATATATATATATATATATATATATTGACATGATCAACCACCACGAAGCACCTCCATGGGGGATTAAAAATATAAATAAAGTTGTAAAAGCGATCAACCGCCACGGAGGAAACTCCAGGCAAGATGAAATATACAGAAAGCTGTAAAAACAGTTAATCGCCACGAAGTAAACTTCAGGCGTGACGAAATGTAAAGAAAGCATTAAAAACGATCAATCACCACGAAGTAAACTTCAGGCGGGACGAAATGTAAAGAAAGCAGTAAAAACGGTCAACCGCCACGAAGTAAACTCCGGGAGAGACGAAATATAAAGAAAGCAGTAAAAACGGTCAACCGCCACGAAGTAAACTCCAAGCGGGACGAAATATATATATACATATATATAAAATCAAGTAAACTGTGACGCCCCCAAATTCAGGTATTTAAAACCGGAGCTCGGTGCTTCACGATACCATTTTTATGAGCGGAATATTACTAATAATAATAATAATAATATAGATTATCATATATAATTTACATATTATCAGAGTTTTCAATCCCAATTACGAAACCTTTAAACATTCGTTACATTACATGATAATTAATATATATCATCATTATCTTAATAAAGTCTAGATATTACAAAAGATAGCATTATCATTCATTTAGCGACCTTCCATTTCCCTTTGTTCTTGGCAGAGCCTTCAGGTTGTTCACACTTAGCTGAAAATATTTAAATTAAGCAAGGATAAGCATTTGAGTGCCCATCAAGTAATAGCAACAGTAACAGTTAGCTGAACGAATTAAATATTTTCTTTGAACGATACTTCTACAACGAATCAACAGTTGTGAAGTAAGCTGATCCAATATTAAACAACATATCATTTCGATTTTAAATTTTTGAAACTACGTACTGACTATAAATGAGGATCAGTTGGCTGACTATGAACATTGTTTTCTATTTTCAAAAAGGTTAAACAGAACATCTGTAAACCATCATAACTTACGGGCACGGGGGTGATCATCCCGTTATGCCCTATATTGATCAATACTACATTCAAAGACGATATTTTAGTCTAGCATATTCGCCTTAGGCGCATAAAAGTTTCCCATATTTGGGATGTTCATACCAGTCTAGAATCTGAACCAAAACAATTCAGTTGGATAACAATAAAGTTCTTATCTTGTTCAACATCAATTTTTAAATTTGTGTCTAGCCGGATCAAATAGCTTAGACAGCTTTTAATTCAACGTATATATACTGGACACCGATAAGTATGTATCAACATGTGATAAAATATAATGATTATCCAAGTGAGGACACTTGTATAACCATGTTTAGAAATTAACGAACAGAATATATATCTTAATTTACAATAACAGAATAAAAGGAACTTGTACAACAATTATAATTTAATAACTTACTTATACAGAATAATTGTATGAGTGTATACAAAGGTTGAAATATTTGAACAATTGAAATGAATAGTTCAGATATTATCTTACGCATGTCCGTTGCATAAAGTAAATACAAAGGTTTAGATACTTGGCTTGTCTGCTGCATACACAACTTAGATTTATTTTTTATATTAAGCCATATCATTAAATAGATCATTCGTTCGATTAGAATAACATATGATATCATATTGTACTACTATTTGCAGTCAGCATAACCTAATCACATTGTAATGTAAGTTTAACAACCATTGAATCACAAATAATCACTTATCTAATCACATTATCTAAGTCCAGATCAATTTCTGAAATGTGTTGGTGTACCGACAGCTTTATCGGGTATTTATCGAGTCTAAGACTCTATCCTATAACTTAGTATCAGTCATATTATTTTTAAATGACTTATAATAATTTTTAAAACATTTATTATAATTTATCATGAATTTTCAAACCCCGGAATCATTATTAAATGATTTAAATATTAAATAATTCATTTTTCATTAATATTTAATTATTATTAAACTATTAATGAAACCATTTTTAAAATATTAAAGTTATTTATAATAACTTGAAATATTTTTAAAGTATTAATATTACCCTTAAATGATTTTTAAAACATTTAAAAATCATTTTTAAATAATTACCATTAATATTAAAGTATTAATGTGTTATTTATCAAATTATTAAAAGTTATTAATTATAATTTAAATATTTTTAATTCATTTATATCCTTTTTAAATAATTTTTAAATTAATAAAACTATTTATTTAATATAATTATTAAATAAATTTAATATCATTAATAATAAATTAATAATCATTAATATTAAATTATCAATGAAATTATCCATTAAATATTAAAAGTTATATTTTATAACTTAAAATATCTTTAAACACTTTATTTTTATTTAAAATGATTTTTTTATAATATTAAAATCATTTTAAAACTAAATTATTTAATATAATTATTAAATAACTTTAATATCATTAATAATAATTAATTAATGAAATTTACCTTTAAAATATTAAAAGTTATATTTTATAACTTAAATATTTTTAAATAACTTATTATCATTTAAAATGATTTTTAATATAATAAAATTATTTTTAATTAATTTATTTAATGTATTAATAAATAAATTAATTATCAATAATATTTAAATAAATACTAATATTTATGAAAAATATTTCGAATTATTAAAAGTTAATTTTTATAAATTAAAAATAATTTTTGTATTTTTCAAAAATTAATTACTATTTTAAAATAATTTTTAGAAATTAATTTAATTAATTTTAATTAAGTCTGTCGCTAAAGCCCTTTGGCGACAGAAACTGTCGCCTTAGGTGTTCTTGAGCCCTCAAGAACATCCATAGCCAGTTTCGAGATGCCTCGTTTGACCGTCAATAAATTTGAATCTGTGATGTTTTTGGACTTGGTTTTGGCCAGATCGTGTAGCTCTAATGCAGGACTACATTACCCAGCAACAAACATGATCATAACATGCAAAACCAACGAGATCTGGAGCCTTGAACAAGTTGTCAGAGTTGTTATTCATTTTCTAGGTTACCTATAAATGAAGAACAGTTCGACTGGCTAGTTTTGGGCTTTCATAACTTGTTGATCATGTAATGGTTTTGTGATCTATAAGCTTCAGTATATAGCCAACATGTTAAGGAAGAAATACATCACAACATAAACAAAACAACCACAGAATCACAAGATCCATGCTGGTCAAACCTTGTCAGAGATCACATTCTTGAGTTTTCTAGGTTACCTAGAAACTCAGTTCATGATCATCTGGCCTGTTTTGACCAGCCACTGACTTCCATCCTTATGATGTTTAGGATATTTTAAGGCACAAACATGTAGTACAAATATCATGCTATAGACTAGATTCAACAACAAACATAAATCAACCAACACAAGAAAGATCCGAGAGCTTGAATATGTTGTCAGGCCCTTTCTAGGCAGTTTCTGGGTTACCCAGAAATGCCCAGTCATGGCCGGTCAACGTGGTTTGACCACGATTATCTTATAATATAAAACTGATCTAGGCCTGATTCTTGATCCAGAGCAAAGATCTCATATCATACTACAAGATCAACGCTTAAAATAACAAAAACACATAACAGGCCAAGATCTATGGGACCTGACATTAGCTTGTCAGACCATATTTTTCAGTTTTCCAGATTTCTAAAATCTTCAAATTCGTCCACTTAGATGTTATTGATCTACAATATACCAACCCAGATCATCAATATAGACTACATATAACATGTTTTGTGAGGGCCCCGAATCCAGGTCCTAAATCACCTCGGATCCGGTTCGATCATTCTATACAACTATTACTATTTGCGAAAGATATAAACATAAATTGTTTATACATTAAACTTACATACTTTTCCCCAAGGTCGAGTAACCTTAACTTAATCACATTCATAACTTTTCTAACATATAACAACATTATTATCATACAACACTATTACAAAACTAATCGCATAATTATACTAAAGCTTGAACTGTCTTTAACCTTTCCTTGTATCCGACACATTCGCCTTAATCTACAATGTTTTATCATGATATAGCAAGGGTGAGCATAAGGATTGCCCAGCAAGTTTAATTTCAACAATATAACGATATATCATGATTGAAGAGTTTGAATAATAAGCTGGCTATAATTCAACAATATAATTGTGAACTAGCAGGAACAAATTTATGACTGAACAAGTATATAACATGAACAAATATTTCTGAACCAACTGGTAATGAAGGTGATCAGCCTTTCATACCTGACTTATACATGCAAATGTACAGAGTACAAATTATACATGGCAATCAGCAATGATTAACCATAAGCATATCCGAATGAAACACTCTTAGTAGAGTTAAGTAAAACAAACTTGCCTGAACCGTTGATTACCGCAACACAATTTATAACGCTTTATCCGAAGACCTAATATTAGTAATATAGATCTCCAATATTAGAATAATATCATCACAATATAATACTATTATATATATAGATATACATAGAATAACCTAAACACATAACACATAACACATAATCCTATCAGTCTATAACACACATAAGACTTTGTATCAGTCAAACTATCGTAGTCTGAGTTGTAACCGACACAATTCTAACATCCCGACGGTCTAGTCGGACTTTTATCGAGTCTAAGTTCAATTAAACTCTGACTTAAACACTTACAATTAACTTAAATAATTTTAATAACAGTAGAAATATTTTTCTAAGTCTCATACTAATTTTCAGATAATTATTATCATTTATCGAAAATTTTCAATCATTAAACACGTATTTAAATAATTTAAATACCACATATTCCTTTATCATTAATATTTATTTATTATCAAATATTAATGAAATACATGTCGTAATATTATAATATATTTATAATATCACAAAGTATTTTTAATACATCAAAATCATATTTATATGATTTTTAAATACTTAAATCTATTCTCTGATAATTGCTATTAATATTAAAATATTAATATTTTCATGACAAAATATCAAAAGTTATATTTTATAACCTAAAATATTTTTCTAACACTTAAATTATTTTTATATGATTTTTAAATCATTTATTCTATTTTTCCATAATTTATTTAATATATTCATTAAATAAACTAATTATCATTAATAATAATTTATTAATGAATTTCATCACAAAATATTAAAAGTCACTTAAAATATTTTCTAATACCATAATATTATTTTTCATGATTTTTCATGAATTAAAATCATTTTTAAATCATTTATTTAATATTATAATTAAATAAATTAAATACCATTTATATTCCAAAAATATTAAATATTTATGAAATATACCTAAAATAATTTTTCAGAATTTATTTAGTATTTTTAATAATTAAAATCTATTTTTTTCTATTTTTAATTAATTTTCAGAAAATAATAATAATAAACTGTAACTAAAGGGCCTTATAGCGACAAACCCGTCGCTATAGGTGTTCTTGGGCCAAGCCCAGATCTTCAAGCACTGCTAACAGGGTATGAAGTTTGACCGGTTCCATATTGTGTATGTTTAGATTTTCTGGCCAGATAATGTGTTATTATAGTAGTATATGTGTAATAGTACCATTATCAATCGAGTTCATAGCCAAAATACATGATCACAACAAGATCTAACCATCTGAAAAACATGTCAGAGTTGTTCTTGAGTTTCTGGGTTTTCCAGAAACTCAAACAGTGCGAATGTGCCTACTTGGTAGCCTTATATCTTTGATTACATGAATGATTT
This sequence comes from Panax notoginseng, assembly GCA_016801055.1. Classification (NCBI taxonomy): domain Eukaryota; kingdom Viridiplantae; phylum Streptophyta; class Magnoliopsida; order Apiales; family Araliaceae; genus Panax; species Panax notoginseng. The sequence continues at coordinate 208,212,399 of CM029013.1, read as the reverse complement.
ATGTGATATATGAATTCACAGGTGTAGTCGAGGTGTCCAGGTATAATATCATAACTTTAGATCCATCTTAAAACCTAACATATGAACGATTAAAGCTGGTCAAAGTAGTGTTCATGAACCGGGTCTTGAATTTTCTGGGTTTTCCAGAAAGTTCTTAAGGCTGATCGGTCAACATAGTTTGACCATAAATATTAACGATTTTAGTAAGGATATGAGTGAACTAAAGACATATGTTAGTAGTTCATATACCAGTCTATAACATACGACCAACAACAAGACCAAAAACATAAAACACAAGCAAGATCAAGGCCTGTAAAAATGCTGTCAGGCGTTCTGGGCAATCTGGGCTGCCCAGAAAAAAGCCAGTCAATACTGGTCAACGTACTTTGACCCTTAATAACTTCAAATCTACTTATGATCTGGGCTTGATGTAAGTTCCAGATCAAAGCCCTTCCTACAAAGAATAGATTTATAACATTAAACACCAAAAATCATTAACACACACTGATCTATAGGGCCTGACATTCTACTGTCAGGCCATATTTCCATCATTTCCCATATTTCTTAAAATGACTATTTCGAGCACTTTGATGTTATGGATTCGCTATATAGCAACCCAGATCATCAAGTGATACCCTAATACACAACTTAAAACAATAAATTACATCATCTAACAAGATCTAGCGAATTAGGGTTCATACCACTTTGAAGCTTGATCTTGATTTCTGACTTTGATTCTAGCTTTCTGATTTGCTAAATGTGTTAGTGGGGCTGGTTTTTATGACTTAACAACTATAAATTTCGAAAGTGAGGAGCTTGAGAGAGATAGTTTGAGTGTTGTACAAAACTTAATTTAGTAAATAACTTTTCTCTCTCTCCCAATCTATATGTATTGTAGTATGTAATGAAATGACTGGCAATGTGGCTGAATTGCTGTGATTTAAAGCACATGGAGTAGGTGTAGTTGCTCACCAACCAAATATATGGCAATATTCTTACTCCAACCAATTAAAAATCTAAAAAGGCATTATGGTCATTTTAATTTTAAATTAATGGCATAATGGTCATTGTTCCAAACCCTTAAGGTTTAGGGTTTGGTTAGGGTTTTGAAAAATTTAGGGTTTAGGGTTTAAAACCCTTAGGGTTTACAAATTTAATTTATTAAAATTTCTAATTTAGGTTTTTTTTTTAAATAGGAAATTAATATTTCTAAATTATAATTAGGATTTTCTAATTATATTAAAATTTCTTATTCATACTTTAACTATTGCTAATTAGATTAATAATTCCTAATTAAAATTGTTAATTAAGCCATTAGGGTCAAAATGATCATTAGGGTTTATAAACCACTTTTTATAATATTCTAATATAGAAATTAAATTTCGTAATTAGATTAAAGTTTTGTAATTACTATAACTTGAAAATTAAGATTAATATATCCTAATTAACATTAAAAGTATTTAATTAACACTTTCGTTTTTCCCGAATTATAAATTAGGGTTTCTAACTTAAAAATTAGGATTTTCAAAATGTGAAATTAGGGTTTACTAATTAATTAAGCTTTACCTTAATTAATATTATAATTAATAACACTTATGAAATATAATAATCATTTAAATTCCCAGAATAGGGTTTCATGCACCGAATTAGGGTTTTGGATTCCCGAAATTGAAATTAGGGTTTTTAGAACCGATTTTGGGATTTCTTGTAATTCGCTAGAGCTTTCTAACCGAACGTTGACGTTCTTAATATAAACTTAGGGTTTATTACAGATATCGTTATCAGGTCAACCCTTGACCCTTAACCACATACTGTACACCTATACACAGAACATAATCACGTTTTTCTTAATCCTGAATAATTCACTTAAATCCTTCACAGAATTTTGAAATCCTCAAAATTCCATCTTAAAAATATCAAACGCATACACTTATTTTCTATATAGGTTCTAATTTTGAACCTTAAATCAATTAATAAAAATTTTAGAAATATTCTAAATTCTCGGGTTGTCACATGTTTAACACAAAAAAGAAAAACATCAAACAACAGATCGATGGTCAGGTTTCAAGCTAGGGTTTATACATTTCTTTGAAAATTTTTGATTCTAAGCTTCTGATCTGTTAATGGTAAACGTGAGGCTTGTTTATGGGACTGATCTAGCAAAGGATTTCGTGGGTTTTGAGTTGAAAGAGATAGGTTGAGTGTTTGGAGAGACATGAGCTAACAAATGAATTTCTCTCTCTCCAAATCTATTTATACAACTAATCTACAATGTATTTGGCTGATTTAGAGACTGATTTGCTGGAGTTGCTAGCACATGGGGTGGTTGAAGTGGTTCACCAACTAAACCTAAGGTCAAAACCTATAAGTTAGCTTCAATAATGCAAATGGCATAATGGTCATTTGTCATACAATTTTAATGGCATTTGTGTAATCTTGTCCCAAACCCTTAGGGTTTAACCCTAAGGTCTTGCACAATAAATTTTGTAGGATTTCTAATTAAGCAAAAATAAATAAATAAATAGAATTTTAGTTTCTAAAAATTTGAAATTAGTGTTTCCTTCATTAAATTGGTTTTCTAATTACACTATACATGATCATTAGTGTTTAACTATTTACTAATTATAGTAACCTTACTAATTTAGCAATTAGGGTCTCATTTTAGTAAATTAGGGCTACTAAATTGGAAATTAGGTTTACTAATTTTAGAATTAGGGTTTCTAGTTAATTAGGGTTTCCAAAATTTATTAGGGTTTTCCTAATTAACATTTATAATAAATGTCATAAATCATATATCACGATTTCAAAATAATCTTGTACTCTAATTTGGGTTTCAAATTAGGGTTTCTAAATTTCAAAAATTAGGATTTTATAATTAGGGTTTTTCTAACGATTAATTAGGGTTTTATAGATTTTTAATTAGGGTTTATCTAATTAATCATTTAATACACAACATAAATCATATAACACAGTTATATAACAGTCTTGAATTTCTCATTTGAATTTAAAGATAGGGTTAAACAAATTAATGCTAGGGTTTGGTCATAATACACCATAATTGACCAACCATCCTCAATACGTACATACAGTACATTTTTATAGCACTGAAAAATTAAAATATAATTAATATTATATTATTATTCTCATTCCTTGATAAAAATATAAAATTAGGGTTTGGATTCCATATCTGATTTATTCTTCATATATAACCATATTAATTAAGTTAAAAATATTTAACTCAATTAATCTTATATAAATTCATATAATAAAATAAATAATTATTATAATAATTCTAAAAATTATTTCATATATTATTTAAATAATATATAATTATATTTTCATGGAAAATAATTAATAAAAATATTTCTACTTTAAAATTAATTATTATAAGAATATACTTTATAATAATCAATAATTTTAAAATAAAATTATTTGTAAACATTCATGTAATAAATATATTTTTATTTACCATATAATTACATATACATATTATCTTGTACAAATCCTCATCTTTAAAATAATTAAAAAAAATTATACACAAAATTTCTTATTTATTTATATATAAAAGATCGGGTTGTTACATTCACCCTCCCTTATAAAGATTTTGTCCCTGGAATCACCGTTTTAAAACCTATACATACCCGGGTACATAGCATACACAATCATTGCAAGTAGATCTCGACCATAATTTGATCGAACTGATCTTTAACTATTCACATAAAGCTTGTCTTTCTGATTAACAGAAATTTGATTTCTAAAAGAACTCAAATTCCTCCTTCAAAATTTTCTTTATAAAATAATTTACTATATATATGAAAATCATGTATAATAAAATAAAAGTTATACAAATAATACCTGGAGTTCCATTGCCAGCTGCCGCCGTATCCTGGACTGTCATGTTGAAGACCCTTGCAGTAGATTTTGTCGGCTTGCTAGATGATGTTGGTCCTGTGATTGCCAAAGTTCTGCCGCCTTTCCCCCTGTTCATGCTTTCTGCCTCCGTCCTCCTTTTCGGACAGTACTTCACCTTATGCTCCTTTGATCTGCACAAAAAACACCCACTTTTAGTTCTAGAATTGGGGCAGTTGGGAGAGATATGGCCCTCCTGCCTACACTTAAAACATACAAATTTACCTTTCAGACATTCCCCCAAATGATTCTTTCCACAGTTCTCACATTGCACCACCTGCTTCTTCTTTGTACCTTCCTACTTCACCTGCATACGCCCAAAGTTGTTTCCCTTTCTCTTTTCACTCCTATTCCCACTATTTGTTTCTACCTTCCTAGCTCCCTCAACCTTACCCTTGTTCCTTCTTTCCTTGTTGTAGAGGCTCATGGCCTCACTCCCCTCCTCAGCAATAATAGCTTTCTCCATGAGTGCTACAAATGTAGGGATTTGCAATACTGCCACATTATTGTAGAGCTAGGGTTTTAATCCCAGCTCAAACCTTCTCGCATTTCTAGCCTCCGTATCAACTTGATGCGGGCCAAATCTAGCAAACTCATTAAACCTAGCGGCGTATTTTGACACCGTCATATTTTCCTGCTTCAATTCCAGAAATTTTACCTCCATCCTAGCCTGCATACTAGACGAAAAATAGTTTTCAAAAAATAAAGTTTTAAACCCTTCCCAATCAACTACACCTGCTCCTGCCCTCGTTTGATTTTCTTCCCACCAAAAATTTGCTTCACCCTTCATCATGTAGGCGGCAAAAGAGGTCTTTTGTCCCTCAGCTATCCTAGCTAAAATGAATGCCTTTTCGATTTCCTTAACCCAAGTTTGGGCTTTTATAGGGTCAGTTGTACCTTTGAATTCCGACGGTCCCACAGCCTTGAAGTCCTTAAAGTTTGCCAAGCGGTTGTCTGGCTGGAATTTCTTGTTGCATTGCCTGAGCTACCATGTTTGCAAATTACTGCATTGGATCTGGTTGTTGTCCCCCAACTTTATTGATAGATTCTTCTGCCCTTTGATTTCTAGTTTGACGTCTGGGCGACATTATCTGCTTAAATAAAACATAATTTACTTACATTCTAAACCTTATCATATAAGTTTAATATATTAAACTTGTTTCATTATTCAAACATAAGTTCATATTCCTTAATTCGTTGTAATTTACATAACATAGCCCATACTGCTATCCCTTTGTGAACACAAAAGTCGGGATTTACAGCCTTAACTTATACAAAAGTTGAGAATATTACATTACACGGACATACATATTACAAATATTACATTAAACACACCTACACCACATAACCTATACTACCTATTCACTATGCCTTTTTCTTGATCTTGGACAACTTTTTGCCTGATGACCTTTTATCCCACAAATAAAACATACACATTGCTTTGGATTGGGACAATGAGGAGAGAAATGTCTCTCATGTCCGTAATTGTAGCAAATATTTTTCCGTTTCCTGCATACACCTTCATGTTTCTTGTCACAATTTGCATACCTTTCTATTCGATTAATTTTTCCTTGGATGTTATCAGGATTTCCTATATCACGGTCCTTCATCTTTCTTTTCCCCTTCTTGCTCGGAGCTGCGCACGCTTTGTTGCTTTTAGGTCCAATTTAGTCAATTTGGATTTTAAACTTATCTTGTTCTTCCATTGTTTCTATTAATGCTTTTCGCAGTTGGCTATTTAGTAGTTTTTCTATTTCCCACAACTTTTCCAAAGAGGAAACTTGGTCCTGTAGATTCTGTACTTCGGTTGATGCTTGATTAGCTCCAACTTCAGTGTCCGAATCACTATCTGTCAATTCCACCATTTTTGGATTTGGTATTACGTTTTCCATAATAACCACCTCATCAAGGTTGCCTTCACTTTGAGCCTCTATTTCAGCTATTGGCTTTGATATTGGCTCCTTCTTTACGATTCGAGGGTATCCTAATCCTTTTTCACCTGACATCTACACACATAAATTATCCTGATTAGCATATAATATACACATAACAAACAATAGTTTTATATAGGTTAATTTTTAGTTTGTTTGACGATGAATTTATTCAATTCTTCTCTTTTTAAACTCTATATGAGTTATTTATATTTTCAACGTTTTCCTCTGTTCTAAGGTTATAGCCTAAGGTCTATCCCACCTAAGGTTTTTAACCCTAAGCTTTGATACCAACCTGTGAAGCCCCTAAATTCAGGTAATTGAAACCCGAACTCGGTGCTTAACGATACCATTTCTATGAGCGGAATATTACTAATAATAATAACAATAATATAGATTATCAAATATAATCTACATATTATCATAATTTTCAATCCCAAATACAAAACCTTTAAACATTCGTTACATTACATGATAATTAATATATATCATCATTATCCTAATAAAGTCTAGATATTATAAAAGATATCATTATCATTCATTCAGCGACCTTCCCTTTCCCTTTGTTCTTGGCAGAGCATTCAGGTTGTTCACACTTAGTTGAAAACATTTAAATTAAGCAAGGATGAACATTTGAGTGCCCAGCAAGTAATAGCAACAGTAATAGTCAGCTGAACGAATTAAATATTTTCTTTGAACGATACTTCTACAACGAATCAACAGTTGTGAAGTAAGCTGAACCAATATTAAAGAACATATCATTTCGATTTTAAATTTTTAAAACTACGTACTGACTATAAATGAGGATCAGTTGACAGACTATGAACATTATTTTCTATTTTCGAAAAGGTTAAACATAACTTCATCTATAAACCGTCATAACTTACGGGCACGAGGGTGATCAGCCCATTATGCCCTGTATTGATCAATACTACATTCAAGGACGATATATGTGGGATGTTCATACCAGTCTAGAATCCGAACCAAAATAATTCAGTTGGATAACAATAAAGTTCTTATCTTGTTCAACATCAATTTTTAAATTTGTGTCTAGCTGGATCAAATAACTTAGACAGCTTTTAATTCAACGTATACCTACTGGAGACTGATAAGTATGTATCAACATGTGATAAAATATAATGATTATCCAAGTGAGGATACTTGTATAACCGCGTTTAGAAATTAACGAACATAATATATATCTTAATTTACAATAACAGAATAAAAGGAATTTGTACAACAATTATAATTTAATAACTTACTTATACAGAATCATTGTATAAGTGTATACAAAGGTTGAAATATTTGAACAATTGAAATGAATAGTTCAGATATTATCTTACGCATGTCCGTTGCATAAAGTAAATGCAAAGGTTTAGATACTTGCCTTGTCTGCTGCTTACACAACTTAGATTTATCTTTTATATGAAGCCCTATCATTAAATAGATCATTAGTTCGATTAGAATAACATATGATATCATATTGTACTACTATTTGTAGTCAGCACATGACCTAATCACATTGTAATGTAAGTTTAACAACCATTGAATTACAAATAATCACTTATCTAATTACATTATCTAAGTCCAGATCAATTTTTGAAATGTGTAGGTGTACCGACAGCTTTATCGGGTATTTATCGAGTCTAAGACTCTATCCTGTAACTTAGTATCAGTTATATTATTTTTAAATGACTTATAATATTTTTTAAAATATTTATTATAATTTATCATGAATTTTCAAACCTCGGAATCATTATTAAATGATTTAAATATTAAATAATTCATTTATCATTAATATTTAATTATTATTAACCTATTAATGAAACCATTTCCAAAATATTAAAGTTATTTATAATAACTTGAAATATTTTAAAAGTATTAATATTACCCTTAAATGATTTTTAAAACATTTAAAAATTATTTTTAGATAATTACCATTAATAATAAAGTATTAATGTGTTATTTATCAAAATATTAAAAGTCATTAATTATAATTTAAATATTTTTAATTCATTTATATCCTTTTTAAATGATTTTTAAATTAATAAAATCATTTTTAAAATATTTATTTAATATAATTATTAAATAAATTTAATATCATTAATAATAAATTAATAATTATTAATATTAAATTATCAATGAAATTATCCTTTAAATATTAAAAGTTATATTTTATAACTTAAAATATCTTTAAACACTTTATTTTTATTTAAAATGAATTTTTTTATAATATTAAAATCATTTTTAAACTAAATTATTTAATATAATTATTAAATAACTTTAATATCATTAATAATAATTAATTAATAAAATTTACCTTTAAAATATTAAAAGTTATATTTTATAACTTAAAATATTTTTAAATAACTTATTATCATTTAAAATAATTTTTAATATAATAAAATCATTTTTAATTAATTTATTTAATGTATTAATAAATAAATTAATTATCAATAATATTTAAATAAATACTAATATTTATGAAAAATATTTTAAATTATTAAAAGTTAATTTTTATAAATTAAAAATAATTTTTGTATTTTTCGAAAATTAACTACTATTTTTAAATAATTTTCAGATCGTGTAGTTCTAATACAGGACTACATTACCCAACAAAAAACATGATCATAACATGCATAACCAATGAGATCTGGAGCCTTGAACAAGCTGTCAGAGCTGTTCTTCATTTTCTAGGTTACCCAGAAATGAAGAACAGTTCGACTGGCTAGTTTTGGGCTTCCACAACTTATTGATCATGTAATGGTTTTGTGATCTATAAGCTTCAGTATATAGCCAACATGTCAAGGAAGAAATACATCACAAAACATAAACAAAACAACCGCAGAATCACAAGATCCATGCTGGTCAAACCTTGTCAGAGATCACGTTCTTGAGTTTTCTGGGTTACCCAGAAACTCAGCTCGTGATCTTCTGACCTACTTTGACCAGCCACTGACTTCCATCCATTTGATGTTTAGGATATTTTAAGGCACAAACATGTAGTACAAATATCAAGCTATAAACTAGATACAACAACAAACATAAATCAACCAACACAAGAAAGATCCGAGAGCTTGAATATGTTGTCAGGCCCTTTCTGGGCAGTTTCTGGGTTACCCAGAAATGCCCAGTCATGGCCGGTCAACTTGGTTTGATCACGATTATCTTACAATATAAAACTGATCTAGGCCTGATTCCTGATCCAGAGCAACGATATCATATCATACTACAAGATCAACGCTTAAAATAACAAAAACACATAACAGGCCGAGATCTATGGGACCTGACATTAGCTTGTCAGACAATATTTTTCAGTTTTCCAGATTTCTAAAATCTTCAAATTCGTCCACTTAGATGTTATGGATCTACAATATACCAACACAGATCATCAATATATACTACATATAACATGTTTAAAACAAAAAAAACAACATTAAACAACAGATCGATGGTCAGATTTCAAGCTAGGGTTTATACATTTCTTTGAAAAATTTTGATTCTAAGCTTCTGATTTGTTAATGGTAAACGTGGGGCTTGTTTATGGGACTGATCTAGCAAAGGATTTCGTGGGTTTTGAGTTGAGAGAGATAGGTAGAGTGTTTGGAGAGAAATGAGCTAACAAATGAATTTCTCTCTCTCCAAATCTATTTATACAACTAATGTACAATATATTTGGCTGATTTGGAGATTGATTTGCTGGAGTTGCTAGCACATGGGGTGGTTGAAGTGGTTCACCAACTAAACCTAAGGTCAAAACCTATAAGTTAGCTTCAATAATACAAAGGGCATAATGGTCATTTGTCATACAATTTTAATGGCATTTGTGTAATCTTGTTCCAAACCCTTAGGGTTTGACCCTTAGGGTTTAACCCTAAGGTCCTGCACAATAAATTTTGTAGGATTTCTAATTAAGCAAAAATAAATAAATAATTAGAATTTTAGTTTCTAAAAATTTGAAATTATCCTTCATTAAATTGGTTTTCTAATTACACTATACATGATCATTAGTGTTTAATTATTTACTAATTATAGTAACCTTACTAATTTAGCAATTAGGGTGTCATTTTAGCAAATTAGGGCTACTAAATTAGACATTAGGTTTACTAATTTTAGAATTAGGGTTTCTAGTTAATTAGGGTTTCCAAAATTTATTAGGGTTTTCCTAGTTAACATTTATAATAAATGTCATAAATCATATATCACCATTACAAAATAATCTTGTACTCTAATTTGGGTTTCAAATTAGGGTTTCTGGATTTCAGAAATTAGGATTTTATAATTAGGGGTTTTCTAACGATTAATTAGGGTTTTCTAGAATTTTAATTAAGATTTACCTAATTAATCATTTAATACACAACATAAATCATATAACACAGTTATATAACAGTCTTGAATTTTCTATTTGAATTTAATGTAGGGTTAAACAAATTAATGCTAGGGTTTGTTCATAATACATCATAATTGACCAACCATCCTCAATACGTACATACGATACATTTTTATAGCACTGAAAAATTAAAATATAATTAATATTATATTATTATTATTTTCATTCCTTGATAAAAATCTAAAATTAAGGTTTGGATTTTATATCTGATTTATTCTTCATATATAACTCTATTAATTAAGTTAAAAATAATTAACTCAATTAATCTTACATAAATTTATATAATAAAATAAATAATTATTATAATAATTCTAAAAATCATTTCATATATTATTTAAATAATATATAATTAAATTTTCATGCAAAATAATTAATAAAAATATTTCTACTTTACAATTAATTATTATAAGAATATACTTTATAATAATCAATAATTCTAAAATAAAATTATTTGTAAACATTCATGTAATAAATATATTTTTATTTACCACATAATTACATATACACATTATCTTGTACAAATTCTCACCTTTAAAATACGAAAAAAAAAATTATACACAAAATTTCTAATTTATTTATATAGAAAAGATCGGGTTGTTACATAAACGCTCCGGATGTAAATCTAGGCTCATCGAACAAAGTTCGACCACAGTTTATATATATATATATATATATATATATATATATATATATATATATGAAAGCAAGTAAACGCTCCGGATGTAAATCCAGGCTCATCGAACAAAGTTCGACCACAATTTATATATAAGTATATATATAAAAGTAAATAAACGCTTCGGGCGTGAGTTCAAGCTCAATTGAGGTATAACTCGATAATGTTAGTCCATGTATATATAAATATATATACATATACGAAGGAAAATAAAAGCCACAGACCGAAGTCCAGACATACACACGCAACACGGCTCTCAACGTGAAGAACAATGTGTGCAAAGATGAAGAGAAAGGCTTTAAAGTGTGTAAGAAGTCTTACAGTGGACTGCCAAAGAAGACTTCAATGACTTTAAATGGATGAACACTCGGCTCCCGTCGGTAAAAATATAAAAATATATAAGCTCATAAGTGTTTAAAATGAGAAAGCACTCAATTTATAGTGTGTACAGAGCAAATTGGACATGGCTTCCTTGCCTTTTTTCTTCGAAATATGGCCGCCCCGGGCAGTGTGGGTCCCACTGTCTCGACGTACATGCACTCGGACAACGCGCTGTTTGCTCGAACCTTCATAACCTTCAATTCGGGAGTTCGATGGAAGCGTGCCATAACATTCCGGAAATCTCTTTTCGAGAGCTACGCAATGACATATGATTTTCCCTTTTTTGATTCCTTGGAGATGGGTCCATAACCAAAATGGCATTTTTGGGTTTCCGTCAGGCAGTCCGTTGAGCCGTTTTGCGTAATTTGCGCTCGAAAGTTAAAATATGGTTCTTGTGAGACTTCTTTTGAAGTAATTTGAGTTGAAATGAGTGTATTTGATTTGATTTGAAGTTGAGTTGGCAAAATAACCATTTTGCCCCTCTCGGGGATATCTCCAATTTTTGCACAGTCGTAGCGGTTTTTTCCCAGGGTTATCTCTAAGATTTTCATTTTGTTAACTCTGAATGTCCTCAGGGTTATGTCTGAGGTTCGCTTGACCATCCGGTGTTGACTCTGGCCATTTGAACTTGATCTCCCGGGGTTATCTCCGGGGTTAGAACTGACTTTCCCGGTGTTTTCTCCAAGGTTAGAAACTGATTTCTTGGGAATATCTCTGGGGTTGAAAACTGGATCTCCTGAGGTTATCTTCGGTGTTGAAGTTAATATTGTGGTCCTCCAGGATCATCTCTAGAGTGTGAAACAGACGCTTTTGCCCTCCTACATAGTTAGTAACAGGAAAATAAAATTTCGAGTGTCTACACTTCGTTTAAAATTTCGTCTTTTAAAGCTTGGTTTAACGGAACCCAGATTCTATCTTCATATCTTATTATTCCATCCTTATCTATTCTGAATTTGTTATATTTGTCATGAGCTAGATTAGACTTATATTTCTGATATTCTTCATCCTTTTCTTGTATCTCTTTGACTCTATTAAGTAGAGATAAAACTCCCTCTAAAATATAAAATTTTTGGGTAGAGGTAGTTGGACATTCCACCTCAATTTCTAGTTTTTCAAAATCTTTTATTAACCTATCATTGGTGGTTACTGCGTTTAATTTATCCTGATTCTTTCTACTCAACACATCAGCTACGACATTAGCTTTATCGGGATGATATAAGATTTCACAGTAAAAATCCTTTATCAGTTCTAACCATCTTCTCTGCCTTAGATTTAGTTCCTTTTGTGTAAAAATATATTTCAGACTTTTATGATCTGTATATATTTTGCACTTCTCCTCGTACAAGTAATGTCTCCAAATTTTTAGAGCAAAAACTACCGTGGCTAACTCTAGGTCATGAGTAGGATACCTCTTCTCATAATCTTTGAGTTGTGATGCATATGCAATCACTTTCCCATGTTACATCAACACACACCCTAAACCTCTGTGTGATGCATCACTAAAAACTACAAGGCCTCCTGTCTCATCTGGTAAGGATAACACTAGAGCCATGCTTAGTCGCTTCTTTAACTCTTGGAAGCTCTCTTCACATTTATCTGTCCAGACGTATTTTACCGTCTTTCGAGTTAAATTGGTTAATGGGGTTGCTATTTTTGAAAAATCTTTTATAAACCGTCGATAATAACCCGCTAAACCGAGAAAACTTTGTACTTCTATTGGAGTTGTTGGTTGTTCCCAATTCACAACAGTTTCGATCTTAGTTGGATCTACAGATATTCCATTCTTGTCAATTACATGACCTAAAAATTGAACTATTTTTAACCAGAATTCACACTTGGAAAACTTTGCATAAAGTTGTTCCTTCCGTAATATCTCAAAAACGACTCTCAAGTGTTCATTATGCTCTTCCCGTGTTTTCGAGTATACCAGAATATCGTCGATAAACACTACAACAAATTTGTCCAAGCATGGTTTAAACACTCGGTTCATTAAATCCATAAATGCTGTCGGTGCATTTGTCAATCTAAAAGACATTACAAGAAACTCATAATGTCCATAGCGTGTCCTAAACGCTGTTTTCGGCACATCCTCCTTTCTTACCTTCAATTGATGATAACATGTTCTAAGGTCAATCTTTGAAAAAATGTTCGGCCCCCTTTAATTGGTCAAACAAATCATCAATCCTTGGTAAATGATATTTATTCTTAATAGTTAATTTATTTAGCTCTCTATAGTCTATACATAGTCTCATAGTTCCATCCTTCTTCTTTACAAACAATACTGGTGCTCCCCAGGGTGAAACACTAGGTTGTATGTACTTTTTATCTAAGAGTTCTTGTAATTGTATAAGTAAATCTTTCAGTTCTGTAGGTGCCATTTTGTACGGTGCCTTAGAAACTGGTGCCGTTCCCGGTGCAAGATCAATGACGAACTCAATTTCCCTATCTAGAGGTAAACCTGGTAAGTCATCCGAAAATACATCAGGAAAATCCTTAACTATTGGTATTTGATCTAGTTTTACTCCTTCTTATCGAGTATCAACCATATAGGCTAAATACCCTAAACAACCCTTTCTAAGTAATCTTTCTGTCTGAATTATAGTCAAACATCGAGATTGCTTAGGTGAACAACTACCGTTGAACACTACCTTTGACTTCGACGCAGTCAAAAGGTTTATACGTTTTTGATGACAATCAATCATCGCGTTATGATTAACTAACCAATCCATTCCTAAAATTACATCAAATTCTCCCAACTGGATTGGTAAAAGATCTACCATAAAATTATGTCCTTTTATTTCCACACTACAATTCCTGTATATGGTTTTAACTGGAATCCTTTCATTATTAGCAATTTCTACACAAAATGGTTTGTCTAAATTTTCACAAGGTATATTCAAGTTTGTGGAAAAAAATTTAGACACAAAAGAACATGTAACACCAGAATCGAATAACACATATGCATTTAAAGTGTTGATAGGGATGATACCTGTCACCACGTCCTGTGAAACAACAGCATCCCTCACTGACATATTAAATGTTCTCGCGCTAGGTCGATTCTGAACCCCAACTGCAACTACTGTTGACTGATTATTCTCTGGTACTCTATTCCCCTTTCCTTCTTGGTTCTTTGGTTTGGGACAATTCTTTGAAAAATGGTCCAACGAACCATAATTAAAACATTTATTTTTATTTGGGAGAGGACACTGTGGAAAAAGATGTCCTGATTGTTCACAATTATAACATTTACTATGAAAGCATAGTCTTTTATGTTTCTTCCCACAAGTAGGACAAGGTTTAATGATATTATTACTAATGTTATTATTAGTATTACCTATCTTTTTCCCCGGGTTATTGGAAAAAGTAGTATCCCATTTTTGTTTGTTATTAAACCCACCTGAACTGGGTTTTGTCAAAAGTTTCCCTTTCTCATTTTGACTCTTCTTTTCCTAGTGAAATTTAGCGAGACTTTTATTTTCACTTTCGGCTATAGTAGCTTTCTCAAGTATTTTCGAGAAAGTCTTTATTTGGAGTACTGACAACTTACTCCTAATCTGAGGTTTTAAACCCTCCTAAAACCTACAAGTCTTTCTAAGTTCAGTGGTTACTTGATGAGGAGCAAACCTGGATAGTTCATTGAGCTTGGCTATATACTGGGTTACAGTCAGGTCTCCTTGTTTTAAATCCAGAAATTTTATTTCCATGCGATCTTTCAAGGATTGGGAAAAATAGTTTTCAAAGAACAACTCTTTGAATCTATCCCAAGGAACAATTTCAGTTTCTACCCGACCCTTGGTTGATTCCCACCAATATTTAGCCTCGCCTTTCAAGAAAAAGGTTGTAAAAGTTGTCTTTTGATTATTATTGACATTGGTTATTAGGAAAATTTTATATATTTCAAAAATCCAAATTTGTGCATCGACGGGTTCTGATGTACCGTTATATTCAGGTGGTCCAACTAATTTAAATTTTTTGAAAGATGTGTTTTGGTTTATAGGTCTATTTATAACTCCTAACATAAGGTCTACTAACTGCTGGGTAGAATTATCATCATTATTCATTTCTCTTTGAGGTCTTCTGGTTGGTGGCATGATTCTATACAAACAACAACAAGAATTCATAAGAATTTGAATAATTTAAACATAACGTTTATTTTATATATCATAATAGTCGTACACAACAACTTAATAGTTAAACATACTACTATCTAACAAGACACTAGTTACAATACAAACTTTGAATGTTCTTTATTCATACTAATATAAAGCATTCAACTACCTATACTACTCTCTAGAATTCATTGATATCATCAAAGGAATCCTGAATCATGTGACAAACCACAGATCGATCTATGAGATAAGCAGTTTTCTTCTCCTCTATCGGATATCAAACTACTCGGCGCTGCAAATCATTAAAAGTATCTCGAACACCCAGAGATGTTTTAAGAAGTCTTGACTGAATTTCCTTCCTGCCCCTTTGTGCATGGTGCAGTTGCTCATTTAGTTGGTCACTATGTTTCCTCTCATGTTGTAGCATTCCCTCAGCTATATCAGCCCTAAACTTCATTTTATTATTCTTATATTCTGTTGTCTTCATTAGTGATTTCATTACTTCATCATGCTCATCAATTCTCATTAATTGTCCTGCTACTGGATCTTCCTCCTCCTCATCATCTAGCAGTTGCTGATCATGAAGTAATTCTTCACCCTCTGCATCACTAGCTACAAATGACTCAATTTGTGGTGGATTGTTTTCTATCACATTTTCTTTAGCGTTGGAGTTAGCCATCTATAAAAGAATCTCCTTTAATACTGGTATAAAAAATTACACAACATAATATTTTTAATGTTATATTTTATGTTCATTTTAAATTTTTTTTATGGACTCGAAGACCATATACTAAGATTTCTCTTCCTTATATCTATAGCCTTGAGGCTTTGATACCAAAATTGTAGCGCCCCCATATCTATACTCCCATGGTATCTGATATGGTACTTAATACGAATCAACATAATGCATTTAAAACTATGCACCCATGGTATCTGATTATAAGCTTATATTAAAATTAAGGGACTTTTAGATATAATTTTCATAGATCCAAGATTCACAGTATCGCATAACAGATGACAATTCTCAAGAGAACTATTACTGTGTTTAGATACTCTCATTTGGATATATGAACTGTATCTGTGAATAGAATCTATCTATCCGAAATCCAGAATATCAGTAATAACATGAACAGTTCATATTACTAATATCCTCACCCAGATGTATAGTCTATGCCATGTGAATTTATACTATCGTAGCGATAGTAACTATTTATCCAAAATCTAGAATATCAGTAATAACATGAATAGTCCATATTACTAATATCCTCACTTAGATGAATAGTTCCCAAGGATCTCAACTAGATTCAAAGAATTCTAAATTTACATCTATATATATAACAAAACACGGTTGCGAAAAATAAAAGATGTTATATCTATACATAAATATTAGGGTTCGATTACAAGATTCTCATAACGAGTTTCTTATTACAAAGTATTCAACTAGACATGAATATAACCTAATCTAAGCAGGGACACTTCCCTTTATCTACTCCAGATGTTCCAAGGTTACCATCTAAAACAGCAAAGGGAATAATTTGCAAGGGTGAGCTATGACATGCTCAACAAGTTTTGTATTTATAACAACATATGATTTGAAAAAAATACAACAATTCAAATTTTGACTGATAGCTGTTACCATTTCGCTATGGATTTATATTTCTGTAAGTCACACAGACTTAGAATTTTATTGAGATATGAGATAGGGGATCAACCTATTCATCATCTTAGGAGTATGCATCTCATCCTACCAGTGCTCAAATGCACCCAAATTAGTGTTAATATTTTATTGACCGAATGATCCCATATGGGATACCCAACTTCAGAATAGGATGTCTTACCAAACAGTTTTGTTTGACACAATAATTTAAGCTTAACAATTAATATGATTAAATAATTCATTTCTTAGTTATGCTGAAGCTATAGCAATAACCTTTCAACAAGAGGTAATTTAATTGTAGGTGTAGTATATTATATCAACAACATATCAAGATAAAAATCTTGTTCAATGAATAAACATGGTTTAACAAATTTACAATAAAGAAATAAGGTTCAGATACTTGTCTGAGCGTAGATAAGTCAAGTTATGTTATTCAATCTTTAATAAATATCTACGGTGTTCATATATATAAATCTAACACGTTAGTATTGATAAAAACACTCAACTATAACATTTACATAATATCGGGTTAGATTTAATAGGGTGTCGGTGTTTAATGTCTTTACCGAATACTAAATAAGTTGATATATGAACTAAATTTTATTATATTTTTAGATAATTTATATATCCATTATAATAATTTTTAGAAGTTTTAAAATAGTTTTAAAATATTTATTTATCCTTTAATTGATTTTTAAATCATTTATTTCTATTTTTAGGTAATTAATATTTACTTAAAATTTTACAAAAACATTGTTTATTATAATTTATAATAATTTATTATGAATTTTATATCATTAATATTATTTTTCATTAATTATTTAGTATTTATAAATAATTATTCTAATTACTTTCTTATTAAGTTAATTATTAATAATATCCAAATAAAATAAAATATTTATTAAATTTATGTAAAAATATCAGAAATTAATTATATTTATTTAATATAATTTTTAAAACTGTTTTTGTATTTATTTATTAATTATTTCTAATTTTTATAATTTACTTTTTAGAAAAATCAATTTCTGTCTGTCGCTAAAGCCATTCAGTGACAGAAAGTGTCGCTGTAGGTGTTCTTGAGTTTCTGGGCAATAGTTCGGTCATGGTCGAGTGACCAGTTTGACCACGAATTATTTAGCTACTGATTATGATTTTGGGTTTGTTCAAGTATTGATGCTATAATACTCTTACAATAGTACAACATGAATCAAATTTCAGGCTTTAACCTACATATAACAAGAAGTTATAGAGGCTGAAAGTCACTGTCAGAGCTGTTCTTGAGTTTCTGGGCAACCCAGAACAGTGGTCATGGTTGATCAACGGTTTTGTGGCTTTAATATCTTTGATTCTGTGTATTGGATGTGTGTTGTGTTTGTTGTATCATGTAGTATATACGCCAGGGTACATATATATAATATTAACATGAACAAATCATAACTCTAAGGTCTCTAATTATGTTGGTCAAAGTACAGCCAAACACTGTTCTTCGTGTTCTTCCGTTTTCTGGGCAGCCCAGAAAATTTGGTCAAGTTTGGTCAACGAATTTTGACCATTAATTCCAGTAATCCTATGAGTTGTTTATGCAATTTAAGATCATAGTTATGTAGTACATATATCAGGGTGTTAATCTAAAACAAAACATTACAAAAATAACAAACAGAAAGCGATCAAAAAGGTTGGTTAAAGTAGCCGGTTCGACTATTCTTGAGTTTTCTGGATAACCCAGAAAACTGCAATCCGTGAACGGTCAATGTACTTTGACCACTTATAACTTGAAATCTATGGTTCTGATGAACCTGTTTTCTTTTCCAAATTAAAGACCTACTAACAAGCTACAAGTAACATATAATTAACAGGCCTAAACATAAACACACTTGAATCTACAAGCCCTGCCATTCGGCTGTCAGACTTGGTTTTTAAAATTTCCAGATTTCTAAAAACACTTAATTAAGGCATCTAGATGTTATGAAAACGTGTTCTACCAATCTAACATACTTTCTAACATACTAATACATATTTCTAAACATCTAAACAACAAAATTAACAAATGATCAAAGATCTAGCTATGAATTAGGGTTTGCACCTTTCTTACTTGATTTTGATTTTTGGCTACTGAATTTGATGTTGCCATCACCCAGGCTTGATTTGGCATGTTTATAAGAGTGTATAGGCTTAGAGAATTCGTAGGTTTGGCCAGAGGATGTGTTGCTATTTATAAACTTAAGCAACTTAGGTTTTTTTGGTCTTTTTCACCTACTTGCCTCTCTAAATATCTGATGTTAAGTTACTTGTGCTGCTTAGGGTTTGTTATCAGCTCATGTGCAGCCTTGGGACTTGGTTTGGTGACTCCTAACCTACTTGTGAGCTAGTTAGGTTAGTTTAGTAGCTTAATTTTGCCCTAATCCTCATTAATATTGATTAGGGTTTTGTTTTTAATGGTTAGGATTGTTAAATGATGTTTATTAGTACCTAATTGAAGTTTACTAACCATGATTAGGTGTTAAGATAATCTAATTAGGGTTAAATGAGCTAATTAGGGTTAGGTTTATAAATTAGGGTTAGGGTTTTCTTGACTAGGGTTAGGGTTTGTTAATCTAAGGTTACTAACCTAGATTTCTCACTAATCCTAACAAGCACGACAAAGAGTTTTGTCAGTGTAAGCACGACAAAGCAACTTGTCCCAACAATTATACCGAAAAGTCCGTTTTCAAAAGAAAATTTTTAAGCACGAGGTGTCAAGCACGACGTTTTTCAGACAAATTTTATTTGATCAAATTTGTTAAACAGAGTATATATTAACACATAACACATTCAGAACTGAGAAATTTTATTGATGTAACTTGATTTTACATAACCGAATCTTATTAGGCTTTTTGGTTTTTACACCTGCAGTTCTAATACCGGAAATTCCACCAGAAAAGGCCGATTCATCCTGGAGATAATCCCGAGATATTCAGTCTCAGTCCCGACATCGGGAATAGCAGCGCCAACCTTGGAGATAACCCCAAGGAATGCAGTTGTAGTTTCGGAGATAAACCCAGAAATGCTTGTTTCAAAGCCATGCAAACAGCTTTAGAACACTCGACACTCACACCGAGGCACATAATATAAGACCCAGAGATAACACCGGGAAGACAGACACACCTCAGAGATGACACTGAGGACCTTCAACACTTGCATCAGTCCAATCTCAGAGATAACCCTAAGCAACGTCTGCTTTATCAGCCCAAACTGGAGATAACCCCGTTGAGGGGCAAAGTCATCATCTTGCCACCTTGACGCCACATCGCACCGTCTCAACACTTCAGACATACATTTCTACACAGCAATGTCCCACAAGAACCAAGGAAGTCCCATCCCAAGTGACTATTACGCAGGACAACGGATAGAATTTGAAGCTTGAAGACCGGAGGGCATGATCCCATCTTCCTGACTTCGTACAACCTCTAATCTCATGTCATTGCCTAACTTTTGATAACGGCGGTCCGAAATAGGTCTTATACACTTCAATCGGATGCCCGGATTGAAGTTCTGAAAGTTCGAGCAGACATCATGTTACATGCACGCACGTACTTCGAGACGGTGGGACCTGCGGAATTCGGGGCACCCCGGGGAGCCGCAGGTACACCAGCGCGGCTCCCCCCTCTATAAATAGAGGGCTTGGGGTAGCCATTTTGTAAGAGAAAAAAGGCTAGGAAGCCCTGTCCAATTTTCTTTACACACCCTAAACTGAGTGCTTTCTCATTTTAAACACTTGTAAGCTCATATATAGCTACTTTTTACAGGCAGGAGCCGAGTGTTCATCCACTTAATGCTATAGAAGTCTTCTTTGGCAGCCCACTTTAAGTCTTCTTACATACTTTAAAGCCTTTCTCTTCATCTTTGCACACACTATTCTTCACGTTGAGAGTCGTGTTGCGTGTGTATGCCCGGACTTCGGTCCGTGATTTCATTTCAGTTTTTATATATATGATTATATATATATATATATATTTATATGGACTAACATTATCGAGTTATGCCTCGATTGAGCCTAGACTTATGTCCGGAGCGTTTAATTGCTTTCGTATATATATACTTATATATATGGACTGTGTGTCGAACTCTGTTCGATGTGCCTAGACTTATGTCTGGAGCGTTTAATTACTTTCGTATATATATATATATATATATATATATATATATATATATATATATAGTTGTTTATATTTCTTCCCGCCTGGAGTTTACTTCGTGGCGGTTGACCATTTTTACTGCGTTCTGTACATTTCGTCCCGCCTGGAGTTTCCTCCGTGGCAGTTCATCGCTCTTATAGCTTTATTTACATTTTTGATACCCCATGGAGGTGCTTCGTGGTGGTTGATCATGTCTGTATATATATATTTACCGCTTTTATATATTTACAGTTCTGATCCCCCATGGAGATGATTCGTGGTGGTTGATCATATATATATATATATATATATATATATATATATATATATATATATATATATTTTACAGCTTTTATATATATAACTGAATACTGCTTTCATACAAACTGCGTTATCATGTGAGCCTAGGAATCATGTGATCACAGATTCATTCTACTGAATCTAGATTCGGTTCCCGTGACGGATATTTTCAGCTGTAAGCAGCTTATAAATTTATTTACAGTATTTGGATTTCCTCAGATGGTTTTCATATCCATGAGGAGTTCAGCACTGCTTTGTACATTATTTTCTCGAAGATGCTTCGCATCTCAAAAATAAAAGCAATCAAGTAGAACATTTTAATAAAATGGAAGTGTAAAAGGTCTCAATTACTATTGAGCATCAGGGTTTGAAAAAATCTCTTTTATAAAACTTCACTGCTATATCTTGTTTAAAACTGAATTCTTACACAAATTCAAACCCTGTGTATATAGGTGCGAACGAGGTCTCACATTACTTCCAAATAACAACACATTGACCTGTCGACGTCGGAATTTTTAATTGTCCCTTTCCGTTACTTGTTCTTTGGTGTTCTCATTTTAGGTGATATTTGTTTGAAAAAATAAGTGAAAAAGGTTCGACATGTATAATGTCGACGATGGACTGTTAAGACTCGCCAGTTGGTTTTTTAAATGGTTGTACCAACACTACCGAGAAAAGGTTTGCACATTGACCCAGTGACGTGACACTGCTAAACGGGTCGGTGAAACCGAGATTCATTAGGGTCCGGGGACTTGGTTATGCGGAGGGAAGGTGTTAGGCACCCCCAACATCCGTGTTACCACGGTAACCGCCTCTTTTCAAGAAACTGTTATCTGAATATGTGTGTGTGTGGGTCAATGTGCGGTTATTTGGAAGTAGTGCGAGGCCTCGTTCGCACCTAAATACACAGGTTTTGAATTTTATGTAAAAATTCAATTTTAAGCAAGATATGGCAGTGATATTTTATAAAAGAGGTTTTTCAAACCCTGATGCTCAATAGTAATTGAGACCTTTTACACTCCTATTTTATTAAGTGTTCAACTTGATTGATTTTATTTTTTTATGAATGCGAGGCATCCGTATGAAAATAATGTACAAAATAATGCCGACTTCCTCGTGGGTATGGAAACCATCTGAGGAAATTTAGACACCGCAGAATAATTTACAAGCTGCTTATAGCTGAAAATGTCCACCATGGGAACCGAATCTAGATCCAATGGGATGAATCTATGATCACATGATTCCTAGGCGCACAGAATACTGCAATTTATATGAAAGCAGTAAGCAGATATATATATATATATATATATATATATATATATATATATATATATATATATATATATATATATATATATATATATATATATGATCACCAACCACGAAGCACCTCTATGGGTAATCAGAAACGTAAATAAAGCTGTAAAAGCTATCAACCGCCACGGAGGAAACTCCAGGCGGGACAAAACGTAAAGAAAGCAGTAAATACGGTCAACCGCCATGAAGGAAACTCCATGCGTGACGAAACGTAAAGAAAGCTGTAAAAAGCAATCAACTGCCACGAAATGAACTCCAGGCAGGACGAATATATATATATATATATATATATATATATATATATATATATATATATATATATATATATATATATATATAAGCGAGTAAATGCACCAGATATAAAATCCAAGCTCATCGAACAAGGTTCGACCACAGTTGATATAAATAATAAATATATATATAAAAGCGAGTAAACGCACCGAATATAAAATCCAGGCTCATCGAACAAAGTTTGACACACAGTTAATATATATAAATATATATATTAAAGCAGTAAACACTCCAGACCGAAGTCTAGGCTCAATCGAGGCATAACTCGATAATGTTAGTCAATATATATATATATATATATATATATATATATATATATATATATATATATATATATATATATATAGACTGAAATAAAACCACGGACCGAAGTCCGGGCAAAAACGAGCAACACGACTCTCAACGTGTAGAAGGGTGTATGCAGAGATGAAGAGAAAGACTCTAAAGTGGGTGAGAAGGCTTACAGTTGACTGCTAAAGAAAACTTCTATATATTTAGAGTGGGTAAACACTGGCTTTTGTAGGTACAAAAGAGGCTATATATGAGCTCACATGTGTTTAAAAGGGGAAAGTACACTGCATGGGATGAGTGCAGAGCAAATTGGACAGGGCTTCCTCGCCGTTCTCTCTTTAAAATTAGCACCCCAAGGCCTCTATTTATAGGCATATTAGCCGCAGGTGTACCATAGGAAACCCGGGTGGGCCTGGGTTTTTGGCTCGGGTCGTCTCGAAGTACGTGCACTCAGGCACTGTAATGTCCATTCAAACTTTCAGAAGTACAATTCGGGCATCTATTTGAGGTATACAGGACCTATTTCGGATCGCCGTTATCGAGAGTTGTACGATAGCATGGGATTAGAGTTCGTACAAAGTCATTGAAGATGGGACGGTGCCCTCCGGTCTTCAAGCTTCAACTTTCATCCGTTACCCCGTACAATAGTCACTCGGGATTGATTAGTCTTGTAGGGCATTGTTACGTAGATATGTTGAGGCGACGTGGCGTGGCATCGTGTTGGTTCGATGACGATGTTTCCCCTCACCGGTGTTATTGTCGGATTGGGCTGATAAAGCAGACGTTGCTCAGCTTCGCTGGGATTGGACTGCTGCAATTGGTTGAAGGTCCTCATTGTCATCCTTGAGGTGTGTCTGTCTTCCCGATGTTATCGCCAGGCTGGTACAGTGGATCTCGTTTTGAGTGCCGAGATTGAAGCTGGTCGCACTTGTAACAAGCATTTCCAGGGTTATTGTCAAAATTGCATTCCTTGGGGTTATCACCAAGGTTGGTGGCTATTCCCATGGTTGGGACTGAGACTGGACACCTCGGGGTTATCTCCGAGATTAATCGGTCTTCTCTGGTGTGTGTGCCAGTATTGATCTGCATGCCTCGGGGTTATCTCCGAGATTGGAATTGTTACTCCCAAATTGCAATCTGGGGTTGTTGCTGAACATCTGGTAGTATCCGGTACGGATATGGATCGTCTTTTAGGGTTCCATCTTAAAAGATGAATCTGCTCTCCTGCAATTTTAGTGACAGTAGTACAAAAAATTTCAAGTGTCTACATGACCCCCACACACACACATTCATATAACAGTTTCTTGAAAAGTGGCGATCACCATGGCAACACGGATGTCAGGGTGTGCCTAACACCTTCCCTCCGCATAAGCAAGTCCCCGGACCCTAATGAATCTCTGTTTCACAGACCCGTTTAGCAGTGTCACATCACTGGGTCAATGTGCAAACCTTTTCTCAGTTGTGTTGGTACAACCAGTTAAAAAACCAACTGGCGACTCTTATAGTCCAATCGTTGACATATACATGTCAGACCTTTTTTCTTATTTTTTCAAATAAATCTCACCTAACATGAGAACACAAAAGAACAAGAATAGAAAAGGGACAAATAAAAATCCCGACATCGACAGGTGGCGACTCTGCTGGGGACACCAGTAAGAGGACTTAAGCCACTATTACAAGCTTTTTAAAAATGTTATACGTTTGTGTGTGGATGTTGCATTTACATTTGATGAATGTGTACGAATGTATTTTTACTGCACTACAATATATCTGTCTGTGATATTAGTCTGTCGCACATGTCATCATTTTTATAAACGGTGAGACACGTTGTATGTGAATGTATGCTGTGTGGTTCCTCCACCAAGAGGCTATCTTGTTGGTGTTTGATTACTGGACTCGTAAGAAGACTAATTCCAACGAGGCTCAGAAAAGGTACCACCCAAATTTGCTCCAGTTTAAAGATCGGATTAACTTCTCATTGAGTAAATTGCGATGATTTGGGAACCTTCATGCCAAAAAGCCACGAGAGTAACCTAAGATAGGTCAGGCTCTGATAAACTAAACGCGGAGGAAAGTCTCTTCATGCTTTCTCATTTTAAATTACTCGTAAAGTCAATTACTTGTAATTTCATTCCATATTCATCTCCATGTAATGAGAAATATGAAGAAATATATGAACACATATATTTTAAAATTAACATGCTATCCTGTATTACAAATAGTTAACATCCGTTTTGCATGATAATAATCCTAAAATGGACACATCACATAGCATGTAAACATTTACACAATCCCTAAGACTAAACTATGCAAGTTTTATCACAGGGAAGCAATCAGACCTATTACCCGTTCAAAGTCCAAAAAGGCCGCGGGCCTACAGCCAATCATGTCTTCATCTGACCAATCTAATCCAGTTTCTCGCGAATAATTTGACGGATTAAGTAATCAAATCACAAATTTTGTTGTTCTGCTTAAAGAACTACATCAGTCTACTCAGGGTATGAAGATACCCATACATGCTGAATCCTCTACACAGGGATGAACTAAAGGTTCGGAGAAAATAGATCCAGAACTACAATTGCTTACCATAGACAAAAATCTTGAAAACACCCATCTCAAAAGAGATCTAGAAACCGGTGACATCAGGAAAAAGGTCCTTCAAATGGAAGAAACCCTTCGCTCTATCAAAGGAATTGGAGCACATGGGAGTGTCTCATATGCTGACCTTTGTATATTCGTTGGTGTTCATTATCCAGAAAAGTTCAAAACTCCTGACTTCGAAAAGTATGAAGGATTATGAGATCCTTACACACATTTAAAGGTGTTCATTAGAGAACTTGGATCTTATGCAGAAGACGAGAAGCTCAGAACGGAGTTGTTCCAAAAGAGTCTGACTGGAGAAGCCCGTTCGTGGTATACCAGATTAGACAATTCAAAGATCCATAGTCGGGAAGAACTAGCTCATGCCTTCCTTACAAAATGCAGCTTCCAGTCTCAGATTGTAAGACCCCAACTTATTAATGAATAAAATCAAATTTTCTCAAAATATTATTGTGAATAATAAGGTGTTATTTTAATATAATGCTTTGGTTATGGGTGAAATGTGTAAATTTTACAAAATACGCAAGTGGTTATAAAATATTCATTGTTGTCGGGGAATATTCGTTTAGTCGTGGAATATTCTTTCTGTCAGAAAATATTCGTACGACGACACAACCATTTATGGGTCCCATAACGAAAAACGGTCGGATGAAGAAAATAATAAATTTGAGTTTTTATAAATAACGGCGTTGTTGTTACCGTTAACACTGTTGGAATACCTGGTGGTTAAAATACAGTAATACGCGTAGTTGCACGGTAGCACACGGTATTGCACATTATTTTTTCAATTATTGATTCTTACGTGAGAAGGCACTACTCAATAATTATTACAGTAATTTCTGTTCAATATTTTATTTTATTGAATCAAAAATTGCTGCGTTGATATTTTATATTATTGTTGTTTCAATAATTATCACTGCACAGTATTTCCTATTATCAGATCAATAATTCATATTATTTGAAAAATATTATTAGATAATATTATTGGTAATGTCTAGAAGGTTCTGTCAAGGAGAGGTTTGGTCACCTAATTGCGCGCCAGTAAAGAGAAATCCTTATCGGAAAGCCCCCCCTTTTCTGGGAACTGTCTGGTTGTCATTATTGTGATTCTGTAATATTATTTGTGAATAATTAATTATTAATTTATATGATAAGAACATATTTATTTGATGTGGATATAAATGATGGATTTATTTATGTGGTTATAAATGAAGGAATTAATATTGAGGTGTTTTATCAGTATTTTGTCGGATTGGAGGTTTTAAAATATCAAACCAGTGTTTTTGAGATATATTACGTGAGTTATAATTTTTAATCCGACCGTTGGATCGTTGTGATTTTTGGATATGTTATACATATATAAGTTGAGTATATGTTCACAAATTTTGAATTGTTAAAAATGAACGAATGATTTGTTATGAATTTTAAGAGGTGACTGATTCGGAAATTAGGTTTATAAATGATTTTGGTGGAAAATTCCAGAATTGATGGGCCCCACTTTTGGTTGGTGAGAAATGTGCTGGAATTTTTATTCAAATGTGGTGGGTGGAAATAGTAGCAGGTAAAGCCATCAGGTTACAGGTCAAGTCTGCTTCGGCGTGCTAACATTTTCCTATAAACAGAGGGCAAGTTAGAATTGAAAATCACACCAGAATTCATAAGTTTTCTCTCTTTTCCTCTTTATATTATCGAGTGTATTTTGTGAGTATTTAGATACTTGGTGAGTTGCTATTCATCAGTGCAAGTTTTGTTTAGCGTCATATCCGATATCCAGTTAGAAGTACTGCTCTTTTGAGATAAGGAATAGTAAGGGATATTAAGGGATGCTATATTCTTCATAATGATGTTATTCTTTCAATATCATTATACTGAAATATTGATATGGATTTTATTATGGAATTTTTACCTTTTTGAGTCGGGATTACTATTCACGTATACAACACTATTCACGTATATGGCACTATTCATGTATATGATACTATTTACGTATATGACATTATTTATATGGTACTATGTACGAATACGGAGTACTATTCACGAGTTACTATTTACGAGTTATAATTCACGAGTTACTATTCACGGGTACTATTCACGACAAAAATTGGTTTCTTTTTCTGACCAAATTATCGTTGATTTATTATTGTTGCTCTTGAAAATAAATGTAGTTGTTGATCATATTGTGTTTATTATCATATATAACATTTTTATAACCCTGATGTTGAATTTCTCTTTCACTTGAGTGTAAAGATGGGTAAATTATTGGTATGATCGTGACTGAGGAATATCTTTGGCCTGTAGTGCAAAGATGAATTGTTAACTGGTATGATCATGACCATTGAATTTATAATTGAATATCTTTAGATTAAGTGTAAAGATGAATTGATTAACATAGTTATAATTATTATTTATATAAATTCTTAAATGATTATATATTTCTTTGAGATATGAATATATTTGGCCTGTAGTGCAAATATGAACTGTTGAGAAATATCTTAGGCCTGTAGTGCAAAGATGAATTATTGATGAATATCTTTGGCCCGTAGTGCAAAGATGACATGTTGTTGAATATTTTTAGCCTATAGCGCAAAGATGGTCTATTGATAAATATCTTTGGCCTGTAGTGTAAAGATGAATTATTGATGAATATCTTTGGCCCGTAGTGCAAAGATGACCTGTTGTTGAATATTTTTAGCCTATAGTGGAAAGATGGTCTGTTGATGAATATCTATGGCCGTAGTGCAAAAATGAAATTATTAGTATGATTATAAACAGGAGCTGTGATTTGGTATAACCATGATCTTTGATGTTTCAGGTAAAGACATGTGATGAAAATTATCTTCGTCCTGGATGTGAAGAGGAATTTAGAATTACAATTATGATTATGAGTTATTTATATAATTGTGGAAAGGAACTGTTGATTATTGTTACATGGATAAAACATTGTTGGTGGACTTTTAATGTGGAGAAGATAATAGACTTTATGGTTTATTTGACTCTTCTAATGGATTGGTCGTTCCGCTGCAACTATGGTTGAAATTTTTTATCATCTACCATATGTACTAAATCTCTGATTTATTACTGTTGCAGGCTATCGATAATTTATTTATCTTTAGTTATTATATTTCTTACTAAGCTAGTTGTGCTCACCCTTCTGTTTTAAAATTCCTTTTAGGTAATACGAGTGTAGCTGGCTCGAGCGGGGTTAACAGGGGAATAGAATGGTGGTCATCATTTAGTAGTATATTTGATGAATCCAATAGGGTGAGGCGAACCCAATGTTGAAAGTGTGTTTTGCCACTATCATACAAGATGTCTAATGTCATACAACCTCGTGTCATTATAAGATAGGGTTGTGCACATCCACTTGCTGAGTATATTTACGAGCACTACCTATATAATCTTGGTGTTTGTTTGAAGTATAATTCACGATTAAAGACAGTGGAGATAATGATATGTCAAGAGAAGACTCACCATTAGAAAGAATATGATAGTAATCTTCTTATTTTTCTTTGGGGTCTATTAGGTCAACCAATGATAATTTTGTGGACATATGATATCTATCATAACTTGGAAGCATGACCTTCCATGTACGAAGGTTTCCTTGAGCACTTCCCAAAGATTCTAATTTCTAAAACAGTTTTTGACTATACCTTTATGTAGGTATCACTGTGAGGTGCTGTCCACTAATGGGACATTTGTCACATTACGGTTGGGACACGAGTCACAGTTGGTATATATTTGTATCCAAATTCACAACATATGTGTGTAGACACTCGAAATTTTCTGTACACCTATCACTAACATTGCAGGAGAACAAATTCGTCTTTTAAGAGGGAACCCTGAAAGACAATCCATATCCATGCCGAATACTACCGGAAGTTCAACATCAACCCCGGATCGCAATCTGGGAGTAATAATCTCAGAGATAACCCCGAGGCATGCAGATACAATACCGAAACACACACCAAAAAAGACCGATTAATCTCGGAGATAACCCCGAGGTATCCAGTCTCAGTCCCAACCATGGTAATAGCCACCAACCTTGGTGATAACCCCAAGGAATGCAATTTCAGCGATAACCCCAAAAATGCTTGTTACAAATGCAACCAGCTTCAATCTCGGCGCTCACAACGAGATACACTATACCAGCCCAACGATAACATCGGGAAGACAGACACACCTCAAAGATGACAATGAGGACCTTCAACAAATTACAGCAGTCCAATCTCAGCAAAGCTGAGCAACGTCTGCTTTATCAGCCCAATCCGGTGATAACACCAGTGTGGGGCAACATCATCATTGACCAACACGATGTTACGCCACGTCGCCTCAACATATCTACGCAACAATGTTCCACAAGACTAACCAATCCCGAGTGACTATTGTGCGGGGTAACGGATGAAAGTTGAAGCTTGAAGACCGGAGGGCACCGTCCCATCTTCAATGACTTCGTACAAACTCTAATCCCATGTCATTGTACAACTCTCGACAACGGCGGTCCAAAATAGGTCCTGTATACCTCAAACAGATGCCCAGATTGCACTTCTAAAAGTTCAAGTGGACATTATAGTGCCCGAGTGCACGTATTTCGAGACGACCCGAGCCGAAAAATCCGGGCCCACCCGAGTTGCCTCTGGTATACCTACTGCTCAGCCGCAGGTACACCTGCGGTTCAGCAGCAGGTACACCTACGGCTCCACCCTCTATAAATAGAGGGCTTGGGGTGGCCATTTTGTAAGAGAAAACGGCGAGGAAGTCCTGCCCAATTTGCTCTGCACTCATCCCAGGCAGTGTACTTTCTCCTTTTAAACACCTGTGAGCTTATATATAGCCCTTTTGTACCTACAAAAGTCTGTGTTTACTCACCCTAAAGATATAGAAGTCTTCTTTGGCAGCCCACTGTAAGCCTTCTCACACACTTTAGAGTCCTTTCTTTTCATCTTTGCACACACCCTTCTACATGTTGAGAGTCGTGTTGCTTACTTTTGCCCGGATTTCGGTCCGTGGTTTCATTCCAGTCTGTATATATATATATATATATATATATATATATATATATATATATATATATATATATATATATATATATATATATATATATATATATATATATATATATATATATATATATATATATATATATATATATATATATATATATATATACTATGTGTCAAACTTTGTTCGATGAGCCTAAACTTTGGTTTGGTGCGTTCACTTGCTTTCCTATATATATATACGTATATATATTAACTGTGGTCGAACTCTGTTCGATGAGCCTGGATTTTACATCCGGTGCGTTTATATGCTTATATATATATATATATATATATATATATATATATATATATATATCTTTACTTTTCGTCCCACCTGGAGTTTACTTCGTGGTGGTTGACCGTTTTTACAGCTTTCTGTATATTTCGTCCCACCTGGAGTTTACTTCATGGTGGTTGATCATTTTTATAGCTTTCTTTACATTTCGTCCCGCCTGGAGTTTCCTCCGTGGCGGTTGATAGCTTTTACAGCTTTATTTATATTTTTGATCCCCCATGGAGGTGCTTTGTGGTTGGTGATCATGTATGTATATATATATTTACAGCTTTTATATATATACCTGCTTACTACGTTTATATCAATTGCGGCATCATGTGAGCCTAGGAATCATGTGATCACAGATTCAGTCCTCTGAATCTAGATTCGGTTCCCATGATGGACCTTTTTAGCTGTAAGCAGCTTGTAAATATATATGTGATGTTTAAATTTCCTTAGATGGTTTTCATACCCATGAGGAATTCAACACCTTTTTGTAAAGTATTTTTCGTACGGATGCTTCGCATCTGTCAAATAAAATCAATCCAGCCAAATACGGAATAAAATGGGAGTGTAAAAGGTCTCAATTACTATTGAGCATTAGGGTTTGAAAAACCTCTTTTATAAAAAATCACTGCCATATCTTGCTTAAAATTGAATTTTTACATAAAATTCAAACCCTGTGTATATAGTTGCGAACGAGGCCTCGCACTACTTCTAAATAACAGCACATTGACCCACACACACACAAACACATTTAGATAACAGTTTCTTGAAAAGAAGCGGTCACCGTGGTAACACGGATGTCGGGGGGTGCCTAACACCTTCCCTCCGCATAACCAAGTCCCCGGACCCTAATAAATCTCGGTTTCACCGACCCGTTTAGCAGTGTCACATCACTGGGTCAATGTGCAAACCTTTTCTCGGTTGTGTTGGTACAACCATTTAAAAAACCAACTGG
Source organism: Panax notoginseng (assembly GCA_016801055.1). NCBI lineage: Eukaryota > Viridiplantae > Streptophyta > Magnoliopsida > Apiales > Araliaceae > Panax > Panax notoginseng. Next base: position 208,180,121 of record CM029013.1, on the reverse strand, counting down.
CGACTCTTATAGTCCAATCGTCGACATTATACATGTCGGACCTTTTTCACTTGTTTTTTCAAACAAATCTCACCTAAAATGAGAACACCAAAGAACAAGTAACGGAAAGGGACAATTAAAAATCCCGATGTCGACAGGTGGCGACTCAGCTGGGGACTCCAGTAAGAGGACTTAAGCTGCTATTATAAATTTTTCAAAATTGTTATCTGCTTGTGTGTGGATGTTGCATTTACATTTTGTGATGAATGTGTAGGAATGCATTTCCTTAGTTAGTGCTTCGCGCTATAAACTGCTTGTGATATTAGTGCTTCGCACTATAAAATTGCTTGTGTATTAGTGCCTCGCACTATAAAACTGCCTGTGATATTAGTGATTCACACTATAAAATTGCTTGTGATATTAGTGCTTCGCACATGTCATCATTTTCATACGGTGAGACGCGATGTATGTGAATGTATGTTGTGTGGTCCCTCCACCAGGAGGCTATCCCGTCGGTGTTTGATTACTGGACTCGTGAGAAGCCTGATTCTCCGAGGCTTAGGAAAGGCACCACCCAAATTCGCTCTAGTTGAAAGACCGGATTAACTTCCCGTCAAGTAGATTGCGATGATTTGGGAACCTTCATGCCAAAAAGCCGCGAGAGTAACCTAAGATAGGTTAGCCTCTGATAAACCCAAAACGGAGGAAAGTCTCTTCATGCTCTCATTTCAAATTACTTGTAAAGTACAAATACTTGTACTTATCTTCCATATCTATCTCCATGTAATGAGAAATATGAAGAAATGTGTACACATACATGCTACAAACAGCTGACATCCGTTTTGCAGGATAAAATTCCTAAACTGGATGCATCGTATAGCATGTTATTATCCACTCTAAAGACTAAACAATGCAAGTCTTTTGCAGGGAATCAATCGGACCTACCACCCGTTCAAAGTCCAAAAAGGCAACAGTCCTACATTCAATCATGTCGTCATCCGACCAGACTGAACTTAATCTAGTTTCTCGCAAAGAATTCGACGGATTTAGCAAACAGATTACAGATTTGGCTGTTCTACTAAAAGAATTACACCAGTCTACACAAGGTCAGAAAATACCCGTACATGCTGAATCCTCCACACAAGGAGGAACCCAGGTCATTACAATACCTGAACTGCAGTTGGATCCGACCAACAAAACTCATGATGCTGCCCATCCAACTGGAGATCCAGACACTGATGACATCAAAAAAAAGTCCTCCAAATGGAAGAGACTCTTCGCACTATCAAAGGAATTGGTACACACGGGAGTGTTTCCTATGCTGATTTGTGTATTTTCCCTGGTATTCACTCTCCAAAAAAGTTTTAGACTCCTGACTTTGATAAATATGACGGGTTAGGAGATCCTTACACACATCTAAAGGTGTTTATTGGAGAACTTGGATCTTATGCAGAGGATGAAAAACTCAGAATGCAACTATTCCAAAAAAGTCTAACTGGAGAAGCTCGTTCGTGGTACACAAGATTAGACAATTCAAAGATCTATAGTTGGGAAGAGCTAGCACACGCTTTCCTCACCCAATACAACTTTCAATCTCAAATGGCTCCTGATCGGTATCAAATTACCAAGATCAAGAAACAGTCTAATGAGTCTTTCAGAGAGTATGCTCAGAGGTGGAGACGCATGGCTGCCCAAGTTAGTCCTTACATGACAGAATCAGAGATGGTCATGACTTTCATAGACATACAAGAAGCACCTTTCTATGAAAGAGTTTTAGCCGGCATCGGCAAACCATTTTCTAAAATGGTCAAACATGGGGAGTTGGCTGAAATGGGATTAAAATCCGGAAAGATTCAAGACCTAGCTGCACTCAAAGCGGTTGCTGATCACATCTAATCTGGAAATTATGGGAACAACCCCCGGAGGGTCCATAAAAAGAAAGAAGAGGATGTTTCCCTGATATTACAGGGTCAAAAAGGCAGTCAAAACATGCCTATCCAGAGGAGAAATTACACTCCCTTTCAAGCACAGTCTTCAAACCCTCTAGTACCAAAAGGTGGAGAAGTCAAATGACCTCGAGTATTCACACCCTTAGGGGAAACCCTCGAGAACATTCTCAATCTTCTAACAACAAAGAAGAAAATCAAGCATTTTCTTCCACCAGCCAGCCCTAATGGTCGGGGTTTTAATACTGCTCAAAAATGTGCTTATCATGTCGGGGCACCTAGACATGATACTCAGGATTGTTGGGCTTGAAACACAAAATCCAAGACCTGATAGACAACGGTGAAATCATGGTCACCAAACCCGATCAGCCTCACGTTCAAGACAACCATCTTCCTTAACAGAAGGAAGAAGTGGTTAACATGATCAATTGGAGCAGTGGACAGAGTTCCAATTTCAGCTGTGAATCCTCCCAGACCCCCAAAGATGGTGATGACAGATGGGATTATGCCAAGTTCCAATTCATAATGGAACGAAATATGAAAGCTCTCTGTAAACAAATTGAGCAATTGGCGGAACTGGTGACTTATCAGCATCAAGTGACTCGTCAGCTAATCAGCTAGGAGCATGCCAATCTCCTACCTATTGTCATGAATATTCCCTCTTCACTTTCAGAAAATGAAATGCTGGAAGACAAAGTGACGAAGAGAGCGAATGCTAAGGCCCGTCGGGATTTTACCAACAAAAGGGAATTCACATATTTAGGCCAACCTATGGAGGAAATCCTTCATATGTTAATCAATGAAGGAAGGATTAGTTCCCTTCTACCTCCAATTAACCCCCGTTCAGGACGATACAACTCTGAGGGAGTATGTCAATATCATTCTCAATGCTGGGCACTCCGCCACCTTATTCAAAATTTAATCGACAGTGGCGTACTGCGTCTGGCAGATAACGACACTGTGTTACGGGCAAGTGAGGATTCGTGTCCTACTAAGTGGAAGAGTGTAGTAGCAGTCATATCCACTGAAAGTGATGGGGTTAACAAATCACTTGTCGTGCCAGTAATTCAACTCAAGGGAATCAACAATCCTTTAAAAGTGGCCGCTCCCGAGCCAATCAACTTGCCGTGTAGAGCATAATATCCTATTATTAGCTTGCATGCAGTTCCGTGGAATTATGGAGAAGGTGAAGGATCCACCTCGCATACAACTGTTGTAGTGTCGAAGGAAAATCCACTGTATCTTCCCCAACGGGTAATGAAGCCTGTCATCAAGTCTAAGGGGAAAGTACCCATTGAGAAGATTGAAAATTTCCTCTGCACTATGGGTCATAACGAAGCCAAGGTGGTTTTAAGCTTGAAAGAAGCTCCACAACAGATATCAATTTTGGACTTGGTCCTGACTTCCGAGAATCACCGGAAGGTCTTATTAAAGGTTTTAGAAGAAGCTTATCTACCGACATCAGTTGATACAGAAAAGTTTCAACATCTGGTTGATCACATTTTCAACAACAATGTGATATCCTTCACTGATGATGATAAATTACCCGAAGGGACAGGTCATTGCAAACCGTTGCACATTGCGGTCTTGTCCTCCGGATATATGGTGGCAGGAGTTTTAATAGATGGAGGTTCCTCTCTGAATATCTGCCCATATGCTACCTTGGTGAAGATGAATATCAATCCCAATCGAATTCGGAGTAGCCATACCATCATCAAAGCTTTTAATGGAGCCCGTCGTAACTCGGTCAGAGTAGTTGAGCTGCCAATTGAGATTGGTCCTCATACATTCTGCGTATCCTTCCATGTGCCCAAGATAGATTCGGGATACAACCTGCTCTTGGGACGACCATGGATTCATATGGCAGGGGCAGTCCCCTCCACTATTCACCAACAGTTAAAATACATCATCAACAATAGCCTGGTCACAGTCAACGCTGAACCGGAGATTCCTCAGCATGGGGACATGCCACTCATCAATGCCGATAAGGATGTTGAGCCAATTAGTTTTCATGCTTTGGAAATAAGCAATACCCAATACCATGCTATTGGAACGCCATTGCCCGAACCCCAAATTTTTGCCGAGGTAATGTCGGCCACATAAGAAATGATGTCGTTGGGTCATAAACCGGGACAAGGTTTGGGTAAAGATTGCCAGGGTGTCAAGTACCCTATTCGCTTAACCCAGCAAATTGGGACAGCTGGACTAGGGTATTCTGCCAGCTCTAGTCACAAGAATCCTCATAAGCATCAGCAGATTCCTGCAGCTTCAACCATGCGGCGTTTAACTTCGCCTTCAAGCTCTGAGTTCGCACAATCTCCCTTAAAGGTGCCCTCCAATATAATGGCGATGTTATTTCCCAAGCCGGTACCGGTGAAGGAGAAAGAAATCTTTGTTCCAGATCCCGCAATGGAGGAAGAGGAACGAAGAATCAAGAAAGATGTCATCAAGATGATGTCCGACATACGCATCATTGTTTATGATGAGCATACCAACAAATACACCCCAGACGATGATTACCGAGACGTGATGGCTATCATTCGGGACAGGGAAGATGATGATAATCCCTCTATCACTGCGGTTCACCCGAAATTTGCTCTTGCCAATTAGAACAGCATTCCTTGCATTAGTTGTCAAGGGTAAAGCGGGCAAAAACTCTTTCTGCCCTGTAGATATAATAACTGCTTACTTTTCTGTACAATATTAGCGGTTTATTTTGGCAGTATATGCTAACACTATGTATGATCAACACATTTCATATATACTAAGTGAAAGCATATTTTGTTTCAGGACTCTGAATTTAGATGTGCATGTACTTGCTGATACGGTGCCTCTTCTCCACAAGGATTGTACCTTTGATGTAGAGATGAATTCAGCCTTGGTGGATATACCAGATGACATTGAGGTGCCTCCAAAAATTCAAGAATGGGTCAAAGACAAACCCAAACCCAACCTTGATCAAACCACTCCTTTCAATCTCGGAACCTTAGAAAACCCTAAGTTAATCCATATTGGTTCAGACCTTACTCCAAACCAACGGAATGATATGGTTATGCTACTAACCCAGTTCCAGGATGTGTTTGCATGGTCTCATAAAGATATGGTGGGTTTGTCCACTGACATTGTCCTTCATCGCATTCCCATCAAAGAGGGATTCAAACCAGTCAAGCAAAAGCTTCGACGATTGAAACCTGAATAGAGTTTAAAGGTGAAAGAAGAAATTGTGAAACAATTTCAAGCTGGTATCATAATGGTCTCTACCTATCCTGAGTGGATATCCAACATCGTGCCCGTACCTAAACCTAGAGGGAAGGTGCAAGTGTGCGTGGATTACCGGGACTTGAACAAAGCTTGCTTAAAAGATAGCTTTCCTGTGCCAGTTATCCACATTCTCATTGACAATACTACGCAATACGACATGTACTCCTTTGCAGATTGCTTTGCGGGGTATCATCAGATCGTGAAAAAATTGCTTTCATCACTCCTTGGGGAACTTTTTGCTATAGACGGTTGTCATTCGGCCTCATCAATGCTGGAGCTACCTATCAACGAGCTATGATGGCTCTTTTCCACGACTTAATGCATAAAGAGATCGAGATCTACGTGGATGACATTATTGTCAAATCCCGGAAGGAGGATGACCATATAGACCTTCTCAGGAAATTGTTCAACAGGTTGCGTAAGTACAACTTGAAGTTGAATCCAGATAAGTGCGCTTTTTGCATTAAATCAGGCAAGTTGCTAGGATTTCTAGTAAGCCACAAAGGGATAGAGCTGGATCCTGCCAAAATCCAAGCCATCACTGAAATGCCCATTCCTCAGACAGAAAAGGAAATACGGGGATTTTTGGGAAGAATCAACTTCATTAGCAGATTTATTTCCCAACTCACAGCAACCTGTGAGCCAATCTTCAAGCTATTAAGGAAGAACTCCTCCATTAAATGGAATGATGAGTGCCAGAATGCCTTCCTTACAATCAAGAAACAGCTAATCAAAGCTCCCATCTTGGTACCACCCAGGGATGATGTTCCCTGTTTATGTATCTGTCCGTAAGTGACAATGCCATGGGCTGGATGCTCGGACAGAAGGACGATAGAGGCCTAGAACGAGCTATCTATTACCTCAGCAAAAGATTCAGCATCAATGAACACAAGTACACTCTGATCGAAAAGATGTGTTGTGCTTTAGCATGAGCTGCCATGAGGTTACAGCATTATCTCCATGGTCACACAACCCATCTCATATCCCGCGTGGATCCTCTCAAGTATGTGTTCAGTAAACCCATACTGAATTGTCGGCTGTCCAGATGGCAGTTGATCCTACAACAATTTGACATCGTATATGTGACTCAAAAGTCCATCAAAGGTCAAGAAATTGCGGATCAATTGTCTGCCGCACCATCCGGGGATTTCAAACCATTGGAGACATACTTCCCTGATGAAGGAGTAATGACAATTTAGCAACACCATCAGTACGATACACGCCAAACATAGAAGATGTATTTCGATGGAGCTGTTAATATGGAAGGTTCTGGAGCTGGAGCAGTTCTAGTATCTGAAACGGAGGAGCAGTATCCCGTCCCCGTCAAATTACAGTTTGTCAGCACCAACAATACGGCTGAGTATGAAGGCTGTCTTATGGGGCTAAAACTTCCCCATTCAATGGGCATCAGACGGTTAACTGTGTAAGACCCCGAATTTTATGAAATAAAAGTATTCAATTTTTCTATTCAGTAAATGGTTAAATTGATAAAATTTTAAAGTTATGGGTGAAATATGATTTTTTTTTCAAAATAAGCAAGTGGTTATAAAATAATCATTGTTGTCGGGGAATATTCGTTTGGTCGTGGAATATTCTTTCTGTCGGAGAATATTCGTACGACGGCGCAGCTATTTGTGGGCCCCATAACAGAATAACTGTCGGGTGAAGAAAACGACAAATTTGAGTTTTTACAAATGATGGCGTAGTTGTTACCGTTAACACTGTTGGAATACCCGGTGGTTAAAATACAGTAATACGCGTTATTGCACAGTAGCACACGGTATTGCATAGTATTTTTGAAATTATTGATTCTTACGTAAGAAGGCACTACTCAATAATTGTTACAATAGTTACTGTTCAATATTTTATTTTATTGATTCAATAATTGTTGCGTTGATATTTTATATTATTGTTGTTTCAATAATTGTTGCTGCATAGTATTTTCCTTTATCAGATCAATAATTCATATTATTTGAATAATATTATTAGATAACATTATTGTCAATGTCTAGAAAGTTCTGTCTAAGGAGAGGTTTGGTCATCTAATTGCGCGCCAGTAAGGAGAAATTCTTATTGGAAAGCCCCCTCTTTCCTGGGAACGGCCTGGTTGTCATAAATGTGATTCTGTAATATTATTTGTGAATAATTAATTATTGATTCATATGATAAGGAAATATTTATTTTATGTGGATATAAATGAGGGATATATTTTTGTGGTTAAAAATGAAGGAGTTAATGTTGAGGTTTTTATCAGTATTTTTATCGGAATGGAGATATTAAAAATCAGGGTTTTTGAGATATTTTGCGGGGGTTATAATTTTTAATCCGACCGTTGGATCGTGGTAATTTTTGGATATGTTATACATATATAAGTTGAGTATATGTCCACAAATTTTGAACCGTTAAAAATGAACGTATGATTTGTTATGAATTTTACGAGATGACTGGTTCAGAAATTGTTGAATTTTTGGAGTTAGTCATTTTGGTGGAAAATTCTAGAATTGGTGGGTCCCACTTGTGGTTGGTGAAGAAATGTGCTGAATTATATTTCAAATGTGGTGGGTGGGAATAGTAGCAGGTAAAGCCATCAGGTTGCAGGTCAAACCTACCAAAATTTTCCTATAAATAGAGGGCTAAGTTAGAATTGAAAATCACACCAGAAACATAAGCTTTCTCTCTTTCTCTCTCTAGATTATTGAGTGTATTTTGTGAGTATTTAGATACTCTGTGAGTTTTTATTCATCAGTGCAAGTTTCCTTCAGCCTTATACCGATTAGAAGTACTGCTCTTTTGAGGTAAGGGATAGTAAGGGATAGTAAGGGATTTTAAGAGTTGTTATGTTTTTCAGTTTCGTAATTTTTCTGAACGTCAAAAATTCTGGAAAAATTTGAAATGATATTTTGATGAGTTTTATTGATTGTGTCCAAAAATGGTGATTTTTGGATGTATAGATTGAGAGTTATGAATTTTATGAGAAAAGACTATTTTAAAAGTAACTGCTTATAATTCCTTGTGGTTAACTCCAAAATTGATGAAATTTTTATTGGGAGTACATGTATATGATAGAAGTATACTCTGTAAATTTCAGAATTTTTAGATAAAAGTACAATTTTTGATAAATGTCTAAATATTCGACTGTTTTGGCCATATGAAAAATAGTAAATGACTTTTAAAAATTCTGAGAAAAATATATGTTCAATATGGGACTATATTCTGCTAAATCCCAGAAAAGAAATATTTTTAGAACTGAATTGGTATTTTTCATGAAAATGGTCTAGTTATGAGTAAATGAATTAAATATGTTTTGTGAAGTAAGAAAATTGAAAAATAGGATTTTATGGCTTGAGAATCCTATATATGAGGTATATGCAGATTTTTGATGAGAGTTTTGGTTATTGATGATGAAATCTTAAGAGTTGGCGTTTTATGATGATTAAATGCATTAATTAGTAAAGTGTAAACAATTTAAATAAATTGTTTATAAGCTTAAGAATATTATTCTTTCAATATCATTATACCGAAATATTGGTATGTATTTTATTGTGGAATTTCTACCTTTTTGTGTTGAGTTTACTATTCACGAGTTACTATTCATGAGTTACTATTCACGAGTTACTATTCTCCTTTTCTGACCAAATTATAGTTGGTTTATGAATATTACTCTTGAGATTAAATCTATATGTTGATTATATTGATTTTATTATCTTATATAACATTTTTATAACCCTGATGTTGAAATTCTCTTTCACTGGAGTGTAAAGATGGGTAGATTATTGGTATGATCATGACTAGGGTTCTCTTTGGCCTGTAGTGCAAAGTTGAATTGTGACTGGTGTGATCATGACCATTGAATTTATAATTGAATATCTTAAGCTTAAGTGCAAAGGTGAATTGATCAACATGGTTATAATTATTGTTTATATAAATTCTGAAATGATTATATATTTCTTTGAGATATGCATATATTTGGCCTGTAGTGCAAATATGAACTGTTGATGAATATCTTTGGCCTGTAGTGCAAAGATGAATTGTAGATGAATATCTTTGGCCTGTAGTGCAAAGATGACATGTTGTAGAATATCTTTGGCCTGTAGTGCAAAGATGAATTGTTGATGAATATCTTTGGCCTGTAGTGCAAAGATGAATTGTAGATGAATATCTTTGGCCTGTAGTGCAAAGATGACATGTTGTAGAATATCTTTGGCCTGTAGTGTAAAGATGAATTATTGATGAATATCTTTGGCATGTAGTGCGAAGATGAACTGTTGATGAATATCTTTGGCCCGTAGTGCAAAGATGGTTTGTTGATGAATATCTTTGGCCGTAGTGCAAAGATGGATTTGTTAGTATGATTATAAACAGGAATTGTGATTTGGTATAACCATGATCTTTGATGTTTCAGGTAAAGACAGGTGATAAAAATATTCTTCGTCCTGGGTGCGAAGAAAAATTTATAGTCACAATTATGATTATGAATTATTCATATGATTGTGGAAAGGAACTGTTGAGTGATGTTACATGGATAAAATATTGTTGGTGGATTTTTAACATGGAGAAGATAATAGACTTTATAGTCTATTTGACTCTTCTAATGGATTACTCGTTCCGCTGCAACTATGGTTGAAATTTTTATCATTTACCATATGTTCTAAATCTCTGATTTATTGTTGATGAAGGCTATTGATAATTGAATTAATTTTAGTCATGATATTCTTTACTGAGCTAGTTGTGCTCACCCTTTTGCTTCACAATTCCTTTCAGGTAATAAGAGTGTAGCTGGGTCGAGCGGGGGTAACAAGGGAATAGAACGGTGGTCATCATTTAGTAGTTATATTTGGTGAAGAAAATAGGGTGAGGCGAACCCAACGTTGGAAGGGTGTTTTGTTACTATCATACAAGATGTCTAATGACATATAACCTCGTGTCATCATAAGACAGGGTTGTGCTCATCCACTTGCTGAGTATATCTATGGGCACTACCTATATAATCTTGGTGTTTGTTTGAAGTATAATTCTCAATTAGAGACAGTGGAGATAATGATAAGTCAAGAGAAGACTCACCATTGGGAAGAATATGATAGTAATCTTCTCGTTTTTCTTTGGGGTCTATTGGGTCAACCAAGGATAATTCTGTGGCCATATGATATCTATCATAACCTAGACGCGTGGCCTCCCATGTACGAAGGTTTCCTTGAGCACTTCCCAAAGATTCTAATTTCTAAAACAGTTTTTGACTATACCTTTATGTAAGGTGTTATTGTGAGGTGATGTCCACGGTTGGAACATGAGTCACATTTGGTATATATTTGTATCCAAACTCACAGCATATGTGTTGTTGTATTTTGCACGACAATTGTTGTAATAAAGTTGTAGTTATTTTCTGTACCATGTATTTGACGACTCAGAATGGGTTGGGTGGAATGGACCTATTTTGGGGTCATCACAAACTGTCCTTAGAGATTCGGAGTTGGTAATCAGACAATCCACCGGAATCTATCAAACCAAGGAACTACATTTGCTGCCTTACCATCGGTAGGTTTTAAAGATGGCTTTGGGATCCGAAGAAATATCATTTCTACACATTCCTCGTAATAGGAATGATTTCGCAGACGCGTTAGCAACTTTGACCTCCTGGATTAGCATATTAGACAAGGAATACTTGCCAAGCGTCACAATTTCCCTGCACAAGGCCCCATCCTACGGGAATTACGTTGGAGAAGTATCGGATGAGCTACCTCCCATCCAATATCCTTGGTATCAGCATATCAAGGAATATCTGCGAGATGGATCTACACCCGCTGAGGCGAGGCTGACTGAGAAAAGGCGGATCCATCGATCTGCTATGAAATTCTACCTGAGTGGAGATGCGCTCTACATAAGAGATGCAGAATTAGGTCTCCTTAGATGTTTAGACAAAGATCAAGCCCAAAGTCTTATGGATGAAATCCATGGCAGAGTCTGTGGCCCCCACATGAGTGGCCCCCTCCTTGTCAAGAAAGTCCTGAAGATAGGACATTATTGGCTATCTCTCAAAGTTGATTACAATGACCATGTCAGGAGATGCTATCAGTGCCAGATTCATGGGAATGCTATACACGCCCCTCCACGGGAACTTCACAATATGAGTTCACCTTGGCTCTTCTCAATGTGGGGAATGGACGTTATCGGGCCCATTAAGCCAAAAGCCAGTAATGGTCATCGATTTATCTTTACCATGATCGACTACTTCACCAAGTAGGTAGAAGTAGCCTCCTTCCCCAGTGTTACTAAAGAAGTCATCATTGCTTCATCAGAAACAATGTCATTTGTCGATATGGACAACCAGAGGTGATTGTGTCCGACAATGCCAAGAACCTCAACAACAAAATGATAGAGGAATTATGCAGTAAATTCCACATCAAACATCTCAACTCAGTCATCTATCGTCCGAAGATGAATGGTGTTGTTGAAGTGGCTAACAAAAATATCAAGAAGATTATGCAAAAGATGTCCGCCAATCATAAAAATTGGCTTGACCTATTGCCTCTGACTCTGTTAGCCTACAGAACCTCAATGCGCACTTCCACTAGGGAAACCCCCTACGCATTGACCTATGGGATGGAAGCAGTGCTCCCCATAGAAGTTGAGATGGAACCCCTCAGAGTATTAATAGATGCTCAGTTGGATGAAGACCAATGGGTACAAGATAGGTATCACCAATTGTCTCTAATAGATGAAAGGCGAACCGCGACTATCTTCCATGGTCAGTTATATCAGCAAAGGATCGCCCGATCCTACAACAAAAAAATCTGGCTACGGCAATTCAGACAACATGACTTGGTTTTGAAGAAAATACTGGACAACCAATATCAGTCCAAGGGAAAATTCGCTCCTAACTGGGAAGGCCCGTTTATTGTCAAGGAAGTATTGACAGGAGGCGCACTCAAGTTGCATGAAATGGACGGTAATGAATTTCTGTAACTCATCAACTCAGACGTCGTGAAACGATACTATGTCTGAAGTTACCATCGAATAAACATCCTGGTGGTAGACCATCAGATCACCAGTCATTCCGATTCTTTAAACCTTTACCACAAACAACTTTGCTACACTTTGCCCCTCAGGGAAACATACCTTTCAAGCCAGCAGCCTGGCTTTCTCCTTTACGTTCCTACAACTTAGGTTATCCCACCGTGGATTGAACCTCTTGCGTTTGCAGTTTGGCTACCCATACATAGGATCAAACTTTTCACCTGTAGTTTATCCTAAACCTAGGATTAAACTCTCTCCTCCCCGCACTCTGACCTGCACATGGGATTACGCTTTTCATCTCGCCCTGAGGGGCGAACTACGTTGACCTGATCTCCTCTTCAATAGGAGTACGTAGGCAACCATTTCATATGGCCCGGTCGCAATAAAACAAAAACAACAAAAACATTCCAACACCATTCCTGGCACATACATCGTTGAACCTCTTACATCAGGTTCGAACTACGCAGACCTGATATCCTCTTCAATAGGAGTACGTAGGAAGCCATTCATGGTGCGGTCTCACCCCCTACCAAAATGCAAACCCTTGTCAGTTGGTACTGGGATCATCCTTTAATCCACTACATTTCATTTGGCTTCAGACCAAAGGGATGGAATTACCTGAACTCCTCCTAAATAGGAGATTCGGCGACCATCTAAGCAGCGATTGTACCTCGAAGAGAAACACCAATCCATAAGAGATGGAATTAACTAGGCTTCTCCTGAATAGAAGTGCTGGTGACCATCTGTGGTGCGGTCAATCTCAGAGAGGAAAGCCACACTCCTCTCCTTATTTCCATACAGAAACTAGTCCAGAGACACTAAGAGATAGTAGGGATACATACAGATCGATGATCCATTCTGAACTATCCAGAGACAACCCAATGTCCATCCACCGAGAAGGAATTCAGAATACATCACGATCATAAGCCCTGAAGCAGCAGGCAAAATATCAAGAAAGCAGCAAGGCATATCTAAAAGGGAAGTGATCAAAAATATATTTCCCTGTCATATATATAATGATGTTTGATATACACAATGTAAACTGTACATGACAAAATGGCTAAACTAGTCTGTGCAGGAAGATACAAGATCATCTACAAGTCAGGATATATGTGAGCTAACAAGCCCAACACGGCGTCCCTTTCTGAAGATGGAGGTAAAGCTGTGGTCTCCTGTATGAGAATATCTATACGACCCAACAAATCTGTAGCCATCTGCATGGTGACCATATGATCATCAATATATGCGCTCATCTCTGCGATCATGCCAGTGGTAAGGGACCTCACTGCAGTACTATCTGTGACGGCTACATCCCGGGCAGATATGGCTATATCTCGCTCAACTATCGCTGCATTTCTGGCTGATATAGCCTTATCCCGCTCAACGACGGCAGCATCTCTACGAGCCAATGCCTCGTCTCTCTCCAATAGAGCTGCCTCCCTCCCATCAAGAGCAGTCGACATCATAGATCGAATCTGATCTCTCTTAAAGGTCATCAGATGAAGACTCTACTCTGAGTAATGTGCCGAGTGCTGAATCACAACATTACTGGTACTACGAGAATCCAGAAGAAATGTTGGCAAGCCAGCAGTAGGCTCCTCCTGGATGTAGGTATCAATGTCCTCCATGTGCTCTACATCATCTAACTCGCTCTCTGGTACTGCAAATACTGCTACAGCCGATAAAATCTCTGTCTCCATCCACGCAGAATACTCTGCGGAATAACTAGGATGACTGACAGAAAAAGCCGCTATCTCACGCCGATCCCAACAGGCGTATACCCGAGATCGGTCCTCTGCTGAGAGGTACCGAGAAGCTAAACGCTGGCCTGTCGCCCCCTCAAAAGGATGAAAATCCTAGAACTGGTCGAACTGCGACATCACGGCCAATGGGTGATAAGTGGTCACTCCCCTCAAAACCAGCCAGAGGGAGATAGTCCATGCCCGGAGCATGAGTAATAAAGCTGTATGGTGAGCTAAGCCCCGAACACAGCAATATGCTTAATGGATCTCTGATATCTGCCAAGAATATGGACCAGGACAGAGCATCTATACACTCTGATGGCTAAAAAGAGTATGACATAGCTACATCATGGGTGAAGCAGTACCCATGCTGTCTAAAAGTGCCAATCGATCTCAAGTGTGACATGAACCACACATATAGCATGATTGAGCTACCTGTGAACACTCCTGTAGGATACGTGCAACAATATGATGCCGACCGCAGGGTCTCTGCTACAATCATAGGTACAATGGTACAACCCTCCCTGAGAGCTCTCACGGCCATGATAACGCCTATATCTATCTCATCTATATACCGCGGCATATACACACATGACAATACACATAGCATCAATACGTCAACTCTGGCCAAGCGCCAATGAGCCTCCAGTGTGGTGAAATCCCCAGAATGTCGTGAATAGCTATCCTCCGAGCCAAATCTGTCGTATAAAAAATGCTGGGATATCACGTGGCCAGATGTCAACTCATCATGTACCACTCTGCGCCTCAATCTTGTGAGAGTCATGAATCGTCTGCTCATGTCTCCGAAAGCCAGATGCACGTAAGGTCTGTCTAAAGGCAGCATCGTCAAACGTGCATACTCCTCCAGAGTAGGAGTCAACTCATGGGTGTCGAATCAGAATACCTGCCTATCCAGTACCCAATGCTCTATCATCCCGTCTACAAATCCTGCGGGAACCTGAAAAGTCAATAAAGTCATGGTATGCTGCAATAAATGATCTACAGTCACCCTGTTTGGTGATGACATGCTATCATACCACGATCTCATACCCGATGCCACCACTGACGGTGGGGTATGATCTATGCGGCTAACTGTCGAAGAAGACATCTGTGCGGGCCGTGACATAAGACCATCCAGGGGTCAATGTCGAATATCTCTGGACATACATACATATGCATAACATGATACATGCATAACAGATAATAGATGGCAATATGATATAGGGAATGGAAAAAATAGTGCATACATTGCTAAATATATCGTCATCTAATACATCATCTCTGTACAGCTACAAATACAGGGAAATGGAGCACAGACGCCCTACTATTGACAGAGGCCTATCAAAAGATATAACGAGAATGGGGCACAACCACCCAATATCTAACAGAGGCCTATCAAAAGATATAACAAAAGTATACATCAGAAGAAGACAATGGTGTCAATGTCCACATCATCAATCCTGTCCACCTGATGTAACTCCTCCTGAGTCACTGGATCTCTATCAACAGGGATGTCGGCCTATATAGAGGAGGATCTGCGCCGATAAAACCGAATGGGTCACCTGAGGGGCCAGCGTCGGAGCTAGAAGGATCAAATGAAGTCGCCTCTGTCGGGTCACTGCCCAAATTCTGAATAAATATATGTACCTGGTCCAACTGTCGGGTCAAACTATCAATCTGGGTCATATGAGTCAGATCTCGGACATAAGCTATCCAATCCGTCATCATCAAGGATCCTGGAACCATATCCCCCATAAACTGTGTGGCGCGGGACTGAGCTCCAATAGTGCAAGGGGACCACCACCGATGGAACGTCTCCTGAGTATATGGACCATCTGACAATGCAAAGCCGTCAACCCCCAACAATGGGATATCAATGACGGGTGACTGCGATATAGGCCAATAACGCCTGGCAGGAGGCAAGATCGGTATACGAATCTCCCCTGTGGTGCTCCTAAATAGCACGCTCTCCTAAATAGAGCTCCCAGCCTCCATCTGTGAAGAGAAGAACTCTCCTGGTGGAAATCACATACTCGACTCCATTCGGGTATCCATCCTCAAAACCCACGGTCAGGTGTGCCCCGGAATAGGGAAGCTATGTGATGGTGTCGGCAGTCAGCAACTCCAGCTGCATACGACAATGAGTGAATCCCTCAGCTACAGGGACCTCTGGCAAAATCGAATGATGCCATCGTCATCCTCGTGGATAGGTGTCTAAACCTAACACACTCACAGGACGCAAGCATGGAAGCCTCTCATACGCCCCAAAACTGCCAACACAAAGGGAAACATCTGCTGTCAGTTATCACTCCTAACCTATACATGGTAAATGATAAGAGAAATACTCACCAGCAGAAAAGGGAAAAATCCTAACCAAGCCTCGGTCAAACCCTGTGAGAGCATACACATGCCCCGAAGGAAATAGGCAAAGGTGTATGAGCCCCAATCATACTCTCCAATACGGTCCACATCATGTGTAGCGCTGATCAAAGCGAAAGATACCGTAGAAGAGTTATTTGCTATGAAGCAGCTTCTAATGATCATCAGGAACAATCGCCGCATAACGCGATCCCTGATTCTGACATCATCAGGCATAGGCTCACTCAATAGCCCGCTCATAGCATCTATGCTCAAAGGACCTGAACGGACAATCCTGCCTTTGAGCGCCACCGCCGAAACTCCTAATAAGGATCTAACGGCAGTAGGGGTAATATTTTCCATGCAAGGCACTGGCTCCCCTCCAAACTCCATACCTGTGATAAATCGCCAATCCATAGGCATCATCATCACCTCGCAATCCAACAGATGGAGTGACTGAGTCTGATGAAACCATCGCTCAGATAATGCCCTGAGATAATCCTAGGGACAACGACGCGGAAGGATGGAGAAAAATGCCCCAAATCTCCACTCATGCACTACCGCTCTATAATCAGGATGAAGCACCTGATACATGGAGTGAATGCTGAACCAGTTCCCTCGAGGCTGTGTAAAACTAGGAACCTACATGAAATGCAGATCAACATCAAAACCCTTTAATCCTCATCAATAGAAAAGAAGGAAGATCAAAGTCTAACGCCATACCTCGTTAGCATGCAAATACATCGATGGATGTCTGCCCAAATCACCCAGCAATTCTGGGTTCACCACCTGAATGCTCGGAAGCTCCCTGCGAGGGACATGTACAACATGAGCATGATCCTCTATCGGAATATCCGCCTCCTCGTCCTCAACGTCTGGAACATCTACCTGGACAGGACGTATCACGGCCTCCACCAACTGTCGAGGCTATCTGACAGAACGGGGACGAGGTACTTCAGAAGCCCTTCGTCGTACACCAGAAGTGGTCCTATAGGAACTGCTCGGCTGATCCGGATCCATAGTATCTGGAAAATAAGTCTCCAAATCACCTCAGAAAGGGTGTGGTATTTCCTTACCTGGAGCTTTCTAGAATGCATTTTATGACTATATGCATGCATGCATTTACTTTAACATATATAGCAGAGTTAAAATGCATGACTACCCAATGCCTATATTTGGAAAATTTTTGCCATAGTCCTCTTTGAAAATAGGACTATCCACATGCATCCATACATGTCTAGGTGGCCATTCAGTAGCACACATGCCCCAAAGTCATATACATAATATATGCGTTAAAAATTAAAATCATCATGCATCAGGCCAACCTCAATATCAGGAGTATTTTTCCTTGCTACCTTATGCTCATTGGACCTCAAATAGGACAAAAAATAGCAGAAAAGGTGCCAATTTGACTGTCCCAAAAGTCAAATTTTTTCACATCATTATGTTCAACATAGTTTAATACTAACATTTACTATGTTGAATATTTTTTATCTAGTCGTTTGTGCATACATAATCACTACTATGTGTTTAGATGCATTTCATGCGATAACTCAAAATCCAACTGACAGAAATGAGAGAAAATACAGGCATATGTTACCAGGATAGTGTAGAACAATCGTATGGTGATAGAATTTATAGAAAGCAGCCCGAACTCAGCAGATCTGAAAGAGGCTCACGTATTTTCCTTCGCACAACAAGTTGAAAGTGACTTGTGAGACCAACCTACTGGAATTTATCTTCCACGGTTGGCCGCAGGCCCATCTGCGACTGCAGCAGGTGCACCTACGACACTCCCATGCGGGTCCCATCCCTCCGGGTCGGTCCAATTTGAGTTACAAAAGAGTTCTTACAAGCTAAAAAGGCCAAACCCGGGATAAAAATGCTACGCGATTGAGCAAAATAACCTGAAACCTTGGTTTTTCTGGATCCAACTGTGGCTTTCTTTTCATCCATTGGTATTTGCCCAAACACAGGGTTTACTATACCGATGATTTAAGTCTTTGCATACCACATTCGGTAATACCGTACAGAGGTCTGATGCCGCCAACGTAAAGTTGTCACCCTAATCTTTTCACACAATAAATCCCCGACGAGGATTACAACGTGAAATCCCCGGCGGGGGTTACAACGCTTGCTCATCCATTGACACACAAATCAAGGAAGGTCAAGCAGCCTTGACGTTGTTTCAGCCGATGGCAAGTAAACCCATCGAAGTATGGAAAGTTGTTCAATCATTGCGTACGTTTATATCCATCACTCCCCAGTGGATCCCCGACGGGGGTTACAATATGAAGTCACGGCAAGGGGTTACAATGCATGCTCATCCGTTGGCACACAAATCAACGAAGGTCAAGTAGCCTTGACATTATTACAGCCGATAGCGATTTAAACCTATCAGAGCTCTGGAGCTATTCGAGGTTTTCACACCCGACCGATCAGATCCCCGGCGGGGGTCACAACGCAATGTTCCGGTGATCGACACGACAGCGGAGGTCAAGCAGCCTTGACAGTATATTGATAAGTGGATTTTATATACACGAATCGATATTCATTTCAAGTTTAAATTAGTATTTATTTTCATATTTTGTGTTCGTTTTTACTTGTTTCATGTTATTTTATGTATAGGGTGGTCATGGATGCAATTGGTATGAAAAGGCGGTCTTTTTGGAGCAAAAGTGAAAAAAATTGGAACTTTAGGATTTTTGAAGTCAGTGCACTAGCCCGCCGGGGCGGGCCTGTTTTACACTATACCCCCCGCCGGGGCGGGGGTCCTGTTTCTTGAACTGTCCTATTCTGTTTTGACTTCTGCTAGGGCGCGATTTGTGGGCTTGGCTGGTGCGTTTTGGACTCTAATAAAAGGAAAATTCGTCCAGAAGTTAGGGGAGCTGGCTACCACTTAGAAAAATAACAATCCTATAACACAAAGGCAAGATTTTCAGTGCGAATTCAAGGAATTGAAGAGCGAGCATTGGAGGAGTAATTTTCAGAGATTGTCACGATAGTTCCAAATCGAGGCTACGTGAAGGGGTTTTTCTATAATTCTTCTTCTCTTCCATTTGTTTGTAATTGGGATGATGTTTTCAACAAATTATTCAATTTTTAATTCATTCGTTATGAACTAATTTATTTATTAGACTTGTGCTGGATCTTTGAGCGTAACGATGATTCTATAACTTTGATTTCTAATTCAATAAGATATTTTTAGTTTATCTATGTTAATTTGTGCATGAATTTATGAATTGCCTGATCAACAGTTCTTTGTGGATTTGAAAGGAATCGAGAGAGGAGATTCGAATCTAGACCTAGTTAATATAGCATGTGTCATAAATTATGTCGATAGCATATTTGTGATTATTGTTAAGGTAGAGATATGCTTGACATCTCATGTAATCGTATAGAGAGCTTAAGCTTCAACCTTTTTGATTGCAGTTCACATAGAGATATAGTGAGTTGGTTAAATTAGGTGTTTAACAGATTTCTATCTTAATTGTGGATTGATATTAATATGGTATTAGTGCATCGAGAGGTGGCTCTTACTACGTTCGTGTTCTTGATTAATAAACTGGAATATTGAGTTGAGTTGGAATAAAGGTTTGAAAATCAGAGTGAGGTTTAGGGTGAAATCATAAGTCTAATTCTCCATTAATTGTTTGAAAAATTCTGGATTTCGTTATTGGTGATTGTTTTTGTGATAATTTAATTATTCATTAATTTAGTTGCTTTTAATTAATTACTTTGAAAACCATTGAATTGATTAGTTTAATAAAATTAGGGTTAATATAAAATTGATAATTGTGAAGTTAAGATTCTTGGTATTTTGTCCTCGTGGGAACGATATTTTATTCATTACTATATTACTTGTTGACCACGTACACTTGCGTGTTTTGTGCGTATTAATTTTACCCAACATATATCCTACAGGATTTTTTAGCCGTTAATTCACATGTTGGTGAAGTACACGTCAACGAAGGTCAGGCATCCCTGACATCATTTGCTGTTGGCAGTAAACCCAACAGAATCTTGGCATATTCTGGCGATACTAACCAGGAGAGGTCAATGTCATCAAAGAGGATAGATGATGATCAAGTCATTATCCAGGAATGTGGTGATAACTCCAACATCAACATCCTAACAGATTCGGATTACACATCAAATCTGGTCATCGTTGCCAATCCCCAGTTGAAGTAACAGGGAGCCAGCAATCATCCCCAGCGTGTTGGGCTACAACCCCGTACATATGCGTCATACATTTGCATCATGTTGCTATCCATAGTATCATGTTTATCTTGTTGCATTTCAAGTGTCTATGATTCTTTATCCTACCCATGCATCGCCATGCATGAGTATGATAAAGAGGGGCATCTATAAACACTCGAAATTTTCTGTACACCTGTCACTAACATTGCAGGAGAGCAGATTTTTCTTTTAAGAGGGAACCCTGAAAGACAATCCATATCCATGCCGGATGCTACAGGAAGTTCAACATCAACCCCGGATCGCAATCTGGGAGTAATAATCTCGGAGATAACCCCGAGGCATGCAGATACAATACCGGAACACACACATAAGAAGACCGATTAATCTCGAAGATAACCCCGAGGTATCCAGTCTCAGTCCCAACCATGGGAATAGCCACCAACCTTGGTGATAACCCCAAGGAATGCAATTTCGACGATAACCCCGAAAATTCTTGTTACAAATGCAACTAGCTTTAATCTTGGTGCTCACAACGAGATACACTGTACCATCCCGGCGATAACATCGGGAAGACAGACACACCTTAAAGATGACAATGAGGACCTTCAACAAATTGCAGCAGTCCAATCTCAACAAAGCTGAGCAACGTCTACTTTATCAGCCCAATCCGGTGATAACACCGGTGAGGAGCAACATCGTCATCTGACCAACACGATATCACGCCACGTCGCCTCAACATATCTACGCAACAATGTCCCACAAGACTAATCAATCCCGAGTGACTATTGTGCAGGGTAACAGATGAAAGTTGAAGCTTGAAGACCGGAGGGCACCGTCCCATCTACAATGACTTCGCACAAACTCTAATCCCATGCCATCGTACAACTCTCGATAACGGCGGTCCAAAATAGGTCATGTATACCTCAAACGGATGCCCAGATTACACTTTTAAAAGTTCGAGTGGACATTACAGTGCCCGAGTGCACGTACTTCGAGACGACCCAAGCTGAAAAACTCGAGCCCACCCGAGTTGCCTCTGGTACACCTACGGCTCAGTCGCAGGTACACCTGCGGCTCCACCCTCTATAAATAGAGGGCTTAGGGTGGCCATTTTGTAAGAGAAAACGGCGAGGAAGCCCTACCCAATTTGCTCTGCACTCATCCCAGGCAGTGTACTTTCTCTTTTTAAACACCTGTGAGCTCATATATAGCCCTTTTGTACCTCCAAAAGTCTGTGTTTACTCACTCTAAAGATATAAAAGTCTTCTTTGGCAGCCCACTGTAAGCCTTCTCACACACTTTAGAGTCCTTTCTCTTCATCTTTGCACACACCCTTCTACACATTGAGAGTCGTGTTGCTTGCTTTTGCCCGGACTTCGGTCCGTGGTTTCATTCCAGTCTGTATATATATATATATATATATAAGCAGTAAATAGCTCCAGACCGAAGTCTAGGCTCATCGAACAAAGTTCGACATACAGTTCATAAATATAAATATATATATATATATATATATATATATATATATATATATATATATATATATATATCTTTACATTTCGTCCCACCTAGAGTATACTTCATGGTGGTTGACCGTTTTTACAGCTTTCTGTATATTTCGTCTCACCGGGAGTTTACTTCGTGGTGGTTGATCGTTTTTTACAGCTTTCTTTACATTTCGTCCCGCCTGGAGTTTCCTTCGCGGCGGTTGATAGCTTTTACAGTTTTATTTTTATTTTTGATCCCCCATGGAGGTGCTTCGTGGTTGGTGATCATGTATGTATATATATATATATATATATATATATATATATATATATATATAGCTTTTATATATATATATCTGCTCACTGCGTTTATATCAGTTATGGTATCGTGTGAGCCTAGGAATCATGTGATCACAGATTCAGTCCTCTAAATCTAGATTCGGTTCCCGTGATGGACCTTTTCAGATGTAAGCAGCTTGTAAATATATCTGTGATGTTTGGATTTCCTCAGATGATTTTCATACCCATGAGGAATTCAACACATTTTTGTAAAGTATTTTCATACGGATGCTTCGCATCTGTCAAATAAAATCAATCCAGCAGAATACGGAATAAAATGGGAGTGTAAAAGGTCTCAATTACTATTGAGCATCAAGGTTTGAAAAACCTCTTTTATAAAAAATTATTGTCATATCTTGCTTAAAATTGAATTTTTACATAAAATTCAAACCCTGTGTATATAGGTGCGAACGAGGCCTCGCACTACTTCTAAATAACAGCACATTGACCCGCACACACACACATTCAGATAACAGTTTCTTGAAAAGAGGCGGTCACCGTGGTAACACAGATGTCGGGGGGTGCCTAACACCTTTCGTCCGCATAACCAAGTCCCCGGACCCTAATGAATCTCGGTTTACCCGTTTAGCAGTGTCACATCACTGGGTCAATGTGCAAACCTTTTCTCGGTTATGTTGGTACAACCATTTAAAAAACCAACTGGTGACTCTTATAGTCCAATCGTCGACATTATACATGTCGGACCTTTTTCACTTGTTTTTTCAAACAAATCTCACCTAAAATGAGAACACCAAAGAACAAGTAACGGAAAGGGACAATTAAAAATCCCGACGTCGACAATGTGTTGTTGTATTTTATACGATAATTGTTGTAATAAAGTTGTAGTTGTTTTCTGTACCATGTATTTGGCGACTCAAAATAGGTTGGGTGAAATGGACCTATTTTGGGGTTGTCACATTTGGTATTAGAGCTTAGGGATATGGTCTTTGGCAGAGATCAGGGAATATAACTAGGAAGGGAGAGACGAGTATTATCCTTCGCTAGTGTGTGTCCTACCTAAGCTGAATTTACTTACTTAAGTTGACAAATTGTGTTATGTCAATTAACCTTTGTTTTGAAGCTGTATTCTAGAATGATATCTGAAATACAGGAGATGAGCAATGGAGAAATCATGATGACAGGGGAGATAGAATTTGGAATGAAAGCAAGGTATCCTCACCTTTTTGAAACACCAGGTACGTACGTCAATTTCGATGACGAAATTTCATAAGGAGGGAAAGTTGTAAGACCCCAACTTATTAATGAATAAAATTAAATTTTCTCTAAATATTATTGTGAATAATAAGGTGTTAATTTGATATAATGCTTTGGTTATGGGTGAAATGTGCAAATTTTGCAAAATACGCAAGTGGTTATAAAATATTCATTGTTGTCAGGGAATATTCGTTTAGTCGTGGAATATTCTTTCTGTCAGGAAATATTCGTACGACGACACAGCCATTTATGGGTCCCATAACGAAAAACGGTCGGATGAAGAAAATAACAAATTTGAGTTTTTATAAATAACGGCGTAGTTGTTACCGTTAACACTGTTGGAATACCTGGTGGTTAAAATACAGTAATACGCGTAGTTGCACAGTAGCACACGGTATTGCACAATATTTTTTCAATTATTGATTCTTACGTGAGAAGGCACTACTCAATAATTGTTACAGTAATTTATGTTCAATATTTTATTTTATTGAAGCAATAATTGTTGCGTTGATATTTTATATTATTGTTGTTTCAATAATTGTCACTACACAGTATTTTCCATTATCAGATCAATAATTCATATTATTTGAATAATATTATTAGATAACATTATTGGCAATATCTAGAAAGTTCTGTCAAGGAGAGGTTTGGTCACCTAATTGCGCGCCAGTAAGGAGAAATCCTTATCGGAAAGCCCCCTCTTTCCTGGGAACTGCCTGGTTGTCATTATTGTGATTCCGTAATATTATTTGTGAATAATTAATTATTGATTTATATGATAAGAAAATATTTATTTGATGTGGATATAAATGATGGATTTATTTATGTGGTTATAAATGAAATAATTAATGTTGAGGTGTTTTATCAGTATTTTGTCGGATTGGAGGTCTTAAAATATCAAACCAGTGTTTTTGAGATATATTGCGTGAGTTATAATTTTTAAACCGACCGTTGGATCGTTATGATTTTGGGATATGTTATACATATATAAGTTGAGTATATGTTCAAAAATTTTGAACCGTTAAAAATGAACGAATGATTTGTTATGAATTTTAAGAGATGACTGATTCATAAATTAGGTTTATAAATGATTTTGGTGAAAAATTCTAGAATTGGTGGGCCCCACTTTTGGTTGGTGAGAAATGTGCTGGAATTTTTATTCAAATGTGGTGGGTGGGAATAGTAGCAGGTAAAGCCATCAGGTTGCAACTCAAGTCTGCTTCGGCGTGCTAACATTTTCCTATAAATAGAGGGCTAAGTTAGAATTGAAAATCACACCAGAATTCATAAGCTTTCTCTCTTTTTCTCTCTATATTATCGAGCTTATTTTGTGAGTATTTAGATACGTGGTGAGTTGCTATTCATCAGTGTAAGTTTCGTTCAGCGTCATATCCGATATCCAGTCAGAAGTACTGCTCTTTTGAGGTAAGGGATAGTAAGGGATATTAAGGGATGCTATATTCTTCATAATGATGTTATTCTTTCAATATCATTATACTGAAATATTGGTATAGATTTTATTATGAAATTTTTACCTTTTTGAGTCGGGATTACTATTTACGTATACGGTACTATTCACGTATACGACACTATTCATGTATATGGCACTATTTATGTATATGACATTATTTAAGTATACGGTACTATGTACGAATACGGAGTACTATTCACGAGTTACTATTCACGGGTACTATTCACGACAAAAAATGGTTTCTTTTTCTGACCAAATTATCGATGATTTATGATTGTTGCTCTTAAAAATAAATGTAGTTGTTGATCATATTATTTTTATTATCATATATAACATTTTTATAACCCTGATGTTGAATTTTTCTTTCACCTGAGTGTAAAGATGGGTAAATTATTGGTATGATCGTGACTGAGGAATATCTTTGGCCTGTAGTACAAAGATGAATTGTTAACTGGTATGATCATGACCATTGAATTTATAATTGAATATCTTTAGCTTAAGTGTAAAGATGAATTGATTAACATGGTTATAATTATTGTTTATATAAATTCTAAAATGATTATATATTTCTTTGAGATATGAATATATTTGGCCTGTAGTGCAAATATGAATTGTTGAGGAATATCTTTGGCCTGTAGTGCAAAGATAAATTATTGATGAATATCTTTGGCCCGTAGTGCAAAGATGACCTGTTGTTGAATATCTTTAGCATATCGTGCAAAGATGGTATGTTGATGAATATCTTTGGCCTGTAGTGCAAAGATGAATTATTGATGAATATCTTTGGTTCGTAGTGCAAAGATGACATGTTGTTGAATATCTTTAGCCTATAGTGCAAAGATGGTCTGTTGATGAATATCTATGGCCGTAGTGCAAAGATAAAATTGTTAGTATGATTATAAACAGGAACTGTGATTTGGAATAACCATGAT
The DNA here is from genome assembly GCA_016801055.1 of Panax notoginseng. Taxonomy (NCBI): domain Eukaryota; kingdom Viridiplantae; phylum Streptophyta; class Magnoliopsida; order Apiales; family Araliaceae; genus Panax; species Panax notoginseng. The sequence goes on along the minus strand of CM029013.1, from coordinate 208,154,180 downwards.
CTTTGATATTTTAGGTAAAGACATGTGATGAAAATTATCTTCGTCCTGGATGTGAAGAAGAATTTAGAATTACAATTATGATTATGAGTTATTCATATAATTGTGGAAAGGAACTGTTGATTAATGTTACAGGGATAAAACATTGTTGGTGGACTTTTAATATGGAGAAGATAATAGACTTTATGGTCTATTTGACTCTTCTAATGGATTACTCGTTCCGCTGCAACGATGGTTGAAAATTTTTATCATCTACCATATGTTCTAAATCTCTGATTTATTACTGTTGAAAGCTATTGATAATTTATTTATCTTTAGTCATGATATTTTTTACTGAGCTAGTTGTGCTCACCCTTCTGTTTCAAAATTCCTTTCAGGTAATATGAGTGTAGCTGTGTCGAGCGGGGGAAACAGGGGAATAAAACGGTGGTCATCATTTAGTAGTTATATTTGATGAATCCAATAGGGTGAGGTGAACCTAACGTTGGAAGGGTGTTTTGCCACTATCATACAAGATGTCTAATGTCATACAACCTCGTGTCATTATAAGACAGGGTTGTGCACATCCACTTGCTGAGTATATTTACGAGCACTACCTATATAATCTTGGTGTTTGTTTGAAGTATAATTCATGATTAAAGACAGTGGAGATAATGATATGTCAAGAGAAGACTGACCATTGGAAAGAATATGATAGTAATCTTCTTATTTTTCTTTGGGGTCTATTAGGTCAACCAAGGATAATTCTGTGGACATATGATATCTATCATAACCTGGAAGCATGGCCTCCCATGTACGAAGGTTTCCTTGAGCACTTCCCAAAGATTCTAATTTCTAAACAGTTTTTGACTATGCCTTTATGTAGGTATCACTGTGAGGTGCTATCCACTGATGGGGCATTTGTCATATTACGGTTGGGACATGAGTCATAGTTGGTATATATTTATATCTAAACTCACATCATATGTGTTGTTGTATTTTGTACGACAATTGTTGTAATAAAGTTGTAGTTGTTTTCTGTACCATGTATTTGGCGACTCAGAATAGGTTGGGTGAAATGGACCTATTTTGGGGTTGTCACACAGATGGCTCCTAACCGGTACCAGATTACCAAGGTCAAGAAACAGTCCAATGAGTCTTTTAAAGAGTATGCTCAAAGGTGGAGGCGCCTTGCTACTCAAGTGATTCCTTCTATGATAGAGTCATAAATAATCATGACCTTTATCGACATACAAGAAGCTTCTTTCTATGAGAGAGTTTTAGCTGGCATTAGTAACCCATTTTCTGAAATGATCAAACATGGAGAGATGGCTGAGATGGGGTTGAAGTCAGGAAAGATTCAAGACCTAGCCGCTTTTAAAGCTGTTGCTGAACACATCCAGGCCGGAACTTATGGAAATAACCCCCGGAGGGTCCATAAAAAGAAAGAGGAGGATGTTTCCTTGATACTCCACGGTCAAAAGGGATCAGAGGAGGAACTACACTCCCTTTCGAGCACAGTCTTCAAACCCTCCATTGCCTAAAGGTGGAGAAGTCAGACGCCTTCGAGTGTTCACACCTTTAGGGGACTCGCTTGAGAATATCCTTACTCTTCTGACTACTCAGAAAAAATCACGCATCTTCTTCCACCATCCAACCCTAATGGGAAGGGTTTCAATGCTGCTCAGAAATGTGCTTATCATGTCGGGGCACCTGGACATGATACTCAAGATTGTTGGGCCTTGAGACACAAGATCTAAGATTTGATAGACAACAGTGAAATTTTGGTCACCAAGCCAGATCAACCTCACGTAAAAGACAACCCTCTTCCTCAACACAAAGAGGAAGAGGTCAAAGGGCAAAGTCCTGGTGGACGGTAGCGATGGAGGGGCTATCATCGTCCTCCTTTTCCTAAATGATGCCCATTATGTCTGGGCAATCATCGTCTTGGGTGTATCTGTTTGTATGTTCATCATGGACAATGATGCGTATGCCTGACATCATTCGGACGATGTCTTGTTTAATTCTTCATTCCTCTTATTCCACCTTGGGATCTGGAACAAAAACCAATGATCATCATTACCTTACGGTTAAACCATACACGGAGTGTAGGTTCAGCCCATTTATTAATCACGTACACTCAACCTTTACGTTGGTTAAAGTGTTTTAACGCTTACCTTTCATTCTAACATTCTCTATCCGACTCACATCGGACTTTCATTACTCTTATTACCGTTCGCTACGACTTTCTTGATAATTCATATCTTACTTACTACCTTTGTCAACGTCCAAGTTATACAACCATTGTACACTTAGAACGTTCGTTCAACACTAATACGATTCACGAGGATCGTTTACGTATTCAACGTTCACGTTGCTCATCTCTTAATCTCTCATTCAACCTTTGCTCAAGGTTTTAATCGTTTTCATTCGTTATCCAACCCATGAACCCCATGTTCATTCTTTTTTCATAATGTCAAAGCCATACGGTTCGTTGTATGCTAAAACCGATCACTCATCGCAACAACATTGCGTTCACAGCGTCTAAACGCTTTACGTTTATCTCTCATTACCATGTCATAACATCAAAATGTTAAACATTACTCTCGTTACTCAACATCTAAGGAACTACAATTATAGCAATTCCTTACGTTCGTTTATCATGACTACGGTCCCCGAATATCGGTTCCGTAACCCGCGTTCACATTCTTTGTTTTTTAAGCTTGTTTAATCTTTTCATTCAACCTTCATCAAAGGTTCAATACACTTGATTAAGTGTTATTTTAGGTGAACTATATGTTCCTATTTCTTTCTTGCACATCCCCTAGTAATTGAGCAGTTAAAATCTCATTTATAGGCATTACCCTGCGTCTGCGCTGCGGTGCCACTCTCTGCACTAAGACTCGCGCTACGGCGTGAGTAAGCAGTAGTTGGTGGCCTGAGCTTGCGCTGCAGCGCCGGCCTCTAGGGCACAACTCGCGCTGCTGCGCCAAGCATGAAACCTAGAGAAATTTTCTAAGTCTTTTACAGGCTTGAGACGCTGACTTCGAAATCTCATATCTCATTCGTTATAACTCGGAATGAGGTTGTTCCAAAGCCATTTTCTTCCTTATCTTATGTACTTCGATTACCCATGGACAGAACTTTGTTCTAAATCAATTAACATGCCATTTAATTGGCTTAATCTTCACTATTCGTTTGTGTTTACGTTATTAACGTTCTTCATTCGTTCGTCCGTAATTCGGTCATCCGAACTCCGAACTCGTTCGTTCTTGAGTCTACTACTCACATTTTCTACGTTCTCTTACATTCATATGAAACCCTACATGTTCGGTTTCATTTACTAACCTTTTACTTCTCGTTCTTCTTTTACGAAAATTTCGCCATAACTTTGTTATAGCTAAATTTTAATCCGTTCTTCATGAACGTTTCTAACGTTCCTAACCAAGCAATAAGCAACTAACTTATACGTGATGGTTTTAAGTTTTTCCATCAACAACAATTATCCTACGATGGTTTTAAACTTGTCCATCAACAACAATTATCCTACGATGGTTTTAAACTTGTCCATCAACAACGTTCTTCGTGTTCTTCGCGTTCTTCGTTCGTTCTTCATTTTAATCGTTATTTTGGATTACGAATCTACTTTTTCTTAGAATTTGATGTTATAGAACATCATTCCTTACTTATTTCATCTACTCATTCATAATATTCTTTTAGATTGCTCAAAATCCTCACGAATCTTATACTTCCATAAGAAATTTATAAACTAAATTTCTAAGTTCTTATTTCTTCTTTTCTCATGATTTCAACCATATGAAATCGTTTCTAACATTATCTTCTCTCTATTCTCGTTAAGCTATGTTTTTGAACATAAAAACTTAAAGAAAAATATTAGAAGAACTAGGGTTCGGATTACCGTTCTTCTTTAACCTCCTTCCGTCGGACAAAGCGTGCATTCAAGCTAGCTTTTCCTCATTCTCTCCCTCTTCTTCTCCCTTCCAAACTTTCTCTCTCTAGCTTTCAAGTGTTGGTTGAATTTTTCAACCAAACAAATGAGCTTAAGGATTGTTTATATAGAAAACCAAAGCTAGGGGTAGTTTAGTCATTCCGCCCCCTAACCTCCTTACTATTCCCAGCTCCTCCACAACTTAGCCACCAAGTAAACTTGGCCTCCACCCTTACTTGATGGCCAAGTGGCCGTCCCACATGCCCATGGGTCATCCCATGGGTTGTCCTAATGGTTATTACCCATCCGCTTACCCATCGGTTCAATCCGCGATTTCTTTTCTTGGTTTGGGCCTTAACCCTAATTCTTATTGGGCCTATCTTGGGCTTGATTATCACAAAGCGTTGGGCTTGACATAATCTAAGTCCAATTGGTTTCTACAAAGTTCATGAACTCAAAGTCCATTAAGACTAATTGTATTCTACGCATTCCATTCTCGTATTCTCGTATTCTCTTCGTATATCGTTCGTACGATATTTGTATTATACGTCGTACTAATCTCGGTACTATACTCGTATAATAACTAGTATTATACTCGTATCTCTCACGCATAATAACCCTAATTATTATACGTACTCATTCAATTTCTCGGAATTCACTTTTCCTAACCCTTAGGTTTTACGTCTGCAGGGAAAAACTTCGTTTTTGCCATAACTGAAATATTATTGAATATTCCATCATATCTCAACATTTTATGTAATCAATAATTTCTCAAAATTTCAAAATAAATCCCCGAGCAGAAACTGATGAATAGTGCCTATTTCGTCTTTTTTCCCGAAAATATTTTTGTTCCCGAAATTTTTTTATTTTCGTCTTGAAAATTCTTAATCGCTTAAACTAGCTCGTAGCCAGAATCCTCCCTATTAATAAATCATTCTAGGTTTTAGAACGATTAATAAACACATAGCACAAAATAGTATTAATAAAAATTTATTTTATTAATAACTAATTCTTTAAACTTAAATTATGGACAATCTGATTTTTCGGGTTGTCACAATGACTACCTTATATGCTTAAGAAACAAGCATGTTAGACTTTGAGGTTTCGTAACCTTGAAGGGCCTTAACTTGTTGAGATGTCCAACTAAGAACCATATTATGCAAGAAGGTACCTAGATTGAACTTGAAAGGTAAGAATGGACCCTTGACATGATAATATATGCTATATATGTAAGGATGGGAAAGCTAGGCCAAGCAAGTGATTGCTCAGCCCTGGTTTGAACTAGGAGCTGCGCGGCTGCGCATCTCCTTAGTACAAATCAGGCGCGACCGCGCCATTCTGCAAACTTGTAAAGTGACTTTTGTGATTTCTGAAGTATGTAGCATGCTAGTATAACTTCATTATGCTTATTTCTGTGCATGACACACTGACAGAGGTAGCCTTGCATGTGAACACCTATCTTAGCTTGAATTGACAAAGTGTTTTAAAATAATGAAGTCTAATGATAATTCCAAGCTACGTAATAGCATAAGTCTAAGATTTAATGATTGAGTCATGTGTGTACACTTGGACTATATATCAAGATTGTTTATCAAATATGTTTAACTAATGGGCATCCTATACTTATAATACACTATAAATAGGATTTGAAAGTATTAATTTCTTAACAAGGATAATCTATGCTTAAGGCAAGTATCTGAATTATCCTTTACATTGTGCAAGTATCCTAACTCTTGCAATACTTTATTCAACGGATATCTTAAGCAAACCTTATGTTATATTACTTTCCCGTTCAAATGAGCTAGTATGTAAACTCTTGAGAAAAATTATTATTCATGTTGAACTTGGTATTGTTCTTGAATATTGTGAAAGGGTCTATGTCATTGTTTGGCTAGACTATATGAATGTTTATAAAACTGTCCAAACCAATTGATTAGTACGAAAATCTTGAAAACTGAGTTAAACAACCCTTATGGTAAGGGGAGTGTATGATGTTGGAAACCCCAACACATGAATGGTTTATTACTGTGGTGTTATGCATAACTTAGAGTATTGTAGACTGATCATCTATAGTACTTGATTCTTTTGGGTTATCAGTTTAATATTGGTAATTCTAGTAAATGTTCAATAGTCCTTAGTGACTGCTCAGTATAAATTGTTTATCTAGTTGAATACGATGATAGTCTTGAATTCATATATATCTGTTGATTTATATTGAATTATCGTTCTTATTCCAAGAATTGTTGATATTCATTATTCATGATATTATTATGAAACTCTGAACTATTTTAGAGATGATACTTCTATTTTCAAACTCGTGTTATAAAACTCTTTACCCTTGTTGTATATTACTTACTGGGCAATTTGTGCTCATCCTTGCTTATTTAAAACCTTTCAGTTGAGGAAAAACATGGAAGTGTCTCTAAAAAAGACAAGAGCAAGGGCAAGGCTACCGACTAGCTTGTCCCTTCATGTTTAAGACTATTATATTGTATTAAGACTATTTTCAGACTATGTTTTAAGCTTAAGTATGATTATGCAATAATTCTTTATTCGATATTATTATGTAATCTATTAAGTACTGTAGGTTGCGAGACTTGGGGAAATAATTATAATAAATCATTGTATATTATTCAAAATTAGATCTTTCGTTGAAAATGTGTGATTTTAGTTATTTTGGTATTACCATGAGAACGTGATGAACCGAATTCGAGTGACCAAGTGGCGATCCAAATTTGGGGGCGTCACAGGTCATCTAATTGCGCGCCAGTAGGGAGAAATTCTTTTCGGAAAGCCCCCTCTTCCTGGGAATGATCTGGTTGTTAAATATTATGACTTATAATATTAATGATGATTAAGTTCGTGTTGATTAAAGATGAAATTAATATTTCCATTGTGTTGGCATTATTTGTGTTAGTAGAAATCGACATTTTTTTCGATAATAATTGATTTCTGGAGGTTATATTGACCAATCGGGTAATTAATCGGATAAATAAGCAATTAATTGCTATTAATTCACATCCAAATTTACAGTTGATTCACATGTATGGAACTATTGATTCATATGTGTGTACTATTAGGAGAGGTGGTGCAAGATTGATAATACTTTCAGCACTAAATTAAAAATGGATGTATAGATGAAGGTACTATACTGTAATAATTCGAGCCCCAAAGCGTGCAATTATCAAAACTATGTTTTCCTATAAATAGAAGCTCATTCTTCTTTCATTCTCACCAATTCATTAAGACTCACAAGAGCAATTATAGAGAGAGAAGCTATAGAGATAAAGAAGAAGAGTATTCCACTACTTCACTATTCTAGTATCCAGTCTTCTTCTAAGGTAAGTGATATTATTTTTGTTTAGTATTCAAAAGGAATAATATTTTCTTTCATACTCTGTAGTATGTGAGTAATATTATTTCGTCTCATATTCCTGATTATACCCTGATTTTGTTAAAGTATTGCTTCTATACTCCATAAAATTAGTAGAATATCCTTGAAATTTGCGCTTCATCTAGTATCGTTTTACAAAAATATTTTATACACATTCTTCTTAAATTTTAAGCTTTTCATGCCGAAGTACTGTCCATGAGTACTATTCATTTATATGGTACTATTCACAAAGTACTATTTATGGGATACTATTCATAAAGTACTATTTATAGGTACTATTCACGAGTACTATTCACAAAATACTATTCACAGGGTACTATTCTTGAAGTACTATTTACAGGGTACTATTCACACGAGTACTATTTACCAGGAGTACTATTCATGACAAAAATTGATTTCTTTTCGGACCAAATTATTTTTGATACAATATTATTCTTGAATTTTACTCCACAAAGCAGTATCATGTTGACAATTTGGACATTACTAAATTCTAGATAAATTAAATTATAAATCTTTAAAATTTATCCTTTGTTTTTATTTAATTGAATTGTTATGTCATTGTCATCATCCTCATGCATATATTATGATGAAAGTCATCTTTTACGTGCATGGATGGACTGTTGATTGGTTTGATTATGACTAGGGATCATTTGGTATAATCATTACTCGTAATGTTACAAATGATGTGGTAAAAGTCCTCATTGGCCCGTAGTGCATTCATGGACAGTTGTTGGTATGATTATGACCAGGGATTATTCAGTATGATCATGACCATTGGTGAAAACACGAATATCCTTGGCCCGTAGTGCATGGATAATTCGTGATTGTGATACTATTTATTGAGTTGAGTCTCAGCAATAAAATTAATGATAAACTCTTAAATCATAGAAGATAGTAGATAGCATGCTCTAGTTGACTCTTCTAATGGATTGCTTGTTCCGCTACAGTTAAACTTGATGTTTATTGTATTTTATTAGTTTAACACTATTGAAGGCTAACGATAAATTATTATGTATTATCTTAGTCATAATATTTCTTACTGGGCTAGTTGAGCTCACCCTTTGTTTTCATTGTTTTCTTTAGGAAATGAGAACGTAGTCGGGACTAGTCAGGGAATGGAGTGACGGTCCGAGATGGTGGCTGTAGTAGTCCTCACTATTTTATAAAATTGTGTTATAATAATTTTAATGAGGACTCCATTTGAGTTTGAATACTGTCTATTAGACAATATTCGTGTAAAAACTCTCACCTACGTTTTTGTCATATTATATAAAAGAGTTTGTATTTAAATTATGTATTATTTATTTGGCGACTCAGAATGGGTGATGAATACCTCTTTTGGGGGCGTCACATTAATTGTATGTGACATTTCTGAGCACTGATGGTGACTTCCTGGAAATCTTCTGTCCAGCCATCTGGCCCACTAACACAGTAGACTGTTATCTCACCTAACACCTGAAAAGGTGTTTTCAGCTGTCATGTAGTATCTTCCTTAGCTTCTTCAATATATTTTTTTGTTATATACTAAGGATAAGTGTTGGGTCATTGGGATTTTCGATAGTCTCAACGTATATAATCCATTCCATATTTGTTGTAATTTATTCTTCAACAAATGGACAAAGCTCGATGCTTCTGATGCAGACAGATGATGTACTACGATCATGATCGTGGTGTTTTGCCACATTCGTGCTTGATTCGGACTGATAGAGGAGAACAATACTATTTCTCTTAAGCACTGGTAGACTACGATCTTTGCTTACTTGATTTGCAGACTCTACGATTCTGAAAATAGACTACAATTCTTAATTTTGCTGGACAGGCGTTTGGACCACTCTACGATACTGGCGATACTGGGAGAGGCCCTCCAAAGCAGACAGAATACGATTTTGGATACTCTACGATTCTGCCTTTGCTTCTGCAATCTCTTGGCTGGCTCGACAGACTACGATTCTGTTGATGCCTATCTATTACATCTCAAAATAGATCATCCTAACAGCCTTGATCTTTTCTTCTATACATTCATTTACAGAATGATAAACATAAAGCACAGATCAACCTAACAATTTTGATCTATCATCTAAGTCCTTGTACATATGTTCTTTGAAGGACTTTACATATAAGCATGATTATTTACTTTCAACATCAAATTTAAATATGCAATACCCAACAATCTCCCCCTATTTGATGCTGACATAACCAAGCAGATTTGTATCATAATCATCAATTTCTAGATGCAGTTGCTTGAAAGTAAATACGACTTAGTGTTTCAGTGAGCAGCTGAAATCTCTAGAGAATAAATATGAATTTATTGATGTTTGAAAAGGCAGATATTAGTAAAACATAGTTACATCAATAAGAAATAAATTTCAACTTATCTCTATTTCTTCTGCCTTTCGCTCCTTGGAGGATTGGCATGCTCTGCAGCTCTCCTTCTTCTGCTAGCTTCATCTGTCCATGCAATGTCTTCCATCTCTCTTTGACTTAGCCATTCTCCATGATCATGTCTGTTCATAAATGTAGGAACTCTAACTGGCATGTTTAGGCTAGTAGTGAAAGCAGTATGCACACAAGCCAATCATGTTTGATGATAAAGCATATACTTTGTAACAATCTTATTCATTTATTAATATAAAGTATTAATTTATTAAAGGCTTTTAATTATCTACATGATGCTATTTTAGAATATGTGATAAATCCATAGTTTTAAGCAATGCTTTTAGAATAATGATGATGATCATTCTAATGAGATCTAAATTCTTAGAAAACTTAAAACTAAAATAGTTCTCAATCGTTGGATTACTAAATATAGATTTATGAATGGACCAAGCAGAAGTAGAAAGTGAAACAAATATAAGTAATCCTATGTGTGAAAAATGAAGCAAAGGTTGCCACATTAGCCATAGAAACTTATAGTTTAGCAATGCCTACGGGCAAATCTATTAAGTCAATAAGTTGTTGTTGTATTCTAGTTCTTGTTAGAAATATTATTTCCATTTTATTGTTGAATAATGAAATCTTTGGTATTATAATTAAGAACAATTGTTGTTCTATTTATAATGATAATGTTTTGTATAGAACTGAAATATTACTTAATAGATTTTGTGTACTTGACTTACGTGTAAATATATTTTGTAAATTGAACAAACTAGTATAAGAAAAGGAGATGGTCATTCAAAGAGTTGAATATGTGTATTTATTGAAATACATGTACGAATTATTTGAGAGGTTCAAAGAATTCAGAAGTGAAACAAATTGGCAAAGTATTAAAATTATTTGATTAGATCAAGGAATAAATACTTGTGCAATAAGTTACTAGATCATCTCAAATGGTTTTCTTGTAATGGACGCCTCCTGATATGCAATAATTGATTGATGTATCTGAAAGGAAAAATCATACCTTGTTGGACATGGTACGGTCCATAATGATTTTACCGACATTCCAGTATCCTTCTAGGGTCATGTCCTAGAAATGGTTGTATATCTACGAAAAGATAACCTTAAAATCCAGTCCCAAGACTCCGTAAAAGTTATGGACAGGGAGGATTCCTAATCTTAAGTATGTTAAGATAAAGGGTTGTCCAACTTATGTGAAAAGGTTTCAAAGGATAAGCTTGGGACAAAATTTGACAAGTACAGATCTGTGGGACATCCTAAAGTAAGTTCAGGGTATATGTTCTATAATCCTACTTAGCAAAAGGTGTTTGTTGCTAAACACGCTGCCTTTTAAGAATAAGATGTTTATCATTGAAAGAGCTAGTGGGAGGATAATAGATCTTGAAGAGTTCAAGAATCATAAATCACTATAAGTCAAATAAGAGGAACCTGTAGATAGACCTATTATACCACAACCAAATCGTAAATCTAGAATAGTACCAAAGATACCTTTCAGGTATGGATTCATCATAGATGATGATGATGAGGTACACATCATAGAAGATGATGATCCAGAGTTACATACGATGAGGTAAGAGTTTTAGTGTGTATAAAAGGGTCAGTGGGAGCGCCGTGACATTCCTAATATTATATGTTGATACACTATGGATAAGAAATACCATACCAATACTACAATCAGTAAAGATAAAGTTGTCTAAACTTTCCTCCATGAATGATTTGGGAAGAGTATCGTAAATTGGGGATGCAAATCTATATTGATAGATTTAAGAGGATGCTCGACTTAACCCAATGAACGTATATTCATTTGATGCTAAAGTCATTTAGCATGGCAAACTCTAAGAGATGTCTCATGTTGATGAGCCATTGAGTGTATCTCTCTTAATAGTCCCCATAGACTCCTGAAAAGAGAGATCGCATGAGTGACAATCATGTATGCAATGAAATATACGAGACCTGATGTTGATCAGTCATATTCTAGAAAAGTTCACTATGAGTCAGTGAAAAACATCTTAAAGTACTTAACCGGCACTAAGGATGTGATCATATTCATGGTGGGTTTGAATTAAAACTAGAGGGCTTAACAGACTGAAGTTTTTTAGACAGACCAAGACGATAGAAAATCCACTTTAAGGTAAAGGGTTACCTTGAATAGTGGTGCAGTGAATTAGAAAGTTTTCAAACAGCAAAGAGTTGTTGGTTTAGAGATAAAGACAAAGTATATAGCTATAAATGAAGCTGCAAGTTGATTGTGTAGATGAAAAGTTTATTACAGAACTAGGAATAGTTCCTAAGTCTCATCTTGGATCTAAACATGTGTTGTGGCACTTTCATTTGATTAAAGAATCATTGAAAGATGGGAAATCACTATAGAGATAGTGGACTCTCAAGAACAATATTACATATCCATTTACCGAAGCTTATCCAACAGCAGGATAATCATCACTTAGAGAAGAAGGGTATGAGATACCATGGCAATTGGCTTTAGCGAAAGTGGGAGATTGAATGTAGTATGCACACAAGCCAATCATGTTTGATGATAAAGCATATACTTTGTAACAATCTTATTCATTTATTAATAAAAAGTATTAATTTATTAAAGGCTTTTAATTATCTACATGATACTATTTTATAATATGTGATAAACTCATAGTTTTAAGCAATGCTTTTAGAATAATGATGATGATCATTCTAATGAGATTTAAATTCTTAGAAAGCTTAAAACTAAAATAGTTTCCAATCGTTGGATTACTAAATTGAGGATTAGTGAATCCAGATAGATTGGTACATACGTTGCTTGCTCATAGGATGAGGATGATTGATCTCATGATCATTTGTGTGGAGACACTAAAGCAAGTATGTAGGTGCTAATTAGAGAATAAGTTCACTGAACGTGACTCGCTAAGGAATACCTAATGGAGTTTTACTTGCCTGTCAATAGGAATTCTTGTAGTGATAGTAGTACAAGTGATCCTTAGACTTGAGATCATAATAGTATCTTGTGTATGATGAGTTATACTTTGACTTATTCCTTAAGACTCTTAGGGTATATCAAATGGTATGCTTGGGTATAATAATTTATACATGGAGATAATGTATAACCAATAAAGAATCTACCGCTTCTAGTAAAAGAATAGAAATATCCTATGTGATTCGATAAATGACAACCCAGTAGTCCTTGGCCAAGGCAGAATGAAATTAGAAAGGAGTTTCTAATTTGCATTATATGGTGTTGTGCATTTAAAGAGTCGAAAAACATATAATTAAATAAAATAAGACTTAACATTAATTTCATGTCTTATATTTAATTGAGACATTGTATGGTGGAAGGATTGAATTGTACGGTAACTATTTACTCAAAGGTTCTTTTATGATTAATGTTAAAATCTATATTATCTGGAAAGTCGTTGATCACTAGGGAGGCCTATCCCTATTGTAGAATAAATATTATTTATTTAAATAAATTAATTGTTTAATTTATTTATTTAAATAAGATTAGAATTGTTCTAATTGATTTATTCACAACCGGTTTAATATAGAGAACCTAAAGGGTCACACCATAAAAGGAAGAATAATTATTTAAAAAGTTAATGGTATAATCGTAATAATATGTTAGGTATATTTATTTTAATCTATGGTGATAGAATAAATTAAATAGCTTAATCTTTATTATTTAATATTTTAGAAATATTAAATATAAATTAATAAGAGGAGTCTTATTAAAATTATTACAATTATTATTATTTTAATTTCTAAAAGAGTTTAGGAATTAATTTAATATAAGTATTCTCATTTATTCCTAATAGGATTAGGAGGGAAAATTAGTTAAAGGAGTTTAATTAATTATCCCTAATAAGATTAGGGAGCCCATTTAATTAAAAGAGTTTAATTAAATAAATAATACCTTATTTTTAATTAAATAGGGTTACCTGATATCTTTATAATGTGAGTCTTATATCAGATATCAAATATACGCAATTCCAATTATTGGAGAGTACATTCTTTTCTATGAGAGATAGAAAAATTAGGGTTTTGCCAAATACCATTCTTCTTGAATATTTCTTCTTCCTTGGTGGATCACCTCTAGAGGCCAAACAGTTGGGTGGCTAACGTTGATCAAAGGAAGGAACCAAACCTGGTGGATTCAAGTTCAATGTGAAAAAGATTGGAGGTGAACTTGTACTTGAGGAAGCTTGAATCTTCAAGGGTATGATTCTTGTTCTTCATATTTTCGTTTAATTAATAATTGTGCATAAAGGATGATCCGGGTATATGATTTGTAAAATTTTAAAACTCTGATTTTCCATGCTTTCGCTTATTTTATGCAATTTGATTGCGTTCATGAATATTATAAACCTAACAAGTAGTGGTTACCCCTTATGAACTAGGAGATGGCCCTCGACTCCTTATCGGTTGCGCCATGAGAATTGGTTGGTGCTGCTACTGTTCAGGTCATGGAGTTTGATGGCGAGGCTTTCTTGAGGGAGGACTCCTTAAAGATTGAGCAATGAGTTTCCCTCTGCCTTTTCCTTTCTCTCCTTCCCCTTTATTATCCCCCTTTATGTCAACATCAAGGGCTTGAATGTCTTTAGATAGACGATTCATGCCTTGGACAAGTTTATGGAGCTGATTCCTGGATTGAGCAATGTCTTCATAGTTTTTTGAACCAGAGAATCAATTTGAGACTTGTTCTTTTTTAGAATAACCAAGACATTGTCTATTTGTTGCATCTGACTCATTGAATATTATTGGAATTCTTTCACTGAGGTTCGTAAACTTGAGAGGCTTTCCATCACAAGTTTATTTTGAGTTTCATGAGTCTTATGCAGAAGGAGAGCTGCTTCCTTGTGCTTCTGAGAAGACTGAAAGTGAATCTGATCCCTTTCATTAATGTTGTACATCATTTCCTTGATGATCTCCCGAAGCTTATTTGCGAGCTCAGTACTCAGATTGCTGGGAAGGGTGTTTAAAGATCATCTTGAATATCTCTGGTTACTTTCTGTGATGCATTGGTCAGCTCAGATTTGGTAGGAAGATCTGAGAGACGCTCAAGAATTTGATGAGTGTCTTGAGGAGAGGCTCTTGTATTTTGATTTTACAGATCATAGAGAGCAAGATTAAGATCAAAATAATTATTGGTTGATGATGAAGGAATATCTAGAGGAGGTGCATGTATTGGGGTTTGGGTTATCGGAGGAGAGGCTGTTAGTATTGGTTCAGTGGGTGACTCTATAATTTGAGTAGGATCAATATTCGTAGAGTGAGAGATGGTGGGAGATGGTATCAATATAAAGTTAGGTATATTTGGTTCATCACATACAAAAAATTAGGATTTTGTAGCTGGAAACTGGTTTAGTGGATGAACTATCACTTCCAACCATCTTGGTAATTCGTAGAATTAGTTAAAGTTTGATGGATGACAGAGACTAACTCTGAAAGAGAGGGGAATTAATTGTACCACACGCCCAGTTTCTGAAGAAGGACGGTTAGTGATTAGCTTCTGAGCAAACGTGAGGTTGCTTGGGAATCCATGAGTAAGTACTGAGATTGTTGGGTAAGCTTTGAAAGTCTAGAACATATGATCCCACGAGTTAAGAATTTAGGCTCTGTGATAGGGCATCATAGGTAAGTTGGAGAACAGCTGAGTGTAGTTGGCTCTCCTATATCCATCCCAGCCCACTGCTAAAATCTCAACTTCATCATCCTCTTCTTTTTCTCGATCTTCATTTTCTTCATTTGAAATTTCCACCACTTCAAACATCCTCCCATTCATTGTCTGATCTTTACCCTTTTCTGCCTCCATAGCCTTTACACCTTCGATTTCCATATCTTCTTGTATCTCCCCCTCAGCTATAGCTTTTTCTGGCATAGGAACTATGAGAGGCTCCCCCTCAATCTGATTATACATTTGTGCTTCAGGCAGCTCCCCCTCAGTTGGAGCATTTTCTAGTGCAGTAATTTCAGGAAGCTCCTTTTCTGCAGCTATTTTTCTTTCTTATTCTTTAAAGGCTTTCTCATTTTCAAGAATATATTTCTTAACAAGCTTTCTCCTTGTCTTTATGGGCTGAGCTTCAGCCTCGATGCTCTATTCAGCTTCAGTCCTGACAGTTGGTTCAGGCTGAGATACTGCTGCAGCATCCACTTCTGGAGTGATTGTAAGTCTGCACTCTATGATCGGTAATGACTCTACAATCGAGGAGAGTGAAGACTTCTTTATCTTATGGTTGCGTTTTCCCTTTTTAAGCAGCTGGGAGATGGTGGCTCTGTCTACTTCCTCTTTAGACTACAGTTCCTTCCTCTTCATTTCCTTTAGAATTTTAGAGCCAAAACTTTCTTAGGGCGCATCAGTGGTTGAGCCTTGTAGCTCTTCTGTTACTTGAATTTTCATTTTACTCTTACCCTTACTTTTTCTTATTAATACAATAGGTTCTTCTGGATTAATTTCTTTTTCTTCATCATCTTCATTCACAATCGACATGTTTCCTGGCAGTTCAGACACATTTGCATCACCTGTTCTTCCACTGGATTCAGACATCATTTTTACATTTTCTGCAGGGTTTCTTTTCTAATTTTGAAATAGCTGTTGGGTTATTCTTCAGTTGGGATTGATGGATTCACCTTCCTTATCCCCAACTTTATCACCTAGAGCCGATTGTAGAATTATGCTTATGTACCTCCCATAGAGCATTTTTCCAAAGCTCTTTGTCTTCTTGGAGCTGAGCATCCACTTCCCGATTCAATCTATGAGAAGAGCCCCATAGTTGAGTTGAATTCTGAAGCAGATTGTTGTCATGAGCTTTAGTTGAATTTCATTCACAGAGTCGTGGCCAAAGCTTTTACAGCATATGCACTTCCCAACAATGTCATCCAGAAATTCATACTTATGGGGAAACTCTTTCTTCTTATACCCCTTGACGTTCTAAAACTTCGTGTGGTGAATCTTCTTCAGACATTCATGGAAGTCAATGACATCCATAGATACGAGTCCCTTTGATTTGAAACCTAGGGCTAGGTTTATATCTTCAACTTTGAGTTTAATTTGTTCCCCCTTGACCCTTGTAGTGATAATGTCGTCCTTAAAGACTCCATTGCTGTAGAACTCTTTTACCAGCTTCGGGTAGATATATGTGCTAGTGCTCAGAGCTTCTTCGAGACCAACTTTTTTCAGAAAAGATAGAATCTTATGAAACTATGGGTCAGCAGTCTTGAATTTGTCAAAGCAGATTTGGTAACTAGATATAACATTGGAAGCAGCCATTGATTTCTTGAACAGAAGTTAGCTGATTCTTCTGAAAGCTAGGTTTTCTTTTGAGAGAAAGAGAGAGAGAAGTGAGCTTTTGAAATTCTAAGGTGAATTTTCAAAAACATTTTCAATCTTTATTTGTAACTTCCCTCCTTACGATCTGCATAGTGGGGCACTTGTCGAGTTCTGCCGGGCTCCGCAATTTTAAATAATATGTAAAATACTGATCTATCCTTAGCTCCCCCTGAGCTAGTGTATCCTTTGGGAAGACTACGATCGTCGAGGCTGCTCTACGATCGTTGCTGATTAAACTCCACAATCATTGTTTGTCCTGGTCCTTGTGATGAGCTCTGACATAGCATTCCTCCTTGGTTAAGATAGCTCAGGAAGGGCCAACCTCTTAGACTGAACTAAGGATCAGGTTATCAGAAGGGTTGCTTGGATTTGATAGGAATGAGGTCATCACGTTAAGACTGCTCTACGATCATGGTTTCTCTTTAGTCATCTCTATAATTTTAAGCTAGCCTTTTTATCTGCAGGGTTAGCACAAACTAGAGCATAGAGTTTATGGTTGTAGATTTAGCATACCAAACTCACTTATCAATTTATTAAATCTGGATTAATCTAAAGGTTTTGTAAAGACATCAATAAGTTGATTTTCAGTAGGGATGTATTGTAAAGATATAGTTCCATTTTGGACGTGATCCCTAATAAAATGATATCTTATTTCTATATGCTTAGTCCTAGAATGCATAACAGGATTATGTGTTATTGCTATGGCACTTGTGTTATCACAATGAATAGGTATAGATTTGAAATCAAACCCATAGTCTGCAAGCTAATTTTTCATCCATAAGATTTGAGCACAGTAGCTACCAGCAACAATATATTCAGCTTCTGCTGTTGAGGTAGATACTGAGTTTTTTTTCTTGCTAAACCAGGACACAAGTCAGTTTCCTAGCAACTGACAAGTGCCATTGGTACTTTTACTATTGATCTTGCATCCAATAAAATCAGCATATGTATATCATGTTAGTTCAAAGGAGGACTCCTTGGGATACCAAAGTCCCAAGTGAGGTGTGCCTTTGAGATACCTGAAAATTCTCTTTAGAACAGTTAAGTATGATTCCTTAGGATTTGCTTAAAATCTAGCACATATACATGTTGCAAACATTATGTCTGATCTACTGACAGTTAGATACAGAAGAGAGCCTATCATACCTCTGTATTGAGTAATGTCAATACTTTTACCTTTTTCATCTTTGTCAAGCTTAGTTGCTAGAGCAATTGGCGTTTTCATGGGAGAGGTTGATTCCATGCCATACTTTTTAAGTAAGTCTTTAATGTACTTGGCTTGGTTAATGAAGATACCTTCATCAGTCTGCTTTACTTGTAATCCAAGGAAGAAATTCAGCTCACCCATTATACTCATTTCGAACTTGCTCTGCATAAGCTTGGCAAATCTCTTGCACAGTTTTTTATTAGTAGAGAAAAAGATAATGTCATCTACATATATTTGAACTAATAAGACTTTATTTTTGTGCTTCCTAAGAAATAATGTAGAATCTACTCTACCTCTAGTGAAACTATTTTCAATAAGAATGTTAGTTAGTGTTTCATACCATGCTCTAGGTGCTTGTTTAAGTCCATATAAGACTTTGTCTAATCTATAGACATAATTAGAGAGAGTTGGATTGATGAAACCTGGAGGTTGCTCTACATATATTTCTTCTTGAAGTTCACCATTTAGAAATGCACTTTTGATATCCATTTTGAAGACTTTGAACTTCCTGTGGGTAGCGAAAGCAAAGAATATCCTAATGGCTTTTAATCTGGCAACAGGTGTGAAGGTCTCGTCATAGTCGATACCTTCTTCTTGGTAATAACCATTGGCTACTAGTCTTGCCTTGTTTCTTGTTATTACCCTATCTCTATCCATCTTTTTCAAGACCCACTTGGTGCCAATAACTGGGTGGCTTCTTGGTCTTGTAACCAATCTCCATACTCTACTTCTTTCAAACTGATTTAGTTCCTCTTGCATAACCTTTATCCAGCTTGAGTCTTCTATATCATCTTTTATCTTTTTGGGTTCCGTTTGTGACAGAAAGCTTAGATAGAAACACTCATTCTAGGTGGCAGATCTTGTCTTGACTCTTGTATTTAGATCTCCAATGAGTAGGTCTTAAGTGTGATCTCTTGCCCATCTGTTTCCTGTTAGAACATCTATCCTAATGCCTTCTTGTCTGAATTCTTTAAGATCAACCTCTGCTTCTTGATGTGGTGGTTAGTTGTCTGGTGTAGCTCTCTCTACAATCTCTTCTTCAAGATTGACAATTTCATCTTTTGGAACTACGATCATGGTGTTGAGCTCGACTACCTCATTCGTAGAGTCTGAGTCGTCGATAATAGTGTCTTGAGGCATAAATTTGTCTAAGTCCATTTCATCGAAGATAATGTGAATTGAGACTTCAACGCTTAACAACTTTTTATTGAATACTCTATAAGCCTTACTATTTGTGGCATATCCGAGAAAGATTTCTTCGTCTAACTTGGGTTGAAACTTAGTCAGATACTTTTTTCCATTGTTGAGAATATAGCATGCACAACCAAACACATGGAAGTAGCTGACATTTGGCTTTCTTCATCTCCACATCTCATAGGGAGTCTTCTTTAATGTAGAGTGCACAAGAGACCTTTTCTGAGTGTAGCATGCAGTGTTGACAGCTTCTGCCCAGAAGTATTCAGGCAGACGAGCTGCTGCTAGTAGAGTTCTTCCAGCTTTAATTAACGTTTTGTTCTTTCTTTCAGCTACTTCGTTTTGCTGTGGAATTCGTGGAGCAGAGAAGTTGTGTCTGACGCCATTGTCTGTGCAGAACTGATCCATCTCAGAGAAGTCGAATTCTATACCATGATCACTCCTTATAACCTTAATTTTCTCCCTTTTCTCATTCATTACCAGCTTGAACATCTTGATGAGTCGGGAATTTGTTTCATCTTTTGAGTTTAGAAAGAACACCTATGTAAATCTAGTGTAGTCATTCACTACGACCAATGAGTATCTCTTCCCTCTAAGGCTTGTTGTTGGAATTGGCCCAAAGAGATCCATGTGAAGTTACTATAAGGGCTTATCAATTGAGTTGATCGTCTTTCCTTTGAAGGAGCTCCTAGTCTGCTATCCAAGTTGGCAGCTGTTGCATGGCCTTTCTTTGATAAAATTGAGCTTTGGTAATCTTGTTACTAGATCTTTGGAGGCTAGTTTTGACATACTCTTGAAGTTGAGATGAGATAACCTTCTATGCCACAGCCAGCTCATTTCTTTAGAGGCTTTAGCAAGAAACCATATTGTTTCGTCATAACTTAGTTGATCAAGATTAATAGTGTCGATGTTCCCTTCTCTTGTTCCGGTCAGCTTTATAGAAGAGGTCTTCAGATCTCTAACTTGACATTGATTGTCGAGGAAGGTAACTTGATGAACCTTATCATAGAGCTGACATATGGTCAGGAGATTGTGTTTTAGTCCTTCCACATAGGCTACTTTACTGAAGGATACTGCACCATTCCCAGCTAAGCCATAACCTCTTATTTTTCCAGAGCCATTGTCTCCAAAGATGACTATTGGACCCTCCTTCTCCATGAAGTTAGACAGAAGGGCTCTGTTCCCTGTCATGTGTCATGAGCATCTACTGTCCAGATACCAAGTTGTGATCGTGCAGCTCTGTTCCTACATTGAGGTTTAAGCTCTCATTTTGGTACCCATACTTGCATGGGTCCTATCTTGTTAGTACCCTTGGGGACCCAAATTTGTTTGATTTTAGGTTCAATGTGCAGAGGATTATTGTAACACACTGCAGCCTTATGACCAATTTTATCACATACAAAACATCTAGCATGACGCATGCTTGTGTGTGTGTGTGTATGGATTTTTTCTCCATTTGGACTTATGTGGATTTTTGGTAGTCCTTCCTTTAAGCTGATTATTCTTTTTCCATGTATCCTTGTTATTCATGATTTGTGAAGAGTGAAACTTAACTCTACTATTCCTACCTGGTTGGTTCGTGGAGTCGATTTTGCTCGACCCTACGATCCTTCGAGATTGGAGAGTAGTGACTAAGTTACTCTTCTCTTTTCTAAACCCTAGGCCAACATGAGATCCGTAATGCCTTGGAGCATAGATTGGATCAGAAGAGCAGGGATGGACTGGTTCTTCCTTCAGTGAGGATTTCACAAATGCAATGCTTCTACTGATGTTTGAAGCACTACTAATGTTAGTTTCCTTTGAATTTTCCACATATGGCTCTGAGGTAGATTATGAAAGTAGTATGCACACAAGCCAATCATGTTTGATAATAAAGCATATACTTTATAACAATCTTATTCATTTATTAATAAAAATAATTAATTTATTAAAGGCTTTTAATTATCTACGTGATGCTGTTTTATAATATGTGATAAACCCATAATTTTAAGCAATGCTTTTAGAATAATGATGATGATCATTCTAATGAGATCTAAATTCTTAGAAAACTTAAAACTAAAATAGTTCTCAATCGTTGGATTACTAAATTGGGGATTAATAAATCCGGATAGATTGGTACATACGTTGCTTGCTCATTGGATGAGGATGATTGATCTCATGATCATTTGTGTGGAGACACTAAAGCAAGTATGTAGGTGCTTATTAGAGAATAAGTTCACTGAACGTGGCTCGCTAAGGAATACCTAATGGAGTTTTACTTGCCTGTCAATAGGAATTCCTGTAGTGATAGTAGTACAAGTGATCCTTGGACTTGAGATCATCATAGTATCTTGTGTATGATGAGTTATACTTTGACTTATTCCTTAAGACCCTTAGGGTATATCAAATGGTATGCTTAGGTATAATAAATTTTACATGTATATAATGTATGATCAATAAAGAATCTACCACTTCTAGTAAAAAAAGAGAAATGTCATATGTGATTCGATAAATGACAACCCAGTAGTCCTTGGCCAAGGCAGAATAAAATTAGAAAGGAGTTTCTAATTTGCATTATTTGGAGTTGTGCATTTAAGAGTCGAAATACATATAATTAAATAAAATAAAATTTGACAGTAATTCTATGTTTTATATTTAATTGGGACATTGTATGGTGGAAGGATTGAATTGTACAGTAACTATTTACTCAAATATTCATTTATGATTAATGTTAAAATCTATATTATCTGGAAAGTCGTTGATCGCTAGGGAGACTTATCCCAATTGTAGAATAAATATTATTTATTTAAATAAATTAATAATTTAATTTATTTATTTAAATAAGATCAGAATTGTTCTAATTGATTTATTCACAACCGATTTAATATGGAGAACCTAAAGGGTCACACTATAAAAGGAAGAATAATTATTTAAGAAGTTAATTGCATAATCGTAATAAAAAGTTTAGTATATTTAACATAATCTATGGTGGTAGAATAAATTAAATAGCTTAATATTTATTATTTAATATTTTTGAAATATTAAATATAAATTAATAAGAGGAGTCTTATTATTATTATTTTTTTAATTTCTAAAGGAGTTTAGGAATTAATTAATAAAAGTACTCTCAAATATCCTAATAAGATTAGGAGGCTAATTAATTAAAAAAGTTTAATTAATTATTCCTAATAAGATTGGGAGCCTAATTAATTAAAGGAATTTAATTAATTAAAATAAAACTCAATTCTTAATTGTGAATGAGGGTTGTCCACATCTATAAATAAGAGGAGTTTTATTATGGGTGTAGAGTTTTTGTTGACTTTTTCACAACAG
This sequence comes from Panax notoginseng, assembly GCA_016801055.1. Classification (NCBI taxonomy): domain Eukaryota; kingdom Viridiplantae; phylum Streptophyta; class Magnoliopsida; order Apiales; family Araliaceae; genus Panax; species Panax notoginseng. The sequence continues at coordinate 208,131,439 of CM029013.1, read as the reverse complement.
ACGATTCCAATTGTTGGAGAGTACGCTCTTTTTCTATGAGAGATAGAAAAACTAGGATTTTGGCAAACACCCATTTTCTTGAATCTTTATTCTTTCTTGGTGGATCACCTCTTGAGGCCAAACACTTGGGTGGCTAACGTTGATCAAAGGAAGGAACCAAACCCGGTGGATTCAAGTTGAACGCGAAAAGATTTGGAGGTGAACTTGTACTTGAGGAAGCTCGGATCTTCAAGGGTATGATTCTTGTTCTTCTTCTTTTCGTTTAATTAATAATTGTGGATAAAGGATGATCCGGGTAAATGGTTTGTAAAAATTTAAAACTCTGATTTTTCACGTTTTCGCTTATCTTGTGCAATTTGATTGCGCTCGTGAATATTACAAACCTAACAGTGGTATCAGGGCCAAACATTTATGTGAATTATTAATTGTTCTAATTTGATATGTATATTGGTATGTGTTTAGAACAATTTAATTGGGCATAATTTTGTTGTATAAATTTTTTTTAAAAAATAAAAATAAAAAATTATTTGCGGAATCTATTTTCGGTAAACGGATTTTATGTCGCTGAATCATTTTTTTTCGGGGGCAGATTATATATATATATATATATATATATATATATATATATATATAATATAAATAAATATTTATATTTATATTTAAAATAAAATATTTATTTTAATCTTAAAATTAAAATTTCATGCTAACTAATTAGAGTTAGAATTGGATTCCATGATAACTAATTAGAGTTAAAATTGGATTATATGTTTCCTTAAATAAAGGAGTTTATTTGTGAATAGGAAAGAGAATCCGTGTTTCCTTAAATAAAGGAGTTTATTTAGATATGAAATAAGATTTCATATTATTCAAAATAAAGAAGTTTATTTGTGAATAAGAAAGAGAATCCGTATTACCTTTAATAAAGGATTTTTTTTACTTGGAATTAGATTCCATAATTAATTAAAATAAAGGAGTTTATTTTGATTAAAATAAAATAGTTTATTTTATTCAAAATTGGATAAATTAAAATAAAAAAGGTTTATTTTGATTTAAATTTGAATTAAAATAAAGGGGTTTATTTTGATTCAAAAAGTAAATTTTATGCTAACTAAATTTGCCCATTAAATGATATCAATATATATATTGAATGTTTTTTGTTCATGAGATGGATATTATTTATTGATGCTTATGTAGATGTGTATGATAATAAATGTAATTGATTATGAACTATTGACCAATGTGATTGGATTTTATTTTCGTTGGATGCATGAATGTATGAGTTTTATTAAATGAGGTCTGCGTACCTCATCTTCTCTAATTTTTTCTTACTATAAATTCTATCATCCTCCTATGTACTTTTCCTTGACTGCTGATCAAGGTTTCTATTTATTTTAAATAGTTTTGTAATAGAAATAGTTAGAATTAATTTTGAAGAATTAGAGATCAAGGATCAAGGAGCGCTTGAAGACCCGTTTGTAATGAAGCCTGAGTTTAAATGTAATAGTTATATTTAAATATTAATTCTTGCACCCCCTAGGGTTTGACCTTTTGGTTCACTTGGTGGCTTTAGTGAACCAAACTAGAATAAAAGTCTATAATCAATCCATGTAGAATATAGTATTCTATATGTGCATGCTTATACTATATATATATATATATATATATATATATATATATATATATATATATATATATATATATATATATATATATATATATATATATATATATATTCAAACATGCTTCGCATGTTCATTAATATGACACGTATTTTATATATATATGTGCATGCGCGCTAAACAAGATGAGACAAATTAATTACAAATCCCTCAAAGATTTTATATTAAGTACTAAGCGTTCAAAGATATTTGAAATATCGAGTGTCGCCTTCTAGCATGATAAAAATAATAGAGTATCAATTAATTATTATAAGTTTGTTGTGTCACCACAAGGCTTATCTTAATTCTTTGAGATGTTAATTTTATCACATTTGATGCTTATAAAGAAAATTGAACAATGTTGTTTTGTTGTGTCACCACAAGGAGAATATTTTTCTTTTTTGAATATATGGAGTGCTAGGTTGGACTTAACTTGGATAATTTTGATTTGGATGTGCCACCTCTTGATCAAAATAATCTAAGAGGCAAAATACAAGGAGTTGCATAGTTGATGTAATTGACAAGAGTTGTCTACCTATTTATTTATATATAGTTTGTTGTGTCCCCACAAGGCTATATACATTTGAAATGAGATCCTTATTCTTACTAGCATATCTTTAATTAGTTATTACCGAACTATATATATTGAGGGTAATATAGTTTTAAGAAATTAGTGGGAGACACCAATTTAAAATAAGACCTAATTTATTTTGGTGATTAATAAAAGAATGTATGCTAAAATATTGTTAATTACAAATTTATTTATAGAATTTTATAATGTTTAAATTACTATCACTGTGAAGCATATTAGATGCTATTTAACCTGACCGTATTAAACGGATTGGTTAAGGAAAATGAGAAAAGTTCTCACGGCTGAAAAGCTATCTTATGTCCTTAATACACCTATCCCTGCAATAGTTACAGACAATGCCTTTGAGAAAGAGATTGCTACTTTTAGAAAGTGGCAAGATGATGCACAGTTGGCTCAATGCATCATGCTCAAATCCATGAGTAACGAGCTTCAGCGTCAGCATGAAACTATGGATGCTCCAGCTATATTCCTGCACATCAAGTAGTTGATGGTGAGGAAAGTAAGACTGATAGATATCAGATATCTAAGGAGCTCTTCCAATCTAGAATGACCAATGACACTACAGTACAGACACATGTTCTAAACATGATCAATTTGATTAAACAATTACGACAACAGGTTTTGTCATGAATGGAGACTTGAGCCAAGATTTGATCTTGCACTCATTCCCGGACTCATTTCACAATTGTTGTCAAATTTTTCATATGAACAAGCTAAAGATCAGTCTCGCTGATTTGCTTAACATGTTGAAAAATATTAAGAGTCACTTTCCAACCAAGAAAGACCAAGTCTTACTGATAGGGGTCAAAAGATCTTCTAAAAAGAAGAACGATTCTATGAAGGTAAATAGAAAATGCAAAAACAAAGGATAATAAGAACAAAGCTGATAAGGATAGCAAAGGAGTTTGCTTCCACTGCAATAAGCCTGGACACTGGAAAGAAACTGCGAGAAGCATCTTGTAGAGGCTAACCAAAGAAGCTTAGTGAAGTTTCGGTTACAAATATAGTTTTTGTTCATGATTAAAATAACTTTTTCTTTAAGTCAATGTTCTACTTGGGTATTGGATACCGACTTTGGTTATCATAAATATAGATTTATGAAGGAACCAAGCAGAAGTAGAAAGCTAAACAAGGGATAAGTAATCCTATGTGTGAAAAATAAAGCAAATGTTGCCACATTAGCCATAGGAACTTATTGTTTAGCATTGCCTACGGGCAAGTCTATTAAGTCAATAAGTTGTTATTATATTCTAGTTCTTGTTAGAAATATTATTTCCATTTTATTATTGGACAATGAAATCTTTGGTATTATATTTAAGAACAATTGTTGTTCTATTTATAATAATAATGTTTTGTATAGAACTAAAATATTACTTAATAGATTTTGTATACTTGACTTATGTAAAAAATAATTTTGCATATTGAACAAATTAGTATAAGAAAAGGAGATGATTATTCAAATAGTTAAATGAGTGTATTTGCTGAAATACAAGTGTGAATTATTTGAAAGGTTCAAAGAATTCAGAAGTGAAATAAATTGACAAAGTATTAGGATTCTTTGATCGGATCAAGGAAGGAATACTTGTGCAATGAGTTTCTAAATCATCTCAAATGGTTTTCTCACAATGGACGCCTCCTGATACGCAATAATTGATTGATGTATCTAAAAGAAAAAATCGTACCTTGTTGGACATGGTGCGGTCTATAATGATTTTACCGATATTCCAGTATCCTTCTGGGATAATGTCCTAAAAATGGCTGCATATCTACAAAAGGTAACCTCAAAATCCGGCCCTAAGACTCCATAAAAGTTATGGACAAAGAGGATTCCTAATCTTAAGTATATTAAGATAAGGGGTTGTCCAACTTATGTGAAAAAATTTCAAGAATAAGCTTGGCACAAGATTTGATAAGTATAAATTTGTGGGACATCTTAAAGTAAGTTTAGGGTATATGTTCTATAATCCTACTTAGCAAAAGGTGTTTGTTGTGAAACACGCTGCCTTCTAAGATAAAGGTGTTTATCATTGAAGGGGCTAGTGAGAGGATAATAGATCTTGAAGAGTTCAAGAATCACAAAACACTATAAGTCAAATAAGAGAAACCTGTAGATAGACCTATTGTACCACAACCGAATCGTAAATCTGGAATAGTATCAAAGATACCTAGGAGGTATGGATTCATTATAGATGATGATGATGAGGTACGCATTATAGAAGATGATCCAGTTACATACGATGATGTAAGAGTTGTAGACACTCAGAGAAATGAATTGAAGCAAGCTTCTCAAATATGGAACATTCGTTTTGATGAGACAATCAAAAGAGTTTGATTTTATCAAAAATAAGAATAAACCTAGTGTGTCCAAAAGGGTCAGTGGGAGCGTCATGACATTTCTAGTATTATATGTTGATATACTATGGATAAGAAATGACATACCAATGCTACAATCAGTAAAGATAAAGTTGTCTAAACATTATTCCATGAATGATTTGGGAAGAGTATCTTAATTGGAGATACAAATCTATATAGATAGATTTAAGAGGATGCTCGACTTAACCCAATGGACGTATATTCATTTGATGCTAAAGTTGTTTAGCATGGCAAACTCCAAGAGATATCTCATGTTGATGAGCCATGTAGATTATCTCTCTTAATAGTCCCCATAGACTCATAAAAGAGAGATCACATGAGTAACTATCATATATGCAATAAAATGTACGAGACCTGATATTGATCAATCATATTCTGGAGAAGTTCACTATGAGTTAGTGAAAAATATCTTAAAGTACTTAACCGGCACTAAGGATGTGATCATATTCTTGGTGAGTCTAAATTAAAACTAAGGGCTTAACAGACTCAAGTTTTTCAAACAGACCAAGATGACATAAAATCCACTTTAAGGTAAAGGGTTACCTTGAACAGTGGTGCAGTGAATTAAAAAGTTTTTAAATAGCAAAGAGTTGTTGGTTTAGTGATAAAGACAAAGTATATAGCTATAAATGAAGCTGCAAGTTGATTGTGTAGATGAAAAGTTCATTACAGAACTAGGAATAGTTCCTAAGTCTCATTTTGGATCTAAACATGTGTTGTGGCACTTTTATTTGATCATAGGAATCATTAAAAGATGGGAAATCACTATAGAGATAGTGGACTCTCAAGAACAACATTACATATCCATTAACTAAAGCTTATCCAACAATAGAATATTCGTCACTTAGAGAAGAAGGGTATGAGATACCATGACGATTGGCTTTAGTGCAAATGGGAGATTGAAAGTAGTATGCACACAAGCTAATCATGTTTGATGATAAAGTATATATTTTATAACAATCTTATTCATATATTAATAAAAAGAATTAATTTATTAAAGACTTTTAATTATCTACATGATACTGTTTTATAATATGTGATAAACCCATAGTTTTAAGCAATGCTTTTAGAATAATGATGATGATCATTCTAATGAGATCTAAATTCTTAGAAAGCTTAAAACTAAAATAGTTCTCAATCGTTGGATTACTAAATTGGGGATTAAAAAATCCGGATAGATTGGTACATACGTTGCTTGCTCATTAGATGAGGATGATTGTTCTCATGATCATTTGTGTGGAGACACTAAAGTAAGTATATATGTGCTTATTAGAGAATAAGTTCACTGAACGTGGCTCGCTAAGGAATACCTAATAGAGTTTTACTTATCTGTCAATAGGAATTCCTGTAGTGATAGTAGTACAAGTGATCATTGGACTTGAGATCATCATAGTATCATGTGTATGATGCGTTATACTTTGACTTATTCCTTAAGACTTTTAGGGTATATCAAAGGGTATGCTTGGGTATAATAAATTGTATATGGAGATAATGTATGATCAATAAAGAATCTACCACTTCTAGTAAAAGAAGAGAAATGTCCTATGTGATTCGATAAATGACAACCCAGTAATCCTTGGCTAAGGTAGAATGAAATTAGAAAGGAGTTTCTAATTTGCATTAGTTAGAGTTGTGCATTTAAGAGTCGAAATACATATAATTAAATAAAATAATACTTGACAGTAATTCCATATCATATATTTAATTGGGACATTGTATGGTGGAAGGATTGAATTGTACGGTAACTATTTACTCAAAGGTTCTTTTATGATTAATGTTGAAATCTATATTATCTGAAAAGTCGTTGATCGCTAGGGAGGCTTATCCCTATTGTAGAACAAATATTATTTATTTAAATAAATTAATAATTTAATTTATTTATTTAAATAAGATTAGAATTGGTCTAATTGATTTATTCACAACCGGTTTAATATGGAGAACCTAAAGGGTCGCACTATAAAAGGAAGAATAATTATTTAAGAAAGTAATTGTATAATCGTAATAATAAGTTAAATATATTTAATTTAATCTATGGTGATAGAATAAATTAAATAGCTTAATATTTATTATTTAATATTTTAAAAATATTAAATATAAATTAATAAGCGGAGTCTTATTATTATTATTACTATTATTATTTTTTTAATTTCTAAAGGAGTTTAGGAATTAATTAATAAAAGTACTCTCAAATATCCTAATAAGATTAGGAGGCTAATTAATTAAAAAAGTTTAATTAATTATTCCTAATAAGATTGGGAGCATAATTAATTAAAGGAATTTAATTAATTAAAATAAGACATAATTCCTTAATTGTTAAGGAGGGTTGCCCACATCTATAAATAAGAGGAGTTTTATTATGTGTGTAGAGTTGTAGTTGACTTTTTCACAACAGACGATTCCAATTGTTGGAGAGTACACTCTTTTTCTATAAGAGATAGAAAAACTAAGATTTTGCTAAACACCCATCTTTTTGAATCTTTCTTCTTTCTTGGTGGATCACCTCTAGAGGCCAAACACTTGGGTGGCTAACGTTGATCAAAGGAAAGAACCAAACCCGGTGGATTCAAGTTGAACGCGAAAGGATTTGGAGGTGAACTTGTACCTGAGGAAGCTCGGATCTTCAAGGGTATGATACTTGTTCTTCTTCTTTTCGTTTAATTAATAATTGTGCATAAAGGATGATCCGGGTAAATGGTTTGTAAAAATTTAAAACTCTGATTTTTCACGTTTCCGCTTATTTTTTGCAATTTGATTGCGTTCATGAATATTACAAACCTAACAGATTCCCCAAAACTCAATCCTGTTTTGTCATATGCACTTCTCTGACTGGAGATCAGGGAGTCCATGGATGACGAGTATTTATTCCACTTTAAGATTGTCTTTTCTAGTTCCTCAATCTTAGAGGTTATTTTGACTCTCTTTGTGCGTTAAGTTCATTGGTCTATTTTAAAAGTTTATTCTCAGCTTCAAATTTAGAGAGAGAGAGAGTTAGCACTTAGAAGAGTTGTTTCCGGTTCTTCTTGAACTTTCTCTTTCTCTTTTTGAAGAAGAGAATAATATTTAGACATAACTTTGAACCATTTCATGTACTGATGCAGATCAGATGTTATGCCATATAGTGCAGTTCTTAAATCATCAATATCTACATCAAGAGAGTTAAAGTCAAATACCTCATCGATACTTACTTTATGATTGTCAGTGCTTTTCTTATCCTTTGCATTTTTGGCCATTAGACACAGACTTGTGGATCTTCATCATCTCCAAACTTAAGAGTTATGTCGTTGTCGTTGTCATTGTCTTACTCACTCCATGACCCTCCAGCCACAGGATCTTTGTCTTTATTCTGGAGCCTCATATTCCCTTTGAACTCTTTCTTTGGATTTGTTTTCCTCTTTAGTTCTTCTCTAAGATGTTTGTTGCAGTTTGCAATAAAATGTCCAGGTTTATTGCAGTTGTAGCATAAGTCGTTGATCTGCTCCTGGCTTTTGTTGTTATTGAACCTCTTAGGTTTGCTGCTTCTACCTTTACGCATAAACCTCTTGAGTGTTCTTACCAGCATTGCAATGTTCTCGTCATCATCTTCCTCAGAGTTAGAGTCATTTTCAGTATGAGCTTTGGAGATGGCCTCTGTTACTTTGAGAGAAACTCCTTTGTCCTTCTTTCTTCCTTTAAATAGAGTCTCTGCTCGTTTAGTCAGCACCAGTTTGTAGGTGAGAAGGTTGCCATAAAGTTATTGAACAGTCATTTCATAGAGATTCTTTGATTGTCTTATGGAATTGGTCTTAGCATCCCACTTTCTTGGTAAGGCTCTCATCAATTTTATGATCAGATCTTTGTTTAGATAGATCTGTCCAAAGGCTCAAGAGAGTTAAGCAGAACATTGAATCTTTCATAAGTGGAAGTGGCATTTTCTCCTGGAACATAGGCGAACATTTCATATTGTTGAGTCAAAAGAGATTGTTTGTTTTCTCTGACTTCTTCAGTTCCTTCGTGCATAATGAGCAATGCATCCCATACTTCCTTGGCAGTTTTGTTGTTGACCACATTCTCGAACAAATCATCTTCTAAAGACTGGAGAGAGATGTTCTTGGCCTTTTTGTCTGGTTGGACAACTTTCTTTTTGTTGTCAGTCAACTCAGCTTTAACCTTGATTTGAACTCTGTTTGGATCTTTTGGAGTTGGTGCGAGCTTTGTTCGAATGTAGGGCCCATTCATGATAGTTTCAAATAGCTCTTCATCTACTGAGTCTATGTATGCTTACATACGAACTTTCCAGTTGGCAAATTTATCTTTGTTACACATTGGTGGCTTGCTGCCTCCTTCAGTGTTTGATTCGCTTATCAGATGTGACATTGGATCTATTCAAGATTTGTAGGATAATTGAGAGAACCTGCTTTGATACAAATTATTAGTTTCTAGAGGCACAATTATTTTTTAGAAAGGGGGTTGAATAGATATTTTGAAATTTCCTTTTACAAAATACTTGTCAGATTTGTTAATGATTTAATCTCAGCGGAATTTGAGATTTGTTTGATTCCATTTAAGATAAACCCAGTTAATAGGTGATAAGTAGTTATGACATATATAGCAGTTATAGCAAGAATATAAAAGACATTGTGTTTTTAAGTGGTTCAGAGCACTCAAGGCTCCTAGTCCACTTTTCTACTCCTCGAGTAGGAAATCCACTAAGGATGTCTTTACAATCTTCGAATCACTTTGATTCCTTCAAGACCAATAGTCTTGGAACTTTTTAGTTCACTTAGAACTCTTCAAGTCCAACAGACTTGGAACTTCTTACTTCACTTAATGAGAGTTGAGTTCTTGAGTTGTGCTACTCAATTGTTGTTAAGCTCATGTTCGAAAGAACTGAGTAGCTAAGCAAGCTTTCTTTACAGATTGTAGAGTTTGGCGTTTGAGTGTTCTTCAGCTTTTCGTTGTGTACTTACTTGCATTCTTGCATCTGCATCTGATTTGTATATAAGGTGCCTTTAAAATATGTCCGTTTGAAGGCATCCATTGAAGCATTAATTGTATTTGACATTTCTGAGCACTAATGGTGACTTCTTAGAAATCTTCTATCCAACCGTCTGGCCCACTGACACAGCAGACTGCTATCTCACCTAACACCTAAAAAGGTATTTTCAGCTGACATGTAGTACTTTCCTTAGCTTCTTCAATACATTTCTTTGTTATATACTAAGGATGAGTATTGGGTCATTGGGATTTCCGAGAGTCTCAACGTCTATAGTCCATTCCACATTTGTTGTAATTTATTTTTCAACAAATGAATAAAGCTCGATGCTTCTAATGTGGACAGATGATGCACTACGATCATGATCGTGGTGTCTTGCCACATTCGTGCTTGATCCGGACTAATAGAGGAGAACACTACGATTTCTCTTAAGCACTTGTATACTACGATCTTTACTTGCTTGATTTTCATACTCTATGATTCTGAGAACAGACTACGATTTTTGATTTTGCTCGACATGCGTTTGGACCACTCTACGATACTGGGAGAGGCCCTCCAAAGCAGACAGACTACGGTTCTCGATACTCTATGATTCTGCCTTGGCTTCTGCAATCTCTTGGCTGGCTCGACAGACTGCGATTCTGTTGATGCCTATCTATTACATCTCAAAATAGATCATCCTAACAGCCTTGATCTTTTCTTCTATACATTCATTTACAGAATGATAAACATAAAGCATAGATCAACCTAACAATTTTGATCTATCATCTAAGTCCTTGTATATATGTTCTTTGAAAGACTTTACATATAAACATGATTATTTACTTTCAACATCAAATTTAAATATGCAATACCCAACAATGTATTTAGTCCCAAAACGACGCCTATCAAAATTCCAATCTATGCCAAATTGCTGCCCGTCCACAGCTGCAGAGTTCCAATGGAAACATAAATCTTGTTCTTTCCCTGTACCCCCGCCCTGGCGGGGGTTTCCTTTGTATTTATGCCCGCCCCGGGGGGGGTGTGTGTGTGTTCCTGCAGAGATGATTTTTCCATTTTATGCCAAGACTTGCCACAATGCCACCAATACACCACGAATGCTACACAATGCACCCTAGACATAAAACAAACACAAAACAAGTAAAACTGAACAAAAATAGACAAGATTAACACCATTTAAGTCTGAGTTAGAAGCCGATTCGTAGGTATAAAACTCACTCATCAAACTCCCCCAAACTTAAGCTTGTGCTAGTTCTTGACCACAAAACAAAATAAAATGCAATGATATGGAATGCAACTAATCTACATACCTACGAATCCAGCAATAATGATAGAAACAAGTATGTTCAACCGGCCTCATAGAAATTAAATAAACATGATAATACCTCATATTAAAATAAATCAGTAATTTCCCAATCAACCATCAAATCTTAGACTGTTATCACTGATATAGTGTGTGTGTGTGTGTGTGTGTGTGTGCTCAACAACTACGCTAACTAATATAAAATCAAATTTAACACAAAATAAGTCTCTTTAAAGACATCATACAGTATAAACTCAAGAAATCTAAAAACATTCAATGTAAGACCGCAACTTTTATGAATAAAGATGAATTTTCTATAAATATCATTTTTGAATATTATGGAGTGACTTTGATATAATGTTATAGTTGTGAGATATATATAAAATTTTCAAAATACGCAAGTGGTTATAAAATACTCATTTCTGTTGGGGAATATTCGTTTGGTCGTGGAATATTCTTGTTGTCAGGGAATATTCATACGACGGCGTAGCCATTTATGGGCCCTATAACAGAATAACTGTCGGATGAAGAAAATGACAAGTTTGAGTTTTATAAATAACAGCGTAGTTGTTACCGTTAACACTGTTGGAATACCTGGTGGTTAAAATACAGTAATATGCATTGTTGCACAGTAGCACACGGTATTGCACAATATTTTTGAATTATTGATTCTTACGTAAGAAGGCACTACTCAATAATTGTTACTGTAATTACTGTTCAATATTTTATTTTATTGCTTCAATAATTGTTATGTTGATATTTTATACTATTGTTGTTTCAATAATTGTCACTGCACATTATTTTCCATTATCAGATCAATAATTCATATTATTTGAATAATATTATTAGATAGCATTATTGGCAATGTCTAGAAAGCTCTGTCAAGGAGAGGTTTGGTCACCTAATTGCGCGCCAGTAAGGAGAAATCCTTATTGAAAAGCCCCATCTTTCCTGGGAACGGCCTAGTTATCATAATTGTGATTCTGTAATATTATTTGTGAATAATTAATTATTAATTTATATGATAAGGGTATATAAATTTTTATGTGAATATAAATGAAGGAATTAATGTTGAGATGTTTTGTCGGAATGGAGGTATTGAAAATCAAATCAGTGTTCTTAAAGCTCTATTGCGTGAGTTATAATTTTGATCCGACCGTTGAATCGTTGTGATTTTTGGATATGTTATACATATATAAGTTGAGTATATGTCCACAAATTTTAAACCATTAAAAATTAGCGTATGATTTGTTATGAATTTTAAGAGGTGTTGAAAATCATCCGTTTGTAGAATTCAGATATTTTATGTTTGGAATTTGGAAAAACTTTCTTCTACAAAGTTGTAGAGAATTATATTTCGTTTGAAATGGACATAAAATTCGTGTTTTTCTGATAAGAGGGCTACTTATTATGAATTGTTGAAGTTTTGGAAAATAAATATTTTTATTAAAACATCGGAGGGCCCACTTTTGTTTTTTTATGGAAAATGCTGAATTGGTAGGCTACAAATTCAAAGTGGAATGCTGAAAATTCAATGTGGCGTGCTTAAATTAGTTTTATTATTATTTTATTAATTTAGTCTCCTATGACGTTCTAGCATTTTCCTATAAATAGGCACTTAAGTTATAATTGAAAATTACTCCAGAATCAGAGAATTCTTCTTCTATAATCTTGAGCGTATTTCTTTCCAGTTTTACAAAGCTTTCAGCGTAGAAAATATTGAAAGTTTTCTTCAAGAATATCCCCGCTATACCAGTTGGAATGCTCTTCTTTTCAAGGTAAGGGATGTTATTTTTGTTCAATATTCGCTTGAAATAATATTTTCTTCTATACTCTATAGTATGTAAGTAATATTATTTCGTTTTAGATTTCGAATTCTATACTCGTTTTGTTAAAATTTTGGCTTATATACTCCACGAAATTTGTAGAATATCCTGGATATTTGCGCTTCATCCAGTATCTTTTCATAAAAATATTATTCTGAGCATTCTAGATAAGTTTTAACTTTTTCATGCCGGAGTACTATTCACGGGGTTACTATTCCTAAAGTACTATTCACAGGGTACTATTCACTCGAGTACTATTCACCCAGGGTACTATTCATAATAAAAATTAATTCGTTTTCGGTCCAAATTATTTTTGGTACAATATTATTCTTGAATTTTACTCCACAAAACAGTATCACGTTGACAATTTAGACGTTATTGATTTCTAGATAAATTAAATTATAAATCTTTAAAAATTTATCCTTGAACTTGTTTTATTGAATTTTTATATCATTGTCATCATCCTCATATTTATATTATGTTGAAAGTCATCTGTGGCCTGTAATGCATTGATGGATTTGGTATGATTATGACCAGGGATTATTCGGTATAATCATGACTGTAATGTTACAAATGATGTGGTAAAAGTCCTCATTGGCCCGTAGTGCATTGATGGACAGTTGTTGGCATGATCATGACCATTGATGAAAACACGAATATCCTTGGCCCGCAGTGCATGGATAATTTATGGTCGTGATACTAATGAATATCATTGGCCGTAGTGCAGGGATGATGTCGATTATTTATTAAGTTGAGTCTCAATGATAAAGTTGATGAAAAACCTTTTAAATCATAGAAGATAGTAGATTTTATACTCTACTTGACTCTTTTAATGGATTGCTTATTCCGCTATAGTCAAACTTGATGTTTGTTATATTTTATTAGTTTAACACTGTTAAAGGCTAACGATAAATTATTCTGCATTATCTTAGTCATAATATTTCTTACTGGGCTAGTTGAGCTCACCCTTTTGCTTTTCTTGTTCTCTTCAAGAAATGAGAACATAGCCGGGACTAGTCAGAAAATAGAGTGACGGTCCAGATGATAGCATTAGTAGTCCTCACTATTCCATGAAATAGTGTGATAATAAATGTGTTGAGGACTCCATTTGAGTTTGAATACTGTTTAGAAGATAATATTCGTATTAAAACTCTCAGTTTATGTTTTGTCGTATGTTACACGACAGTTGTATTACTAAGTTGTATTTGAATTTTATACCATGTATTTGGCTACTCAAGATGGGTGATGTATACCTATTTTGGGGGCGTCATAGTTGGTATCAAAGCTTAGGGATATGATCTCTAGCTGAGATGTGAGACAAGAACTAGGAGGGGAGAGACGAGGAATTCCTTCGCTAGTATGACCTACCTAAGTTTATTTGATATTTAATTAGTCGGTCAGCGTATAGGAATAATATGTTGCATGTCAATTAACCCTTGTTTTGTGGCAGTATTTAAAAATGACATCTTAGAATGTTGAGAATAGCAATGGAGAACAGGAGACCGTTGAGTCTCCACAGATCAATAATCAGGATAATGTGCATCAAGAAGGCGACAATCCTCATGCAAACAACAACACTGACCAAATGATGAACGATGGAATGTTCAGAGGCTTTCTGCAATTTATGCAACATCAGGCAAGAGAGACTCCTATCCGAAATGCAGGTGGTAACACTGGCAACTCTCGGACGATCACTGTTAAGCAGTTCAAGGAGCTGGGACCACCGAAGTTTTTTGGAGAGCCAAAACCACTTAAGGCGGAGACGTGGATAAAGTAGATCAACAAGATATTTGATGTCTTGGGATGCTCCGAGGAGCAAAAGGTTTCCTTTGCCACCTTTATGTTGCGGGCAGAAGCAGATTACTGGTGGAAATCTGTATAGCGTACTCAACCTACCGCACTGAAGATGTCTTGGGAGAAGTTCCAAGAACTGTTCAACGACAAGTACTTTCCCGAAAGTATTCGTCGCATGAAGGAGCTAAAGTTCATCAAGCTAGAGCAGAACAATATGACCGTGTCACAGTACGAAGCTAAGTTTGCCGAGTTATCCTAATTTGCGTCCCACTTGGTTAATAATGAGGAGAGAATGACGTAGATGTTTCTAAGAGGTTTAAAACCTGAGATACGTCAATACCTAATTTCTCATAAACTGTGTTTGTATTTAGATGTTGTAAATAGGGGCTCAGTTATTAGAGCGCGATGATGAGACATCCCAACTAAGGGAGAGCAGCCGGTAAAATGATAATACCAGTGGTAGTAGTCATCGAAGCGGTGACAACAAACGTGGAGGGAATCAACATGCCAGAAATGGTAACCACTTCGATGGTAATCATGGCCAAGACAATAAGAATGGACATTTTAAGAAGAAGAGATTCAACAATGATGGAAAGACGTTATCATCAGCACCCGTTGTTAAGGAAGGAGAACGACCACCTATCATATGCTTCAAATACGGAGGGGAGGGACACATCAGTCCAAACTGCGCGATGCAGTCCAAAACGTGTTATAATTATGGATGAGAAGGTCACCTAGCTCGATTTTGTCGTGCACCGAAGACAAGTCCAGCTGGGATGGAAGCACCAAAGGCCGTCCTAAAAAAGTCAAAACCGGTAGTTCAAGGGAGAGCGTTTGCCATGACCTCCTAGAAAGTAAGGAACCCGAACGAAGTCATTACGGGTAAGCTTATCATAAACTCTAGCAAAGCCTATACCTTATTTGATACCGGTTCTACCCATTCTTTTATTTCTCCTACTTGTGCTCAACGTTTAAATTTGACTCCGGAGAAATTAGACTTTGACTTATATGTTGAAACTTCGTTGGGTGAAACCTTCATTACATCCATTGTTTATAAGTTTTGTTTGGTTCAAATCGGTACCCTCACATTACCTGTCGATCTTATTTCATATAAAATACTTGCTTTCGACGTAATTCTAGGGATTGATTGGTTAACTACTCATCATGCAAAAATTGATTATTTTCGTAAGGTTGTTAGCTTTCATATTCCTAACCAACCTATTATGTGAATTCAAGCAACCAAATCATTAATATCAATCACTGTCATCTTAAGCCATAAAGTTATTCGTTTATTGAAAAACGGATGTCAAGCTTTCTTAGCTCATGTCACGGATTTAAACAAAAATACGTCAGTTTTGAATGATATTTTTATTATTAACAAATTTCCTGACGTATTCCCTGAAAAACTTCCTGGCCTACCCAAAGAGCGAGAAATTGAATTTTGTATCGACCTTGAACCTGGTACAAAACCCATTTCTAAAGCCTCATATCAAATGGCTCCTATTGAACTTCAGGAGTTAAAGACTCAATTGCAGGAATTGTTAGACATCGGTTTCATTCGTCCTAGTATGTCGCCTTGGGGTGCTCCTGTTCTATTCGTGAAGAAGAAAGATGGGAGTATGTGTAAGACCCCAACTTATTATAAATGAAATTAAATTTCCTCTATTTATTATTTTAAAATAGTAAGGGTTGATTTGATTAATGTGATTAGTTATGGGTACAAATACACAAATATTTTTAAATAAGCAAGTGGTTATAAAATATTCATTATTGTCGAAAAATATTCGGTTAGTCATGGAATATTCTTACTGTCGGGGAATATTCGTACGACGGCGCAGCCTTGTGTGGGCCCCATAACAAAAAGCGATTGGATGAAGAAAACGACAGGTATAAGTTATTTATAAATAACGGTGTAGTTGTTACCGTTAATACTGTTGAAATACTCGGTGGTTAAAACACAATAGCACACGATATTGCACCAATTATTGATTCTTACGTAAGAAGGTACTACTCAATAATTGTTACAGTAATTACTGTTCAATATTTTATTTTATTGATTCAATAATTGCTACGTTGATGTTTTATATTACTGTTATTTCAATAATTGTCATTACATAGTATTTTTCATTATAGGAGCAATAATTTATATTATCTGAATAATATTATTAGATAACATTATTTGCAATGTCTAGAAAGTTCTATCTAAGGAGAGGTTTGGTCACCTAATTGCACGCTAGTAAGGAGAGATCCTTATTGGAAAGCCCCCTCTTTCCTGAGAACTGCCTGGTTGTTAGTATTGTGATTCTGTAATATTGTTTGTGAATAATTAATTATTAATTTATATAATGAGGAAAATATTCATTGTATGTGGATATAGATAGAGAAAATTTTTAATGTGACAATTGTTGAAAATTAATATTTTATCTTTTTCTGATAAAAAATTTATTTAAATATATTATTATATTATAATAATATAATAATGGTGGGCTTGAATATTTAATAAATAAAATTATTTTATTAAATTTTCTGCTTTGGTGTTCTAAACATTTTCCTATAAATAGGGTGCTTAGGTTAGAATTAAAAAACACATCAGAAACTGAAGTTTTCTCTCTCTATATTATCGAGCGTATTCTTGTGAGTATTTTAAGATTTTGAGTGTTGCTATATGGTGCAAGTTCCCTTCAGCACTATATCCAGTATTTCAGTCAGAAGTATTGTCTTTTCGAGGTATGGATGTTATTTTTTTATAGATGATATTATTTCTTTCAATATCATTATAATAAAATATTGATCTGAACTTTTTATCAAATTTGAAACTTTTAGTGTCGTGGTTACTATTCACGTATACGGTACTGTTCACGTATACGACACTATTCACGAATACGGCACTATTCACCGAAAAATTAAATTTTTATTTTTTTTCTTTTCAAGATATCTATTATGAATACTACCTTTGATTGTATCTATGTTTTGATCATTCTTGAATTTTACTCCACTATGGTTATTTATGAAGTATTTTTGAACTTGGATTGTTTAAAGTACGAATCCTTAATATTTGTTCTTTTGTTTCACTTGATTCATTTTTTTTAAAATATTTTTTATCATCCTCAATCCTAAATGATGATATTACTGAATATATTTGGCCTGTAGTGCAAAGATGAATGATTTTCTGATGAATATGTGTTTAGATGAACATGACCAACTGATGAATATCTTTGGCCTGTAGTGCAAAGATGAATATTTGATTCAAGATGTATATTGATTGATGTTGCAAGGATAAAATATTGATGATGGACTTTTAAATTCATAGATGATAGTAGATTTCATCCTCTACTTAACTCTTCTAATGAATTATTATTTCTGCTGCGAATATTGATTTAAAATTTGTTGTCTATTGTATTCTATTAGATTTTTTTCCTGTTGAGGACTAACGATAATTTGTTCTATATTATCTTAGTCATAATATTCTTTACTAGGCTATCTGAGCTTACCCTTTTTCTTTTTGTTCCATTTTTCTTCTCAGGAGGCGAGAATATAGCGAGTACTAGTCGGGGTATGGAATGATGGTTTTAGAAAGTTGTTTTAGTAGTCCTCACCATTTTTATAAAATAAAGTATCAATAATTGTTATGAGAACTTATTTGAGTGTGAATATTATCTAAAAGACAATAGTTGTATTTTAAACTCACAGTTAAGTGTTGTCGTATTTTGCACGACAATTGTATTAATAAAGTTGTAGTTGTTTCTGTACCATGTATTTGATAACTCAGAATGGGTGATGTATACCTATTTTGGGGGCGTCACAGTATGCGACTTTGTATTGATTATCGGGAGTTGAATCATGTCACCATCAAGAATAGGTACCCATTGCCACGTATTGATGACCTGTTTGACCAGTTGCAAGGAGCCAAATTCTTTTCAAAGATCGATCTTCGTTCTGGATATCATCAGTTAAAGGTTAGAACTGATGACATTCCAAAGATGACTTTTAGAACTCGGTATAGGCATTATGAATTCCTAGTCATGTCTTTTGGATTGACTAATGCTCCTGCTGCCTTCATGGATATGATGAACTGAGTATTCAAGGAATATTTAGATCACTTTGTGGTCGTCTTTATTGATGACATCCTCATATATTCCAAAAACCGTGAAGATCATGAGCAACACTTGAGGCTGATACTCCAAAAGCTTCATGAAAACAAGCTTTATGCCAAGTTGAAGAAATGTGAGTTCTGACTTGAGGAAGTAGCATTCCTTGGGCACGTAGTATCAAGTCATGGAATATTTGTTGACTCGGCAAAGATTGAAGCTATTCAAAGCTGGGAGCAACCTAAATCAGTAACCGAAGTATGTAGCTTTCTCGACTTAGCTGGTTATTATCGGAGATTCGTAAAAGGGTTTTCTCGAATTGCTGCTCCATTAACTCAGTTGACTCAGAAAGATACAAAATTCAGTTGGAGCATGGAATGTGAGAAGAGTTTTCAAGAACTCAAGAGGAGACTCATTTCAGCACCTGTTCTGACAATACCATCTGGCTCAGAGGGATTTGTCATCTACAGTGATGCTTCGGGAAAAGGGTTAGGATGTGTTCTCATGCAATATGGGAAAGTCATAGCCTATGCCTCTCGGTAACTCAAAGAATATGAGAGGAATTATCCTACTCATGATCTAGAGTTGGCAGCTGTTGTCTTCGCACTTAAAATTTAGAGGCATTACTTGTACGGGGAGAAAGTGGAGATCTTTACGGATCATAAAAGCCCCAAATATTTCTTCACTCAAAAGGAACTCAACATGCGACAACGATGTTGGCTTGAACTGTTGAAAGATTATGATTATACCATTCAATACCATCCCGGTAAAGCGAACGTAGTAGCTGACGCATTGAGTAGAAGATCATATGCGGGTACGAGTGCGATATTGTCAACGCAAAAGCCCATTTTCTATGACTTACAAAGGATGGAGATAGAGTTAAAGACTCCAGGGACCCATGTGATGATAGCGAATATACGAGTAGAACCGACTTTAATCGATAAAGTTAAAGCTACTCAAGCTACAAACCTGGAGCTGATGCGTATAAGGAAGAAAGTGCAAGAAGGTACTATGCCGGAAGCAAGAATTGATGAAGAAGGAATATTTCGAGTCAACTCCAGACTTTGTGTTCCTAATGACCCTGATTTAAAGTATAAAATTATGATGGAGGCGCACAACACACCATTTGCAATCCATCCCGAGAGTACCAAAATGTATCATGATCTTCGACATACATTTTGGTAAGTAATATGAAGAGAGAGATCGTAGAGTTTATCTCAAGGTGTCTAACTTGTCAATGAGTCAAGGCGGAGCATCAAGTATCAAAAGGTCCATTGCAACCACTTGAAATTCTAGAATGGAAATGGGAGCACATTACCATGGATTTCGTTATCGGTCTTTCCAAGGTTTCTGAAGGCATAGATGCAATTTGGGTCATTGTTGATAGATTGACTAAGTCGGCTCATTTCTTACCTATACGAGAAACTTATACACTTGAACATCTTGCTCATATGTACATAAACGAGATTATAAGATTGCATGGTATACCAGTATCCATAGTTTTTGATCGAGAACTAAGATTCACTTCAAGATTTTGGGTTAGTTTGCAAAAAGTTATGGGCACGGATTTACTATTTAGTTCGGCCTATCATCCTCAATCGGATGGGTAGTCATAGAGGACTATTCAAACTCTTGAAGATCTATTAAGACTCTGTGTCATTGACTTCAAGGGAAGTTAGGAAAATTTCTTACCATTGGTGGAGTTTTCCTACAACAACAGTTATCAAGCAAGTATTAGCATGGCTCCATTTGAGGCATTGTATGGAAGAAAGTGTTGTTCTCCAGTATGCTGGGATGAGGTGGGTGAAGCAACGTTGTTGGGACCAGAGTTGGTACGTATGACTACGGAAAAGATTCAAACGATCCGACAAAGTATAAAAACCTCACAAAATAGATAAAAGAGTTATGCTGATCTTCATCGAAAGGACGCGGAATTCAATATTGGAGATCATGTGTTGTTACGTGTTGCTCCATGGAAAGGAGTTACGAGATTCAGAAAGAGAGGAAAGCTCAATCCTCGATTCATTGGCCCATTTTTAATCCTCGATCCAGTAGGAACTGTGGCCTATAGACTCGCTTTACCGCCAAGTATGTCTCGTGTTCATAACACTTTTCACATATCCATGTTACGTAAACATGTGGAAGACTCGAACCACATTATTGAGTTAGAACCGAACGAAATAGCGGAAGATTTAACGTATGAAGAGGTTCTTGTTAAAATCTTGGATAAGAAGGAACATATTCCATGCTCCAATGTTATACCTCAAGTTAAAATTTTATGGAGAAACCACGATGTTGAGGAAATGACCTGGGAGTTAGAATCTTAAATGAAATCAAGGTATCCTTACGTCTTCGACATACCAGGTACGTACCCTAATTTCGAGGGCAAAATTTCATAAGAATGGGAGGTTGTAAGACCCCAACTTTTATGAATAAAGATGAATTTTCTATAAATATCATTTTTAAATATTATGGAGTGAATTTGATATAATTTATAGTTGTGAGATATATATAAAATTTTTAAAATACGCAAGTGGTTATAAAATACTCATTTCTGTTGGGTAATATTCATTTGGTCGTGGAATATTCTTGTTGTCAAGGAATATTCGTACGACGACGTAGCCATTTGTGGGCCCCATAACAGAATAACTATCGAATGAAGAAAACGACAAGTTTCAGTTTTATAAATAACGGCGTAGTTGTTACCGTTAACACTGTTGGAATACCTGGTGGTTAAAATACAGTAATATGTGTTGTTGCAGAGTAGCACATGGTATTGCACAGTATTTTTAAATTATTGATTCTTACATAAGAAGGCACTACTCAATAATTGTTACTGTAATTACTGTTCAATATTTTATTTTATTGGTTCAATAATTGCTGCGTTGATGTTTTATATTATTGTTGTTTCAATAATTGTCACAGCACAGTATTTCTCATTATCAGATTAATAATTCATATTATTTGAATAATATTATTAGATAGTATTATTAGAAATGTCTAGAAAGTTCTGTCAAGGAGAGGTTTGGTCACCTAATTGCACGCCAGTAAGGAGAAATCCTTATTGAAAAACCCCCTCTTTCTTGGGAATGGTCTGATTGTCATAATTGTGATTATGTAATATTATTTATAAATAATTAATTATTGATTTATATGATAAGGATATATAAATTTTTATGTGGATATAAATGAAAGAATTAATGTTGAGGTGTTTTGTCGGAATGGAGGTATTGAAAATCAAATCAGTGTTCTTAAAGCTCTATTGCGTGAGTTATAATTTTGATCCGACCGTTGGATCTTTGTGATGTTTGGATATGTTATACATATATAAGTTGAGTATATGTCCACAAATTTTAAACCGTTAAAATTTAGCGTATGATTTGTTATGAATTTTAAGAGGTGTTGAAAATCATCCGTTTGTAGAATTCAGATATTTTCTGTTTGGAATTTAGAAAAACTTTCTTCTGCAAAGTTGTAGAGAATTTGATTTCGTGTGAAATAGACATAAAATTCGTATTTTTCTGATAAGAGGACTATTTCTTATGAATTGATGAAGTTTAGAAAAATAAACATTTTTATTAAAACATGGGAGGGCCCACTTTTGTTTTTTTGTGGAAAATGCTGAATTGGTAGGCTACAAATTCAAAGTGGAATGCTGAAAATTCAATGTGACGTGCTTGAATCAGTTTTATTATTATTTTATTAATTTAGTCTCCTTTAGCGTTCTAGCATTTTCCTATAAATAGACACTTAAGTTATAATTGAAAATCACACCAGATTCAGAGAATTCTTCTTCTATAATCTTGAGCGTATTTCTTTCGAGTTTTACAAAGCTTTCAGCGTATAAAATAGTGAAAGTTTTCTTCAAGAATATCTCCGCTATACCAGTTGGAATGCTCTTCTTTACAAGGTAAGGGATGTTATTTTTGTTCAATATTCGTTTGAAATAATATTTTCTTCCATACTCTGTAATATTTAAGTAATATTATTTCGTTTCAGATTTCGAATTCTATACTCGTTCTGTTAATATTTTAGCTTCTATACTCCATAAAATTAGTAGAATATCCTTGATATTTGCGCTTCATCCAGTATCTTTTCATGAAAATATTATTCTGAGCATTCTTGATAAGTTTTAACTTTTTCATGCCGGAGTACTATTCACGGGGTTACTATTCTTAAAGTACTATTCATAGAGTACTATTCACTCGAGTACTATTCACCCGAGGTACTATTCATGATAAAAATTGATTCATTTTCGGTCCAAAATATTTTTGGTACAATATTATTCTTGAATTTTACTCCACAAAGCAGTATTATGTTGACAATTTGGACGTTATTGATTTCTAGATAAACTAAATTATAAATCATTAAAAATTTATCCTTGAACTTGTTTTATTGAATTCTTATATCATTGTCATCATCCTCATGTTTATATTGCGTTGAAAGTCATCTGTGACCTGTAGTGTATAGATGGACTTGGTATGATTATGACCAGGGATTATTCGGTATAATCATGACCGTAATGTTACAAATGATGTGGTAAAAGTCCTCATTGGCCCGTAGTGTATTGATGGACAGTTGTTGGCATGATCATGACCATTGATGAAAACACGAATATCCTTGGCCCGTAGTGCATGGATAATTTGTGGTCGTGATACTAATGAATATCCTTGGCCGTAGTGCAGGGATGATGTGGATTATTTATTAAGCTGAGTCTCAGCGATAAAGTTGATGAACAACCTTTTAAATCATAGAAGATAGTAGATTTTATGCTCCACTTGACTCTTCTAATGGATTGCTTGTTCCGCTACAGTTAAACTTGATGTTTGTTATATTTTATCAATTTAACACTGTTGAAGGTTAACGATAAATTATTCTGCATTATCTTAGTCATAATATTTCTTACTGGGCTAGTTGAGCTCACCCTTTTGCTTTCATTGTTCTCTTCAGAAAATGAGAACGTAGCCGGGACTAGTCGGGGAACGGAGTGACGGTCCAGATGATAGCATTAGTAGTCCTCACTATTCTATGAAATAGTGTGATAATAAATGTATTGAGGATTCCATTTGAGTTTGAATACTGTCTAGAAGATATTATTTGTATTAAAACTCTCAGTTTATGTTTTGTCGTATGTTACACGACAGTTGTATTACTAAGTTGTATTTGAATTTTGTACCATGTATTTGGTGACTCAAAATGGGTGATGTATATCTATTTTGGGGGCGTCACATTCAATATCCAACTAAAGCAAATAATTACCAATATCGAGGGTTTAAATGGGCTACTTATGCTTTATTTTTCAATTACGAGGGCTTTTTGCTCTTTTCCTATTTTATTCTCTTTTTCTTTTCTTTTTTTTATATTTCTCATGGATGTGCAATGTCTAATTCCCTTAGGCTTTTCAATGATACCTTAGCGAGCTTTCGACCAACGTCTCCCAAAAAATTTAAGGACTTAGGGCGCGAGGTGTAAAGACCATCCCCTCGGACTTATTTACTCAAGTAATAAAGGCCACGAAACTAAACTAACCACGTTGTTTATTTAAAAAATATAATTTTTTTTATAGCTTATATACCCCAAATCTTCCCCCAAACTTAGGTTTTTGCCTAACTTTAGCTATCACTGCCTATTCTTATCATTCATTTATTCAAACTAGCATTAACCTTAGAGGTCCATTATGTATCAATTTTGACTCAATTTAATCAACAAAGTTGTTTTTACTGTGCTAACCTTTTTATACCAGTTTCAAACAGACAAAGATTCAATTCAAGATAAGAAATCACGTAAACGTTCTAATAATCAATATTATACTTGTCTTCCTAATTCCAGTCTCATCATTGACCAAAATAGACTGTAACTTATCAAACAGATGGAATCATGCACGATAAACTTAAAATGCAACATAAACGCAATAAACTAACTAATAGTTTCTTGAAATTTTTAATTTTTTCCAATTTTTTTAGATAAATAACATCAGAATAAGAATATAAACATCTATTTATAAACAATTATACTACTATGCAGTTATACTACATGAATGCAAACATAATGAACTTAAACATGACAACATATGCAACTTAAACAAACAAATAATTTAAACATGAAACTAGATATGAAATAACAAACTAAACTAGACTCCCCCAAACTTAGCAATTACAATGTCCTCATTGTAAAAATAAAACATTAAGCACAAGAGGACTTCCCTAAAATCAGCTAAGCTTGAGGTGCTAGTGGTGCTGGTGGTGTTGGTGGCGACGGTGGCCGCATAAACACGCGGCGCTCCTCCGTGTCTAAATCTAATGGAGGATATTGTGGCAGAGGCGTAGGCATCTGATAGTGGAACTGAGTAGCTGGATTTAAATTCTGTAAGGAAACGTTCAAAGAGGCAAAGGACGTGTTCATGGCGTTGAACATGTGGTCATACCTAGCTGTCAATCGGGTCAACTTCCTATTATTCTCTTTGTTGTGCCCATCAATTTGTCGCCAAAGGCTGCGAAACTGAGATCTGAACATGTATCTATCGGTCCTTCTACTCTCCTCAGTATCTGCAGAGGTGTCCTCCTCCTCAAAGGCTGGTTGAAATATAAAACTGATGCCTCTTGGGTGTGACTCTCCCCCAGGCTAGACCGTGTAACGTGCAATCATGCAGGAGTCTAATAGCTGGAGAGGCTGCTGTGAAGGCTCATCTCCTGACCATCTAACACCAACCTACTTGCACAACCCACAGATAAGGGATGGGTGTGGCTATCCACCAGAGAATGGCCCTCACAGGCACCGCCATATAGAGAAACTGATAATGGCGCCGATGTCGATGTTGAAGTCTTTCACAATTGCATACAGTAGAAGCACTTTCTCCTACGTCACCTTAGTGGTATGAGTGGACGGAAACAACTTTGCGCACAAAACGCATACCATATCTATCCATAGCGGCTCAAGTCCTTGCTGAGGAAGATTGTGCCGCCCTTTCATCCTTTAACCCAAGTAGTACCCAACTTAGTTATCTCAGCTAAAATCTGATCATAATCGGGATCGCTATCACGTAATTGAGTGTATTGGCATATCACAGGGGCTCGCAGGCTGTAGTAGTTGTTGATGGCGTATGGACTGAAGCGCACCTGCTTACCCATCACAAATGCACTGAACGGCGCCCTATCCTTAGCGTTCGCATAGAACTCCTTCACCACATTGACTATTGATGGGTCTGGCTCATCTGTCAGCATATCCCAGCCTTGCTCGTATATTTGCCTCCTCATTTGTCCATTAACATTGTATGGTGCCAACCCCCACTCAGGAGTTAGTGCTTTAGGCACTAAGTAGTCGTATTTTTCGGTGGCACTGGCACTCGTGAACTTACATCTGTCAAAGGCCCGTGTAGGTGGTGTAGACCCTGAACCTTTGAATTAACGTCAATAACAGGATTCCCTCAAACTTCACTTTGGCAATATTACAAACACTTAGTGTGCAAACCCTCAAACCACTCAAATATGAACACTGTAATCAACTATGGCGCCAAACTAAAGAGAATTTGCTTACCCCCAACTAGTTGCCCCTTTTGGATGATGATATTGCGAAAGTGTATAGTTTTCCCTCTCTTTCCCTACTATAAATTTGAACTTGAATAGCCCTAGCTTTGTGATGACTGAACTTGATAGATAATGAGTATGTAATGATGTGCATTTGATGTAGTTAGGGTTTGTATATATATAGTGGAGGTGGTGTACAAATTATGTGTAGATTGATGGGGTAATATGTGAGTTCTTGAGTGAATTTGTGGGATGATGGGTTTATAGGAGTCAGTTAGCAGGAATGAGGAGTGGAGAAGTGGGATAATCAAGTGCAGAGTCAGTTTAAAAGCTTATCAGGTTCCCGTACCCCCACCGCGGCGGGGGATATTTTTATTGAAAGGGCCCGCCCCGGTGGGGGGGGGGGGTATTCTGTTTCTGGATTGGCACCCCTGCCCCGGCGAGGGTTTTTATACTACAAAGGCTTGGCCCGATGGGGAGGGGGGTATTCTGTAGATAGCTTTGAATTTTTAACTTCTTCTCCTCATACACATGTCCAATTGCATCCTTAGTACTTGAAACACATTAAAATCACACACATAAGATAACATCATAAAGATTGAGCAAGTAAGGTTAAAAATTACTGAAAACTAAAGACTAACTACGAAGAATTATACATGAATGATCTACGCACTACTAGAATTATGAAATAAGCTATGACAAGAATAACTTAACTTAAAAATACAATAAATTGAAATTAAATTGGGTTGCCTCATCAGTTAGGCTATCCACGGCATGCTGTTTGTTTATAGCATATAACCAATATTGTTGTATTTCATGCTCGTTCAATTGCATGTTTGAGAGTGAAGTTGACTTACTATCCTCAATCAGTGCCTTAAGACCACCAACCTCTCTGCAATCCCCGAATTTGACACGTGTAGATTCCTCGAGCAACTCACACTCTTCCTTGTCAGTCGGGATTAGGATTTCGTTGAACACTCTCACCTTCACTACCTGATCGAACACTTTCATAATCAATTCTCCGTTAGGCATGCCAATCAGTGTTCGTCCAGTCACAAGGAATGGTCGTCCCAAGATGATAGGGATGTTATTATATTCTTCAAAATCTAACACCATAAAATCAGCTTGAAAGATCAATGAGTCAACCTTCACCAACACGTCTTCAACTATCCCTAGTGGATATGTTAATGATCTATCTGCGAGCTGTAGACTGATATTTGTCGGCTTTGCTTCCTTTAAACCCAACTTTTTATATATGTATAGGGGCATGAGGTTTATTCTTGCACCTATATCACATAGGGCTCTTCCCACATCCTGATTACTAATTGCACACAGAATTGTGAAGCTCCTGGATCTTTCAATTTAGGTGGAAGCCTTTTTGCAGAATTGCACTGCATTCTTCAGTCAGCACCACTGTTTTGAATTCCTTGAGCCTGCGTTTCTTTGAAAGTATCTCTTTCATGAACTTGACATAATGTGGCATTTGGTCAACTACTTTGGCAAATGGAATGTTGATGTGAAATTGTTTGAATATATTTATAAACCTTAAAAACTGATCCTTTAACTTTTGACTTTCCAACCGTTAAGGAAAAGGTACAGGTGGTGTGATTTTATTTTGTTTATCTTCCTTCGACATTTCTAAAACTTTTTCCTCAATTTTCCTTGCCGAATTATTCCCTTTAATTTTGACATCCTAATCCTTTCTTGTTTTTCTATCAAAGTCAACAACCAAGGTTCGACCACTTCTCAGTGTGATCTCATTACCTTGCTCGTGATTTCCCCTTGAATTCTTTTTCGTATCACTCGATAATGTCCATTGAGGCCTATTATTCAAAGCCAATTCATGATGTCCCATTTAATTCTCTAAGTTCTTTATCGCCGCTGCTTGCATT
Source organism: Panax notoginseng (assembly GCA_016801055.1). Taxonomy (NCBI): domain Eukaryota; kingdom Viridiplantae; phylum Streptophyta; class Magnoliopsida; order Apiales; family Araliaceae; genus Panax; species Panax notoginseng. The sequence continues at coordinate 208,103,418 of CM029013.1, read as the reverse complement.
TTTATAGTTGCCTCATTGCCTACTATATACTTCAACAGTAGCTCTTCCAAATCTGACTTTTTCTCATGTTGTGGAGCTACCTGTTGATTCTGATTTTGAAATCCTTGGGGATAAGATGGTCGTGGAGCCTGCTGATTTTGAGTGTTACTCCACGAGAAGTTGGGATGGTTCCTAGTTCCCGGATTGTAGGTATTTTGATACTGATTCTGTAAAATTTTATTATAGCTGCCTACGAATTGAACTACTGCAGGGTTAATGGCACATTACTCGGTACGATGTTCCCTAGCACATAATTCGCAAACATATGCAACTTGTTATGTTTGTGCACCTATCAGAGCATCCATTTTCTTTGATAATACTAAAATTTGTATCGCTAACGCTGTTACCCTGTCTACCTCTAATACCCCAGCTACATTAGGTTGTGTCATTCTCACTGTAGGCCACTACTAGTTATTAGCCGCCATTATTTCTACTAGCTCATACGCCTCCTCATAACTCTTAGCCATGAATGCTCCACCTGAAGCTGCATCTATGCTAGTCCTAAGATTCCCATTCAACCCATTGTAGAACGTGTTCATCTGCAGCCATTTAGGTAGTCCATCATATGGGCACTTTCTGAGTAATTCTTTGTACATTTCTTATGCCTCATATAATGACTCCCCATGTTGCTGCTCAAACATGGTGATCTCGTTTCTCATCTTTGCAGTCTTAGCCGGTGGGAAAATTTTTTCCAAGAACTTCTAAGCAAGGTCATCCCATGCAGTAATCGACCCTGGCGGTAGAGAGTGTAATGAACTTTTTGCCTTGTCCCGCAGTGTGAACGGGAACAAGTGAAGTCTAATTGCATCATCTGACACCCCATTGTATCTAAAAGTGTCACAGATTTCTAAAAAGCTAACCAAGTGCTCATTCGGATCGTCGTTGTCTAATCCCACAAACTTTATTGAGTTATATACCAACTGTATGGTCCCAGGTTTGATCTCAAAATTGTTCAAAGCTATTGCAAGCCTGATGATACTCGACTGAAGCTCAGTCACCTTTGCAGTAGCATAATCCCTTAGCGCTTTTTGATCTTCTGTAGCCATTATTTCTTCCTAATCAAGATTCTCCCTAGTGTCCTTAATCCACTTACTTAACCTTCGAAACCGTTTCTTGATGTCTTTCTCAAAAGAAAGCAAGTCTGACTTCTTAGACCGAGTTTGCATACACTAAGCCCAAAAATCTACAACAAGAAAAAATAAAACAAAAGAAACAAAATGTTTAAGTAAAACTGAACTAATTAAACTAATATTGAAGAATATTAAAATCAATATTATTCGCCGACAACGCCGCCAAAAACATGTTGGTCAAAATCTAAATACACTCACACGCAAGTGAACGTGGTCAACAAGTAATATAGTAATAAGAAAAAGTATCGTTCCTACAAAGACTAGTATGAAATTAAACTAACAATTACCAATTTTATATTAACCCAATTTTATTAAACTATTCAAATTAAGGATTATAATTAAGAAAAACTAAGAGCAAAAAATCCTAACCAATCAACATAACTTAATAACCGTAATTACAAGTAATTAATGGAGAATTAGGCTTACAATTTCACTTTACGTCTCACTCCGATTATCACACCATATTCTAGTTCAATTCACTATCCCAATTTATTAATCAAGAACTCTTACGTAGAATTATCCATCTCTCGATGCACTAATTGTGAGATCCCAAATTTTATGAATAAAGATTTAAACGTCTCAAAATATTTTTTTAATATTATGGTGTGGATTTGATATAATGTTATAGTTGTGGGTGATATTTACAAATTTTACAAAGTATGCAAGTTGTTATAAAATATTCGTTTGGTCGGGGAATATTCTTTTTGTCATCATTGGTGGACCCCACAACAGAAGTATTGTCGTAGTTAGACAACGATAGAATTATCTTTTTATAAAATAATGGCGAAAGTTTTACCGTTATAACTGTTGAACTACCCGGTAGTAAAAGTACAGTTATGCGTGGTTGCATAGTAGCACACGGAATTGATTTATGATGCTTATGTAAGAAGTCACTCAGTTATACTCAATTATTACTATAGTAATTGATGCATCATATGTTTCATATTATTGATTCAATTATTGTCACAGTAGCATCTGTATAATATGTTATGTTATTAAATGAATAATTGAGACGACAAAGTTATTCATATTATTATTTGCAATATTAATGATGTCTAGAAGTTCTACCAAGGAAAGGTTTGGTCACCTAATTGCTCGCCAATAGGGAGAAATCCTTATTAAAAAGCCCCCTCTTTCCTGGGAACGACCTGGTTGTTAAATATTGTGAGTTATAATATTAATGATGAATAAGTTCGTGTTGATTAAAGATGAATTTGATAGTTCCATTGTGTTGAAATTATTTGTGTTAGTGGGAATCGACATTTATTTCGATAATAATTGATGTCTGGAGGTTATAGTGTTCAATTGGATATTCAGAGCACTTTTCGTGTCGGAGTACTATTCACGAGTTACTAATTACGAGTTACTATTCACGAGTTAATATTCACGAGTTACTATTCATGGGGTACTATTCACCCGAAAGATATATTTCTTTTCGGTCCAAATCATTTTTTGGTACAATATTATTCTATGAGGAGACGTGATAATTTTTCAGACCGTTAGTTGAAGTTATAATAGTAAATCAATATGGATCGTTGGTTGAAGATATAATAGTAAATCAATATGGACCGCTGGTGAAAAGTTATAATAGTAAATCAATATGGATCGCTGGTTTAAAGTTTTAATAGTAAATCAGTATGGACCGTTGCTTTAAGTTTTAATAGTAAATCAATATGGACCGTCCGTTTAAAAGTAAATCAATTTGAACCGTTCATGAATTAGTTACTATTCAGTCCATTCTCCTATAAATAGAAGCTCATTTCTTCATTATTTCTTACGAATTCACTGAAACTTTAGAGAGAGAAACTACAGAGAGAAAGAAGAAATGTATTCTGCTACTTCACTTTTCTAATATCAAATTTTTCTAAGGTAAGGGATATTATTCTTTCGTATTCATGAAGAGAATTATTTTCTTTCAATACTTGTAAGAGTTGTTATTCCATTCTTCATTATTATGTTGGAATAACATGTATATGCGAAGTACCGCATACATGGTGAAGTTCTTCTGCTATTCCATTTCTTATTATTCTGTTGGAATAACATGTTTATGCGAAGTACCGCATACTTGGTGAAATTCTTCTATTATTTCGTTCTCTATTTTTCTGTCGAAATATCCTGTCTGTGCGTTTACGCCGGACCTGGTTCAATTATTTATTATTCTGTCAGAATATCCTGTCTGTGCATTATGCATGACCTGGTTCCATTATTTATTATTCGGTTGGGAATAACCTTTCTGTGCAGTCTATCGAACACATGGTGAATCCTTCTGTTATTCCATTCTTTATTATTCTGTTGGAATAACCTGTATATGTGGATTACCACATGCACGGTGAATGATCCATTGTATTCATTCCTTATTAAATTGTGGAAATGATCTGTATACGTGGATTACCGCATGGCGGGTGAAAATCTATTTGCTGTTTCATACATTCTATTATACTCATTTGGTTAAAGTTTTGGCTTCTATATTCCTTGAAATTAGTGGCATATCCTGGATATTTGTGCTTCATCTACTATCTTTTCGTGAAAATATTCTTTTGAGCATTCTTGAATTTTACTCCACAAAGCAGTATCATGTTGACAATTTGGACGTTATTGAGTTCAGGATAAATTAACTTATAAATCTTTAAAATTTATTCTTGTACTTGTTTTATTGAATTATTATGTCATTGTCATCATCCTTATGCTTATATTATAATGAAAGTCATCTTTGGCTTACGTGCATAGATGGACTTAGTATGATTATGAACATAGATCATTCGGTATAATCATGACCTGTAATGTTATAAATGATGTGGTAAAGGTCTTCAGTGGCCTGTAATGCATTAATGGACAGTTTTTGGTATGATTATGACCAGTGATTATTCGGTATAGTCATGACCGTTGATGATTTAATGAATATCCTTGGTCCGTAATACAGGGATGATTAGATGATGTGGTTTATTTATTAAGCTGAGTCTCAGCGATAAAAATTGATAAAAATATTTTAAATCTTAGAAGATAGTAGATATCATGCTCTACTTGACTCTTCTAATGGATTGCTTATTCTGCTGCAGTTAAACTTGATGTCTATTATTTTTTATCAGTTTAACATTGTTGAAGACTATTGATAATTTATTCTGCATTATCTTAGTCATAATATTTCTTACTGGGCTAGTTGAGCTCACCCTTTCATTCACTGTTCTCTTCAAGAAATGAGAATATAGCTGGGACGAGTCGGGGAAAGGAGTGACGGACCAGATGATAGCATTAGTAGTCCTCACTATTCTGTTAAATAGTGTGACAGTAAATGTAATGAGGACTCCTTTGAGTGTGGATATTGTCTAGATGACAATATTCCTATTAAAACTCTCAGTTTATGTATTATCACATATTACACGACGGTTATATAATTAAGTTTGTATTTATATTATGTACCATGTATTTGGCGACTCAAGATGGGTGATGTATACCTATTTTGGGGGCATCATAGTTGGTATCAAAGCTTAGGGATATGATCCCTAGCTGAGATGTGAGACAAGAACTAGGAGGGGAGAGACGGGGAATTCCTTCACTAGTATGACCTACCTAAGTTTATTTTGTTTTTAATTGGTCGGTCAGAGTATAGGGATAATATGTGATATGTTAATTAACCCTTGTTTTGTGGCAGTGTTTGAAAATGGCATCTGAAAATGTTGAGATAAGCAATGAAGCACATGAGACCGCTGAGTCACCAACGATCAATACCCAGGATAATGTGTAACAGGAAGACAATAATTCTCAAGTAAATAAAACACGATAATAATCATACCGATGGCAACGGCCATCGGAACAATGATAACCATCGTGGGGGAAATTATCATGCTAAGAATGGTAACCATTTCTGTGGTAATCATGGCCAAGATAATAGGAGTGGAAATTTCAAGAAGAGAATGTTCAACAACGATGGAAAGACAGTAGCACCAACACCCGTTTTCAAGGAAGGAGAACGACCGCCAGTTAGATGCTATAGATGCGGAGAGGAGGGACACATAAGTCCAAACTGTTCACAGCCTTCCAAGGTATGTTTTAATTGTGGAAGAGAAGGTCACCTAGCCCTATTTTATCGCTCACCGAAGACAAGTCCAGCTGGGACGGTGGCACCAAAGGCGGATACAGATAAAATAAAGTCGGTGGTTTCAGGAAGAGCATTTTTTGTGACTTCTAAAAAAGCGAGTGACCCGAACGAAGTTAGCACGATTTATTTAATTATAAATTCTTGCGAAGTCTATACCTTATTAGATACCGGTTCTACCCACTCTTTTATTTGTCCTACTTGCGCTCAACGTTTAAATTTGACTCTGGATAAATTAGACTTTGACTTATCGGTTGAAACTCTGTTAGGAGAAACCTTCTTTACCTCCACTGTTTATAAATCTTGTTTGATTCAAATCGACACTTTCATGTTACATGTCGATCTTATCTCTTTAAAAATTCTTGCCTTTGATGTGATTTTAGGGATTGATTGGTTAACTACTCATCAAGCTTTTCGTAAGGTGGTTAGCTTTCATATTCCTAACCAACCTATTATGCGAATTCAAGCAACCAAACCACTAAAGTCAATCATTGTCATATCATGCCATAAGTAAAGAGCCCTGAGCCTTTATCTGGTGACTTCCTTGTGTGGGATGCACCGAAGCTAGACTTCTGTAGGCGATGTCATGTATGACAATGGCAAGTTGATAGGTATCAATGTGACGTACTATCCAAGTCTTGGGATGTGGGTCACATTTTTGAATGATATTTCTATCGTTAATAAATTTCCTGACGTATTTTCGAAGAACTTCCTGGCCTACCCCCAAAGCGTGAAAATAAATTTTGTATTGACCCTAGTACAAAAACCCATTTCGTATAACTTACAAATGATGAAGATAGAGTTAAAGACTCTAGGGACCCACGCAGTGATATTAAATATACAAGTAGAATCGACTCTAATCGATAAAGTTAAAGGCCACTCAATCTACACACCCGTAGCTGATGAATGTGGAGAAAAAGGTTCAAGAGGACGTTATTCTAGAAGTAAGAGTTGATGAAGAGAGGAAATCTCAACCCTTGATTTTATTGGCCCATTTGAAATCCTGGATCGAGTAGGAATTGTAGCCTATAGACTCGTGTTACCGCCAAGTATGTCGCGTGTTCATAACTTTTTTCACGTATCGATGTTACGTAAATATGTGGATGACCCGAACCACATTATTAAATTAGAACCAGATGAGATAGCAGAAGATTTAACGTATGAGAAGATACGTGTTAAAATCTTGGATAAGAAGGATCGTATTCAACACTCAAAGGTTATACCTCAGGAGTTAGAATCTGAAATGAAGTCAAGGTATCCTCATCTCTTCGGCATACCAAGTACGTACGTAAATTTCAAGGGTAAAATTTCATAAGGAGGGGAGATTGTGAGACTCCAAATTTTATGAAGAAAGATTTAAACTTCTCGAAATATTTTTTAATATTATGGTGTGGATTTGATATAATGTTATAGTTGTGGGTGATATTTACAAATTTTGCAAAGTATGCAAGTTGTTATAAAATATTCGTTTGGTCGGGAAATATTCTTTTTGTCGGAGAATATCCGTACGACGGCACAATCATTGGTGGACCCCACAACAGAAGTATTGTCGTAGTTAGATAACGATAAAATTATCTTTTTATAAAAATAATGGAGAAAGTTTTACCGTTAAAATTGTTGAACTACCCGGTAGTAAAAGTACAGTTATGCGTGGTTGCATAGTAGCACACTGTATTGATTTATGATGCTTACGTAAGAAGTCACTCAGTTATACTCAATTATTACTACAGTAATTGCTGCATCATATCTTTCATATTATTGATTCAATTATTGTCACAATAGCATCTGTATAATATGTTATGTTATTAAATCTATAATTGAGACGACAATGTTATTCATATTATTATTTACAATATTAACGATGTCCAGAAGTTCTGCCAAGGAGAGGTTTGGTCACCTAATTGAGTGCCAATAGGGAGAAAACCTTATTGGAAAGCCCCCTCTTTCTTGAGAACGACCTGGTTGTTAAATATTGTGAGTTATAATATTAATGATGAATAAGTTCGTGTTAATTAAAGATGAATTTGATAGTTCCATTGTGTTAAAATTATTTGTGTTAGTCAAAATCGACATTTATTTCGATAATAATTGATGTCTGCAGGTTATAGTGTTCAATCGGGTATTCGGAGCACTTTTCGTGTCGGAGTACTATTCACAAGTTACTATACATGAGTTACTATTCATGGGGTACTATTCACCCGAAAGATAAATTTCTTTTCGGTCCAAATCATTTTTGGGTACAATATTATTCCATGAGGAGATGTGATAATTTTTCAGACCGTTGGTTAAAATTATAATAGTAAATCAATATGGATCGTTGGTTGAAGATATAATAGTAAATCAATATGGACCGCTAGTGGAAAGTTATAATAGTAAATCAATATGGATCGCTGGTTTAAAGTTTTAATAGTAAATTAGTATGAACCGTTGTTTTAAGTTTTAATAGTAAATCAATATGAATCATCCGTTTAAAAGTAAATCAATCTGGACCGTTCATGAATTAGTTACTATTCAGTCCATTCTCCTATAAATAGAAGCTCATTCCTTCATTATTTCCTACGAATTCACTGAAACTCTAGAGAGATAAACTATAGAGAGAAAAAAAGTATTATGCTACTTCAGTTTTTCAATATCCAGTTCTTCTAAGGTAATGGGTATTATTCTTTTGTATTCATAAAGAGAATTATTTTCTTTCAATACTCGTAAGAGTTGTTATTCCATTTTTCATTATTATGTTGGAATAACCTGTATATGCGAAGTTTCGCATACATGGTGAAATTCTTCTGTTATTCCATTCCTTATTATTCTGTTGAAATAACCTATTTATGCGAAGTACCGCATACATGGTGAAATTCTTTTATTATTTCGTTCTTTATTTTTCTGTCGGAATATCCTGTCTGTGCGTTTACGCCGGACCTGGTTTTATTATTTATTATTCTGTTAGAATATCGTGTCTGTGCGTTTACACCGGACCTGGTTCCATTATTTATTATTCTATCGGAATATCCTGTCTGTGCGTTACGTATGACCTAGTTCTATTATTTATTATTCTGTTGGGAATAACATGTCTGTGCAGTCTATCACACTCATGGTGAATCCTTCTGTTAGTCCATTCTTTATTATTCTATTGGAATAACATGTCTATGTGGATTACCATATGCATGGTGAATGATCCTTTGTATTCTTTTCTTATTAAATTGTGAAAATGATCTGTATACGTGGATTACCGCATGGCGGGTGAAAATCCATTTGCAGTTTCATACATTCTATTATACTCAGTTGGTTAAAGTTTTGGCTTCTATATTCCTTGAAATTAGTGGAATATCCTGGATATTTGCGCTTCATCTAGTATCTTTTCGTGGAAATATTCTTTTGAGCATTCTTGAATTTTACTCCATAAATCAGTATCATGTTGACAATTTGGACGTTATTGAGTTCAGGATAAATTAACTTTGAAATCTTAAAATTTATTCTTGAACTTGTTTTATTGAATTATTATGTCATTGTCATCATCCTTATGCTTATATTGTAATGAAAGTCATCTTTGGCTTATGTGCATAGATGGACTTAGTATGATTATGACCAGGGATCATTCGGTATAATCATGACCTGCAATGTTATAAATGATGTGGTAAAGGTCTTCAGTGGCCTGTAATGTATTGATGGACAGTTTTTGGTATGATTATGACCAGGGATTATTCGGTATAGTCACGACCATTGATGATTTAATGAATATCCTTAGTCCGTAATACAGGGATGATTAGATGATGTGGTTTATTTATTAAGCTGAGTCTCAGCAATAAAAATTGATGAAAATATTTTAAATCATAGAAGATAGTAGATACCATGCTCTACTTTACTCTTCTAATGGATTGCTTATTCCGCTGCAGTTAAACTTGATTTCTAATGTATTTTGTCAGTTTAACATTGTTGAAGACTATTAATAATTTATTCTGTATTACCTTAGTTATAATATTTCTTACTGGGCTAGTTGAGCTCATCCTTTCTTTCACTTTTCTCTTCAGGAAATGAGAATATAGCTGGGACGAGTCGGGGAAAGGAGTGACGGACCAGATGATAGCATTAGTAGTCCTCACTATTCTATTAAATAGTGTGACAGTAAATGTAATGAGGACACCTTTGAGTGTGGATATTGTCTAGATGATAATACTCCTATTAAAACTCTTAGTTTATGTATTGTCGTATATTACACGACGGTTGTATAATTAAGTTTGTATTTATATTCTGTACCATGTATTTGGCGACTCAAGATGGGTGATGTATACCTATTTTGGGGGCATCACACTATACCGTATTAACTTAAATTCACAAATTAGATAGTGTCGACGTCGAGATTTTTATTTGTCCCTTTTCTATTCTTGTTCTTTTGTGTTCTCATATTAGGTGAGATTTGTTTGAAAATACAAGTGAAAAAGGTCCGACATTTATATGTCGACGATTTGACTGTAAGAGTCGCCAGTTGGTTTTTTAACTGGTTGTACCAACACAACAGAGAAAAGGTTTGCACATTGACCCAGTGATGTGACACAGCTAAACGGGTCTGTGAAACTGAGATTCATTAGGGTCCGGGGACTTGCTTATGCGGAAGGAAGGTGTTAGGCACCCCCCAACATTCGTGTTACCACGGTGACCGCCACTTTTCAAGAAGTAATTATATGAATGTGTGTGTGTGTGGGTCAATGTGCTGTTATTAAAAAGTTGTGCGAGCCCTCGTTCGCATCTATATACACAGGGTTTGAATTTGTGTAAAAATTTAGTTTTAAATAAGATATAGCAGTGATGTTTTGTAAAAGAGGTTTTTTAAACCCTTATGCTCAATAATAATTGAGACCTTTTACAATTCTATTTTATTAAATGTTCGACTCGATTGCTTTTATTTTCGAGATGCGAAGTATCTTTGAGAAAATAATGTACAAAATAGTGCCAAACTCCTCATGGGTATGAAAACCGTCTAAGGAAATCCAAACACCGTGAATAAATTTACAAGCTGTTTACAGCTGAAAATGACCATCACGGGAACCGAATCTAGATTCAGTAAACTGAATTTGTGATCATATGATTCATAGGCTCACATGATTCTGCAATTTGTACGAAAGCAGTAAGCAGTTATATATAAAAGGTGTAAATATATATATATATATATATATATATATATATATATATATATATATATATATATATTTACTACTTTTATATATTTACTTTTCTGATCCCCCATGGAGGTGCTTCGTGGTGGTTGATCAACTGCTACGGAAGCACCTCGAAGCACCTCCATGGGGGATTAGAAATGTAAATATATAAAAGTAGTATATATATATATATATATATATATATATATATTGACATGATCAACCACCACGAAGCACCTCCATGGGGGATCAGAAATATAAATAAAGTTATAAAACCGATCAACTGCCACGGAATAAACTCCAAGCGAGACAAAACATAAAGAAAGTAGTAAAAACGGTCAACCGCCACGAAGTAAACTCCAGGCGTGACGAAATGTATATATATATATATATATATATATATATATATATATATATATATGAACTGTGTGTCGAACTACATTCGATGAGCCTGGATTTTACATTTGGTGCACCAAATGTACGTGCAGCTAGCCGCAGATGTACCTGTGAATGCCTGGGGTGCCCCGGGCTCTGCGGGTCTCACTGTCTCGAAGTACGTGCACGCATGTAACGTGATGGCCGCTTGAACTTTCAGACCCTCAATCCGGGCATCCGATTGAGGTGTATAAGACCTATTTCGGACAGCCGTTGTCGAGAGTTACGCAGTGACATGGGATTAGAGGTTGTACGAAGTCAGAAAGATGGGACCATGCTCTCCAGTTTTCAACCTTCAAATTCTATCAGTTGCCCTGCACAATAGTCACTCAGGATTGGACTTCCTTGGTTCTTGTGGGACATTGTTGTATAGAAATGTATGTCTGAAATGTTGAGATGGCGTGATGTGGAAAAATGACGATCTTATCCCTCACCAGGGTTATCTCCGATTTGGGCTGATAAAGCAGACGTTGCTCAGGGTTATCTCTGAGATTGGACTACTGCAAGTACTGAAGGTCCTCAGGGTTATCTTTGAGGTGTGCCTGTAACAACCCGATATTTTCTACATAAATAAATAAGAAATTTTGCGTATAATTTTTTTTATTTATTTAAGGATGAGGATTTGTACAAGATAATGTGTATGTGTATTTATGTGGTAAATAAAAATATATTAATTACATAAATATTTACAAATAATTTTATTTTAGAATTATTGATTTTTATAAAGTATATTCCTATAATAATTAATTTATAGTAGAAATGCTTTATTAACTATTTTCCATGAAAATATAATCATATATTATTTAAATAATATATGGAGTGATTTTTAGAATAAATATAATAATTATTTTATTATATGAATTTTAGTACAGGTTATTAAGTTAATTATTTTACCTTAATTATTAAGGTTAAATATGGCAGATAAATCAGATATGGAATCCAAATCCTAATTTTGGATTATTGTCAAGGTATGAGAATAATAAGATAATATTAATTATATTTTGATTTTTCAGTGCTATGATTATGTACTGTATTTCCGTATTGATAATGGTAGGTCAATTACGCCGTATTATGACTAAACTCTAGTAATAATGTTAAACCCTAATCTGAGATCCAAATTAGAGTACAAGATTGCTTTATAAGTGTGTTATATAATTTATGATATGTATTTTATAATGATTTGATTAAATTAGGTAAACCCTAATTATAATCTAGAAACCCTAAATAATTTTTAGAAATGAGGAACCCTAATTTGAAATTTATATTAGAGTTCGAGATTGGTTGTAATTGTGTTAATGTGATTAATTAGAAAGTATTATAATCTCAATTGCTAATTTTGGAAACCCTAAAATTTTAAACCTTAATTTGATAATTAGAAAACCTAATTCTAAATTGGTAACCCTAATTATCAAAATTGTAAACCCTAATTGCTAAACTAGCACGGTTAATGATAATTATATGATCTAAACCCTAATGTTCATGTATAGCGTAACTAGAAAATTAATCATAATTAGAAACCTTAATTTCAAAATTTTAGAAACTAGGATTTATTTAATTTTTAATTTTATTTATTTTTGTGTAAACTTTAATTGGAAATCCTATTCTTATTTTGTGTTAAACCTTAGGGTTAAACCCTAAGGGTTAAACCCTAAGGGTTTGCAAGTTTCTATTTTGCCATTTAAATGAATTACCAAATGACCATTATACCCCTAGTTGCGTTATTTGGCTAACAAATAGGTTTTGACAATAGGTTGAGTGGTTGAACCACTTCAACCACCCCATGTGCTCAAAATAACAACAACAAGTCACCTGCATCAGCCAATACATGCACCTTGTTGTCTATAAATAGGATTGAAGAGAGAGAAATTCATTTTGTTACTTACATTTTGTCCAACACTCAAACTTTTTCTCTCAAGCCCTAAACCTCTGAATTTCAGTAGCATATCAGTCCCATAATCAAGCCCCACGTTTATCTGAACCAAATCAGAAACATAGAATCAAGAATTGCTCATTTAAAGGTATAAACAAATCCTCGAATTTCTGTCCAAAATCTAATTTTTGATGTTATGATTAAGTCTTAAAATATGTTATATAAGGTGTCTAATGGTGATCTGGGTTGCTAGATGTTAGATCCATAACATTTAGAGGCTCGGATTTGAAGATTTCCCAAATCTGGATATTTATATTTTTTGTTTCTGACAGTGAATGTCAGGTCTTATAGATCTTGTCTTGTTATGTGTTTTTGTGTTTTTAAGCTTTGATCTAGTAGTATGCTATAAGATCTTTGATCTGAAACTGGAATCAAAGTTAGATCGTAAGCCAGTAGAAAGTTATTAGTGGTCAAACCACGTTGACTGGCATTGACCGGGCCATTTCTGGGTTACCCAAAAAGTTTCTAGAACATGTCTGACAGTAGATTCATGGCCTTGGATCTTACATGTGTTAGTTTATTTGTTGTTGATGTTATAATATGTTTGTACTATGGTATATGGACTTCAAGATTAAGCTTGTATATCGCCTAAATATCTAGTGGATCGAAGTCAGTGGATGGTCAAACCAGGCAAGAAGATCACGAACTTAGTTTTCTGGGTAACCTAGAAAACTTAAGTGCATGATCTCTGACAAGGTTTGACCTGCTTATGTCTTTTGATTTTGTTATTGTTATTGTGATTTTATGTAATGGATATCTAGACTTACATGTGTTCTACAACTTGAAAGCCTAAGATCTCGAAACCCATTCATGTGTTGCAAGATATAAAGATCGAGAGAAGGCAGTATGAACTGTTCTTCATTTGTGGAAAACCCAGAAATGAAGAACAGCTCTGACAAGGTTTTTGGGAAGGCCAGATCTCGTTGGGTTTATGTAGTATGGTCATGATTGTTGTTGTAGCCGGAAGTGTTATACTAGTACTACACGCTCAAATGCTTAGTTGGTCCAGAATCACACTACACACTGAATTATTGTTGGTCAAATGTGACCCCTTAGCAACTGACTATGCATTTCTGGGTTTGGCCAAGAACATGAAGAACACCTATAGCGACGGTTCTGTCGCTATAGGTGGTCTTTAGCGACAGATAATATGCTATTTTCCAAAAATTAATAAAAAATAGAAAAAATTAGTTTTAAATTATTAAAAATACAAAATAAATTATAAAAAAATTATTTTAAATTCTAAAAATTAGTTTTTAATTATTTTAAATATATTTCATAAATATTTAATATTTTTGGAATATTAAAAGTATTTAATTTATTTAATTATAATATTAAATAAATTATTTAAAAATGATTTTAATATTGGAAAAATCATTAAAAATTATATTATGATATAAGAAAATATTTTAAGTTATTTTTAATGACTTTTAATATTTTGTGATAAATTTCATTAATATTTAAATATTAATGGTAATTAATTTATTTACTAAATGAATTAATTAAAAATAATTTTATTATATTAAAAATCATTTTAAATGAAAATAAAGTTTTTAAAAATATTTTAAGTTATAAAATATAACTTTTAATATTTAAAGGATAATTTCATTAATAATTAAATATTAATGATTATTAAGTTATTACTAATGATATTAAATTTATTTAATAATTATATTAAATAAATAGTTTATAAATGGTTTTATTAATTTAAAAAAATCATTTAAAAGGGATATAAATGAATTAAAAATATTTTAAGTTATACTTAATGACTTTTAATTTGGATAAATGAAACATTAATACCTTATTATTAATGGTAATTATTTAAAAATGATTTTAAATGTTTTAAAAATCATTTAAGGGTAATATTAATACTTTAAAAATATTTTGAGTTATTATAAATAACTTTAATATTTTGGAAATGATTTTATTAATAGTTTAGTACTAATTAAATATTAGTGATAATAGAATTGATTAGTATTTAAATCATTTTAATGTGATTCCGATGTTTAAAATTTCGTGATAAATTATAATAAATATTTTAAAATTATATTAAGTCATTTAAAAATAATATGACTGATATGTACAGATATTGAGTTGCAGAGTAGAGTCTTAGACTCGATAATTACTCGATAAAGTTGTCGGTAGACCGACATGTTTCAAAAATTGATCTGGACTTAGATAATGTGATTAGATAAGTGATTATTTGTGATTTGAGGTTGTTAAATCTATGTGCCAATGTGATTAGGGTATGTGCTGACTGCAATAAGCAGTGTTATGTGTTATAGTATATTGTTCTAATCGAACGAACGATCTTATTAATGATAGGTCGTGAGATAAGCGATATATCTTAATTACAAGTTGTAAGCAGTGCTTCAGGCAAGTATCTAACCTTTGCATTTTCTTTATGCAATGGACATGAGTAAGAATGTTTCTAAATTATATTATTACTGTACAGATTATTAACCTTATATTATATACGCTCATTGCTTATCAACATGTTAGTATATGGTAATTCAGATATATATATTCTATTCGTTAATTCCTGTAAATGGTTAAACAAGTGTCCCCACTTGGATAATCATTGTATTTAATCACATGTTGATATACCTTTGTCAATTACCCGTATATATATATATATATATATATATATATATATATATATATATATATATATATATATATATATATATGTTGATTTATAGATTATTGTTGAAATAAGATAAAACCTTTGATTTGGAACCCAGACAAGTATGAACATCCCTACACGGGAAAAATTTTATGTACCCAAGGTGGAACAGAGTGAACGATCCTATCGTTCTTGTAATGTAGTATTGATCAATGCAGGGCATAACGGGCTGATCACTCCCCGTGCCCGTAAGTTATGTCGGTTTACAGATGAATTTCTGTTTAACCTTTTCGAAAATGAAAACAATGTTCATGGCATGTCACCATAACCCCAGTTATAGTCATTATGTAGTTTCAAATATTTGAAAGAGAGTTGTTATGATATTATTATTGATTCAGAATACTTCACAACTATTGACTGATTGTAGAAGAATAGTACAAAGAAAACATTTAAATCCTTTCAGGTTATATATATATATATATATATATATATATATATATATATATATATATATATATATAATTGCTATTACTTGTTGGGCACTCAAATGATCATCCTTCCTTAAATTTAAATGTTTTCAGTTAAGTGCGAACGACCAGAGAGCTCTGCTAAAAACAAAAGAAAAGGGAAGGTTGCTGAATGAACGAATTATGTTATGTAATAGTTTGATGATATTAAGACAATTATGATATATATTATCTATCATGGGTTGTAATGAATGTTTAAAGGTTACGTACTTGGGAGCCAGATTCTGATAATTATGTAAATTAAGTTGATCTTTTATATTATTGTTATTATTATTAGTATTATTCCGCTCATAGAAATTGTATCGTGAAGTACCGAGTTCGGGTTTCAAGTACCCGAGTTTGGGGTCTTTACAAGTTGGTATCAGAGCTTAGGGGTTAAAAACCTTAGGTGGGCTAGACCTTAGGCTATAACCTTAGAACAGAGGGAAACGTTGAAAATATAAATAACTCATATAGAATTTAAAAAGAGATGAATTGACTAAATTCATCGTCAAACTAAATAAACGATAACTTGTATAAAACTCTTATTTATTGTGTGTATATACTATATGATAATTAGGATAATTTATGTGCGTAGATGTCAGGTGACAAAGGATTCGATTATCCTCGGATCGTAAAGAATGAGCCAATATCGAAGCCGATAGCTGAAATAGAGGCTCAGAATGAAAATAACTCAGAAGATGTGGTTATTGTGGAAAACATAGTACCAGATCCGGAGATGGTGGAGCTGACAGATAGCAATTCAGACGCTAAAGTTGAAGCTGATCAAGCATCAACAGAGGTGCAGAATCTGAAGAACAAGGTTTCTTCTCTGGAAATTCTGTGGGAGATAGAAAAGTTGTTGAATAGTAAGTTACGTCAAGCGTTAATAGAAATAATGGAAGGAAAAGATAAGCTTAAGATCCAAATTGGTCAGACGGGAGCCACAATAAACACATTGTGTGCAGCTCCGGACAAGAAGGGGAAAAGAAAGATAGAAGACCATGACTTAAGAAAATCCAATAAGAAGAAATGGAAAAGAATATGTTATCTTTGCGGCTATGAGGGACATACTACTCTGTATTGTCCTGACTAAAAAAAAGGAGCATGTTTTATCTGTGGGATAGAAGGTCATCAGGCGAAAAGTTGTCCAATGAAATAGAATAATAAATAAGTAGTATAGGTTCTGTTGTGATGTAGATGTGTTTAATATGTGTGCTTAGTATGTCTGTGTAATGTAATATTCTAAAACTTTTGTGTTGGTCAAGTCTGTAAATCCCAACTTTTGTAGTCACAAAGGGATGAATGATGTTTAAAGCATTATATGCTATGCTATGTAAAATATTCGTTGAATGAATATGAAACTAAGTTTGAGAAATAAAACAAGTTTAAAATATTAAACTTATGCAATAAGGTTTAGAATGTAAGTTAAATTATGATTTTATTTAATCAGATAATGCCGCCAAGACGTCGAACTCGCAACCAAAGGGCAGAAGAGTCTGTCAATAATGTAGAAGGACAACAGTAAGCTGATCCAATGCAGAAATTTGCAAACATGTTAGCTCAAGCTATGCAACAGGGAATACCAGTCGCTGGAAACTAGTCGGACAACCGCTTAGCGAACTTCAAAGACTTTAAGGCTGTAGGACCAACAGAATTCAAAGGTACAACTGACCCTGTTGAAGCCCAACCTTGGGTTAAGAGAATTGAAAAAGCATTCGTGGTAGCTAGGGTATCTGAGGGGCAAAAGACCGCTTTCGCCACGTACATGATGAAGGGGGAAGCAAATTTTTGGTGGGAAGCGAATCAGGCTAGGGCAGGAGAAGGTGTAGTCACATGGGATAGATTTAAGACTTTGTTTTTCGAGAATTATTTTTCCCCTAGTATGCAGGCTAGGATGGAGGTTAAATTTTTAGAGTTGAAGTAGGAGAATATGATGGTGTCTGAATATACGCCGCCAAATTCAATGAGTTAGCTAGGTTTTCCCCGCATCAAGTCGATACGGAGGCTAGGAAAGCGAGAAGGTTTGAGCTGGGATTGAAACCCTGGCTCTACAACAAAGTGGCGGTGTTGTAAATTCCTATATTTACAGCACTCATGGAGAAAGAGATCATAGCTGAGGAGGGAAGTGAGGCCATGAGCGTTTATAATAAGGAGAGGAAGAATAAGGGTAAGACCGAAGGAGCTGGAAAAGTAGGAGTTAATAGTGGGAGCAGGAGTGGAGATAGCAAGAGGAAGGTGAGCAGTTTTGCAAGTGTACAAGTGAAACAGGAAGGTGTTAAGAAACAGATAGTGCCATGTAAGACATGTGGGAAGAATCACTCGGGAGAGTGTTTGAAAGGAAAATTTGTTTGCTATAAGTGCGGGCAGGAGGGTCATATCTCTCCCAACTGCCCCAATCCTAGGATGAATAGTGGATGTTTTATATGCGGATCGACACAGCACAGGGTGAAAGATTGTTCGAAGAGGAGGGTGGAGACAGGAAGTGTGAACATGGGCACTGGCAGTGCGACGTTAGCAATCACGGGACCGACTTCGTCGAGCAAGTCGACAAAATCTACGGTAGGGGTCTACAACATGACAGTCTAGGACACGGAAGCAGCTGGCAATGCAACTCCAGGTATTATTCGTATGCCTTTTATTTTCTTATACATGATTTTCCTATATATAGTAAATTATTTTGTAAAGAAATTTTGAGGAGGAATTTGAGTTCTTTTAGAAACAAAATTTTCCGTTTAATCAGAAAGACAAGCTTTGTGTGAATAGTTAAAGATCAGTCCGATCAAAGTTGATCGAGATCTACTTGCAATGATTATGTATGCTATGTGCCGTGTATGTATATGTTTTAAAACGGTGATTCCGGGGACGGAATCTTTATAAAGGAGGGTGAATGTAACAACCCGATATTTTCTACATAAATAAATAAGAAATTTTGCGTATAAATTTTTTTTATTTATTTAAGGATGAGGATTTGTTCAAGATAATGTGTATGTGTATTTATGTGGTAAATAAAAATATATTTATTACATAAATATTTACAAATAATTTTATTTTAGAATTATTGATTTTTATAAAGTATATTCCTATAATAATTAATTTATAGTAGAAATGCTTTATTAACTATTTTTCATGAAAATATAATCATATATTATTTAAATAATATATGGAGTGATTTTTAGAATAAATATAATAATTATTTTATCATATGAATTTTAGTACAGGTTATTAAGTTAATTATTTTACCTTAATTATTAAGGTTAAATATGGCAGATAAATCAGATATGGAATCCAAACCCTAATTTTGGATTATTGTCAAGGTATGAGAATAATAAGATAATATTAATTATATTTTGATTTTTCAGTGCTATGATTATGTACTGTATTTCCGTATTGATAATGGTAGGTCAATTACGCTGTATTATGACCAAACCCTAGTAATAATGTTAAACCCTAATCTGATATCCAAATTAGAGTGCAAGATTGCTTTATAAGTGTGTTATATAATTTATGATGTGTATTTTATAATGATTTGATTAAATTAGGTAAACCCTAATTATAATCTAGAAACCCTAAATAATTTTTGGAAATGAGGAACCCTAATTTGAAATTTAAATTAGAGTTCGAGATTGGTTGTAATTGTGTTAATGTGATTAATTAGCAAGTATTATAATCTCAATTGCTAATTTTGGAAACCCTAAAATTTTAAACCTTAATTTGATAATTAGAAAACCTAATTATAAATTGGTAACCCTAATTATCAAAATTATAAACCCTAATTGCTAAACTAGCACGGTTAATGATAATTATATGATCTAAACCTTAATGTTCATGTATAGCGTAATTAGAAAATTAATCATAATTAGAAACCTTAATTTCAAAATTTTAGAAACTAGGAGTTATTTAATTTTTAATTTTATTTATTTTTGTGTAAACTTTAATTGGAAATCCTATTTTTATTTTGTGTTAAACCTTAGGGTTAAACGCTAAGGGTTTGCAAGTTTCTATTTTGCCATTTAAATGAATTACCAAATGATCATTATACCCCTAGTTGCGTTATTTGGCTAACAAATAGGTTTTGACAATAGGTTGAGTGGTTGAACCACTTCAACCACCCCATGTGCTCAAAATATTAACAACAAGTCACCTACATCAGCCAATACATGCACCTTGTTGTCTATAAATAGGATTGAAGAGAGAGAAATTCATTTTGTTACTTACATTTTGTCCAACACTCAAACTTTTTCTCTCAAGCCCCAAACCTCTGAATTTCAGTAGCATATCAGTCCCATAATCAAGCCCCACGTTTATCTGAACCAAATCAGAAACATAGAATCAAGAATTGCTCATTTAAAGGTATAAACAAATCCTCGAATTTCTGTCCAAAATCTAATTTTTGATGTTATGATTAAGTGTTAAAATATGTTATATAAGGTGTCTAATGATGATCTGGGTTGCTAGATGTTAGATCCATAACATTTAGAGGCTCGGATTTGAAGATTTCCCAAATCTGGATATTTATTTTTTTTGTTTCTGACAGTGAATGTCAGGTCTTATAGATCTCGTCCTGTTATGTGTTTTTGTGTTTTTAAGCTTTGATCTGGTAGTATGCTATAAAATCTTTGATCTGAAACTGGAATCAAAGTCAGATCGTAAGCTAGTAGAAAGTTATTAGTGGTCAAACCACGTTGACCGGCATTGACCGGGCCATTTCTGGGTTACCCATAAAGTTTCTAGAACATGTCTGACAGTAGATTCATGGCCATGGATCTTGCATGTGTTAGTTTATTTGTTGTTGATGTTGTAATATGTTTGTACTATGGTATATGGACTTCAAGATTAAGCTTGTATATCGCCTAAATATCTAGTGGATCGAAGTCAGTGGATGGTCAAACCAGGCCAGAAGATCACGAACTTAGTTTTCTGGGTAACCCAGAAAACTTAAGTGCATGATCTCTGACAAGGTTTGACCAGCTTATGTTTTTTTATTTTGTTATTGTTATTGTGATTTTATGTAATGGATATCTAGACTTACATGTGTTCTACAACCTGAAAGCCTAAGATCTCGAAACCCATTCATGTGTTGTAAGATATAAAGATCGAGAGAAGGCAGTATGAACTATTCTTCATTTCTGGAAAACCCAGAAATGAAGAACAGCTCTGACAAGGTTTTTGGGAAGGCCAGATCTCGTTGGGTTTATGTAGTATGGTCATGATTGTTGTTGTAGCCGGAAGTGTTACACTAGTACTACACGCTCAAATGCTTAGTTGGTCCAGAATCACACTACACACTGAATTATTGTTGGTCAAACGTGACCCCTTAGCAACTGACTATGCATTTCTGGGTTTGGCCAAGAACATGAAGAACACCTATAGCGACGGTTCTGTCGCTATAGGTGGTCTTTAGCGACAGATAATATGCTATTTTCCAAAAATTAATAAAAAATAGAAAAAATTAGTTTTAAATTATTAAAAATACAAAATAAATTATAAAAAAATTATTTTAAATTCTGAAAATTAGTTTTTAATTATTTAAATATATTTCATAAATATTTAATATTTTTGGAATATTAAAAGTATTTAATTTATTTAATTATAATATTAAATAAATTATTTAAAAATAATTTTAATATTAGAAAAATTATTAAAAATTATATTATGATATAAGAAAATATTTTAAGTTATTTTTAATGACTTTTAATATTTTGTGATAAATTTCATTAATATTTAAATATTAATGGTAATTAATTTATTTACTAAATGAATTAATTAAAAATGATTTTATTATATTAAATATCATTTTAAATGAAAATAAAGTGTTTAAAAATATTTTAAGTTATAAAATATAACTTTTAATATTTAAAGGATAATTTCATTAATAATTTAATATTAATGATTATTAAGTTATTACTAATGATATTAAATTTATTTAATAATTATATTAAATAAATAGTTTATAAATGGTTTTATTAATTTAAAAAAATCATTTAAAAGGGATATAAATGAATTAAAAATATTTTAAGTTATACTTAATGACTTTTAATTTGGATAAATGAAACATTAATACCTTATTATTAATGGTAATTATTTAGAAATGATTTTAAATGTTTTTAAAAATCATTTAAGGGTAATATTAATACTTTAAAAATATTTTGAGTTATTATAAATAACTTTAATATTTTGGAAATGATTTCATTAATAGTTTAGTACTAATTAAATATTAGTGATAACAGAATTGATTAGTATTTAAATCATTTTAATGTGATTTCGATGTTTGAAATTTCGTGATAAATTATAATAAATGTTTTAAAATTATATTAAGTCATTTAAAAATAATATGACTGATATGTACAGATATTGAGTTGCAGAATAGAGTCTTAGACTCGATAATTACCCGATAAAGCTGTCGGTAGACCGACATGTTTCAGAAATTGATCTGGACTTAGATAATGTGATTAGATAAGTGATTATTTGTGATTCAATGGTTGTTAAATCTATGTGCCAATGTGATTAGGGTATGTGCTAACTGCAATAAGCAGTGTTATGTGTTATAGTATGTTGTTCTAATCGAACGAACGATCTTATTAATGTTAGGTCGTGAGATAAGCAATAGATCTTAATTACAAGTTGTAAGCAGCGCTTCAGGCAAGTATCTAACCTTTGCGTTTTCTTTATGCAATGGACATGAGTAAGAATGTTTCTAAAATATATTATTATTGTACAGATTATTAACCTTATATTATATACGCTCATTGCTTATCAACATGTTAGTATATGGTAATTCAGATATATATATTCTGTTCGTTAATTTCTGTAAATGGTTAAACAAGTGTCCCCACTTAGATAATCATTGTATTTAATCACATGTTGATATACCTTTGTCAATTACCCGTATATATATATGTTGAATTATAGATTATTGTTGAAACAAGATAAAACCTTTGATTTGGAACCCAGACAAGTATGAACATCCCTACACGGGAAAAATTTTATGCACCCAAGGTGGAACAGAGTGAACGATCCTATCGTTCTTGTAATATAGTATTGATCAGTGCAGGGCATAACGGGCTGATCACCCCCTGTGCCCGTAAGTTATGTCGGTTTACAGATGAATTTCTGTTTAACCTTTTCAAAAATGAAAACAATGTTCATGGCATGTCACCATAACCTCAGTTATAGTCATTATGTTGTTTCAAAGATTTGAAAGAGAGTTGTTATGATATTATTATCGATTCAGAATACTTCACAACTATTGACTGGTTGTAGAAGAATAGTATAAAGAAAACATTTAAATCCTTTCAGCTTATATATATATATATAATTGCTATTACTTGTTGGGCACTCAAATGCTCATCCTTCATTAAACTTAAATATTTTCAGTTAAGTGCGAACGACCAGAGAGCTCTGCTAAAAACAAAAGAAAAGGGAAGGTTGCTGAATGAACGAATTATGTTATGTAATAGTTTGATGATATTAAGACAATTATGATATATATTATCTATCATGGGTTGTAATGAATGTTTAAAGGTTACGTACTTGGGAGCTAGACTCTGATAATTATGTAAATTAAGTTGATCTTTTATATTATTGTTATTATTATTAGTATTATTTCGCTCATAGAAATGGTATCGTGAAGAACCGAATTCGGGTTTCAAGTACCCGAGTTTGGGGTCTTTACAGTGCCTGTCTTCCCGGTGTTATCTTCGGGTCTTGTACTGAGTGCCTTGGTGTGAGTGCCGAGGTTGAAGTTGATTGCATGCATTTGAAACAAGCATTTTTGGGGTTATCTCCAGAACTGTAATTACACTCCTTGGGGTTATCTTCAAGGTTAGCACTGCTATTCTCGGTGTTGGGACTGAGACTGAATATCTCAAGGTTATCTTCGAGATGAATCAGCCTTCTCCGGTGGAATTTCTGGTATTTGAACTGTATGCCTCGGGGTTATCTCCGAGGTTGGAACTGATACTACCTGTATATGTTCCAGGGTTGAGACTGAACTTCCGGTAGTATCCGGATTGGATATGAGATGTCTTCCAGAGTTATCTCTGAAAGACGAATCTGCCCTCCTACAATGTCAGTAATAGGTGTGCAAAAAATTTTGAGTGTCTACAGATAGGATTAATCCAAACACCCTAATTAACTAATTCACTATATCTCTATATGAATTAAAATCAAAGAAGATTTAAAATTCAAGTTCTTTACCCAATTACATACGATGTTGAGCATATCTCTATCCTAACATTCATCAAGATTCCATTAAAACAAAGAATTCAAGAACACATGCTAAAGTGACTAAGTCTAAATTTATACATCATCTCACGAGTCCATATAAATCCACATAGAATTAGTGATCAAGCAATTCATAAATTAAAGTGTAAATCACAATATATAAACTGAATGATAGATTATTAAACTAAAATTAAGGCTTCACAATCATTGTTTAACCATAAAGATCCATTACAAGCCTAAAAAGTACTTTAGTTCATCACAAATGAAATAAAAACTGAAAAGATAAAAAAATTCACCATCCCAATTACAATAATTGAATTAAAAGACAAAGAATAGTTACAAAACAACCCTGTCCTCACTCCAATTTGCAATCTTCGTGATCTTGACCTTCAATATGCTCCTCCAATGATCTTATGAAATTAGGGCTCAAAACTTGCTAATTGATTGATTGTAGTGATGTGTCTTCTTCTTGATTGTTGTTATCTGATCACAAGTCGTGTATTTAGTCCCAAAACGACGCCTATCAGAGTTCCTGTTCATGCCAAATTGCTACCCGTCCACAGCTACAGAGTTCCAATAGAAACACAACTCTTGTTCTTTCCCCGTACCCCCACCCCGGTGGGGGTTTCCTTTGTATTTATGCCCGCCTCGACGGGGGGGGGGGGTGTATGTTCCTGTAGAGCTGATTTTACCTTTTTATACCAAGACTTGCCACAATGCCACCAATATACACCACGAATGCTATGCAACACAACCTAAACATAAAATCCACTCATCATAGTCTGAGATTCAGGTGTTGGGACTTCTCTGTCCGGACCCTGTATTCCTCCATGTGGAGAGGCTTCTGTTTGTATGGGTATTTGTGGACCCTAAGTTGATTTGTATAGTTCTTTTAGGAGAACAACCGACTCTGTTCTTTGATTACATAATCATTCAAACTCCTCGCGAGAAATAGGAGTAGGATTAGGCTGAGCACTTGTAGCCATCTCTAACTGTAGGCTTAGTGC
Source organism: Panax notoginseng (assembly GCA_016801055.1). Lineage (NCBI taxonomy): Eukaryota > Viridiplantae > Streptophyta > Magnoliopsida > Apiales > Araliaceae > Panax > Panax notoginseng. The sequence goes on along the minus strand of CM029013.1, from coordinate 208,078,276 downwards.
CTTCTTGGATTTTGAACGGGTAATGGGACCAATCGTTTCCCTACAAAAATTACTTATGTAGTTTAGTCTGGGAAAATGTAGAAACGTTAAATGTTATGTAATGTGTCCTTTTTTAGGAGTATTATCCTGCAAAACGGATGTCTGCTGTTTTGATGACAGGATAGCATGGCAAGTCTTGATATGCATGTTCACATATTTCTTTATATTTTCTATGACATTGAGATTGACATGGAAATGAAATTACAAGTAGTTGAAATTACAAGTAATTGAAATGGGAAGGTATGAAGAGACTTCCCTCCGCGTTTAGTTTATCAGAGGCTGATCTATCTTAGACTACTCTTGCAACTTTTTGGCATGAAGGTCCCTAGATCATCCCAATTTACTTAATGGGAAATTAATCCGATCTTTCAACTGACGTGAATCTGGGTGGTGCCTTCCCTGAGCCTTGTGGAATTAGTCTTTCGACGAGTCCAGTAATCAAACACCGACGAGATAGCTTCCTAGTGGAGGGACCACACAACATATATTCACATACATTGCATCTCACCGTATGGAAATGATGACATGTGTGAAGCACTAACATCATAGGCTGATATGGTGCGAAGCACTACATGCAATAAATAAAGCATTAGTATACATCCATTCAATGTAAATGCAATATTCACACATAAGCAGATAAAAGTTTTTGAAAAGCTTGAATAACGGCTTAAGCCCTCTTACTGGAGTCCCCAGTTGTGTTGCCACCTGTCGACGTCGGAATTTTTATTTATCCCTTTCTATTCTTGTCTTTTGGTGCTCTCATTTTAAGTGAGATTTATTTGAAAAAACAAGTTTAAAAAGGTCCGATATGTATATGTCGACGATTTAACTGTAAGAGTCACCAGATGATTATTTTAAATGGTTGCACCAACTTAACCGAGAAAAGATTTGCACAAAGACCTAGTGATGTGACACTGTTTAACTGTTCTACAAAATCAAAATTCGTTATGGTCTGGGGCTTGATTAAGCGGAGGGAAGGTGTTAGGCACCCCCCGACTTCCGTGATAACACAGTTACTGCCACTTTTCATTAAACTTTTATTTGGGAATGTGTGTGTGTGAATTAGGTCTATGTGTAGTTGTTTGGAAGTAGTGTTATGCCTCGTTTGCACCTATATACAAAGGGTTTGACTTTTGTATAAAACTTCAATTTTAACAAGATATAGCAGTGATATTTGGTAAAATAGATTTTTCAAGCCCTTGTGCTCAATAGTAATTGAGGAATTTGATACTTCCATTATATTATGTGTTCAGCTTAATTACTTTTATTTTCGAGATACGAAACATCTTCGAGAAAATAAGATATATAGAAGTTCCAAACACTTTGTGGGCATGAGAGCCATCTAAAGATATTCAGGCACCATAGATAATTTAAAAGTTGGCTGGAGCTGCAAAATTTCCATCACGGGAACCGAATCTAGATTCAAGAGCTGAATCTGTGATCACATGATTTATAGGCTCACACGAGAAAACAATATGTACAAAAGCTAAAAAAAGAAATAGATTTGAGTAAATCTAACCATTCCAGCTTCAACGGTTTCAGTTTAGTCACTATGAACCGATTAAAGTGACAAATAGCCAGATTTAGGCAAATGTAGCCCGCGGGCTAAAAGATTAAATATCTACATTATGAAAGTGAGTAAAGCAGATAGTTATATAAAAGAGGTAAATATATATATGGACAACTGCCACAAAGTAAACTCCAGGCAGGACTTTGAAATGTATATATATATATATATATATATATATATATATATATATAATATATAATAAAAAACCATATATCGACGATTCGAGCAGACCCACACAACACGACTTTCAACGTTAGTAGATACAAATATATAGAAGTATGAAGAAGCTTTAAAATCTAAAATATCTTACAGTGGGCTACCAAGAAGACTTTAGATAGCTTTAGACGCTAGAAAACTCAGTTTCCACTGGTAAAATTTTAGTATGTAGGAAAACCCGATCTTACAAGTGTTTAGAAAGAAGAATCACTCAGTTTAGAGCACTCTAGCAGTGCTTACAGGCTGAAATGGATAGAGTTTTCTCCCTTTTTTCCTTTTTTTCTTTAAATAAGCAGCCAAGAGCTCATATTGAAAGACCTGATGACTGCGGGTGCACCTGCGATAGCAGCGGGTTAACCTGCGGCTGCCCGGGTGCCCCGGGTCATGCGGGTCCTGTCTTCTTGAATTACGTGCACTTTGGCTACGCATTGTCCGCTCGAACCTTCGTAACTTTTAATCTGGGTATCCGATAAAGGCATGATGTACCTTCTCGAAATGCTTTTGTCGAGAGCTACACAATGACATTGGATTAGAGGTTGTACGAAGCCGGGAAGATAGGTCTATGACCAGATCTTCAAGTCTTTAAATTCTATTAGGTGTGCTGTCTTGTGTAGTTGTCACTCAGGATTTTAGCTATGGTTCTTGTGGGACACCTTGATACGCAATGTTGATTGAAATGATGTTAAGACGACGTGAATGTAGTATCGAGGTTGCAAAATGATGATTTTTTCCCTCACCGGGGTTATCTCCAGCTTTACGCAGATGTAGCAGTCGTTGCTCAGGGTTATCTCTGCGATTGGGCTTATGCGGATGTTAAATGTCATCAGGGTTATCTCTGAGGTGTGCTTGAACTCCCGGGGTTGTCTCTGGGGTTTGGAACTGAGTGTCCCGGGGTTAAAACTGACTTTTTCGGGGTTATCTCCAAAACTTAGACTGCATCCCTCAGGGTTATCTCTGGGGTTGAAACTAAGTATCTCGGGGTTGTCTCCAAGATTGACAACTGGATCTCCCGAGGTTTTCTCCGGGGATGAAACTGATTTGACTTCCAGGGTTATCTCTGAAAAAAGATTTTACCCTCATGCAGGGTTAGCAATAGGAATGCAAAATTTCGAGTGTCTACAATATGTATTTTGACTCCCAAATGCACAACACCGAATAAATACAAATAAGAAACTCCTTTCTAATTTCATTCTACATTGGTCAAGGATTCCTGGTTTGTTATTTATCGAATCACATAAGATATTTCTCTTCTCTTAATAGAAGTGATAGATTCTTTATTGATCATTCATTATCTCCATATATAACTTATTACACCCAAGTATACCCATTGATATACCCTAAGGGTCTTAAGGAATAAGCAAAGTATAATTCATTAGACACAAGATATTATGATGATCTCAAGTCTAAGGATCACGTATATTACAATTACTGTGGCGCCCCCAAAATAGGTATACATCACCCATTCTGAGTCGCCAAATACATGGTACAGAATACAAATACAAACTTAAATATACAACATGAGCTGTGAGTTTTAATACAAATATTATCTTTTAGACAGTACTCAAACTCAAAATAAGTCCTCGATACATTTATTATCACACTATTTCACAGAATAGTGAGGACTACTAAAGCAAACATCTGGACCATCACTCCATTCCCCGACTAGTCCCAGCTATATTCTCATTTCCAGAAGAGAATAATGAAAGCAAAGGGTGAGCTCAACTAGCCCAATAAGAAATATTATGACTAAGATAATGCAGAATAATTTATCGTTAGTCTTCAACAGTGTTAAACTGATAAAATATAATAAATATCAAGTTTAACTGGAGCGGAACAAGCAATCCATTAGAAGAGTCATGTAGACCATGAAATCTACTATCTTCTATGATTTAAAAAGTTTATCAACAATTTTATCGCTGAGACTCAGCTTAATAAATAATCCACATCATCGAATCATCCCTGCACTACGGCTAAGGATATTCATTAGTATAACGACCACAAATTATCCATGTACTACAGGCTAAGGATATTCGTGTTTTCATCAATGGTCATGATCATCCCAACAACTGTCCATCAATGCACTACGGGCCAATGAGGACTTTTACCACATCATTTGTAACATTACGGTCATGATTATACCGAATAATCCCTGGTCATAATCATACCAAGTCCATCTATGCACTACAACCACATATGACTTTCAACATAATATAAGCATGAGGATGATGACAATGATATAAGAATTCAATTAAAAGAAAGCAAAGGATAAATTTTTAAAGATTTATAATTTAATTTATCCAGAAATCAATAACGTCCCAATTGTCAACATAATACTGCTTTGTGGAGTAAATTCAAGAATAATATTGTACCAAAAATCATTTGGACCGAAAAGAAATAAATTTTTATCATGAATAGTACCCTGGGTGAATAGTAACTGAGTTAATAGTACTCCGTGAATAGTACTTCAGGAATAGTAACCCCGACATGAAAAAGTTAAAACTTATCAAGATTGCTCAGAATAATATTTTCATGAAAAGATACTGGATGAAACGCAAATATCAAGGATATTCTACTAATTTCATGGAGTATAGATGCCAAAACTTTAACAAAACGAGTATAAAATTCGAAATCTAAAACGAAATAATATTACTTACGTACTATAGAGTATGGAAGAAAATATTATTTTATACGAATACTGAACAAAAATAATATCACTTACCTTGAAAAGAAGAGTATTCCAACTGGTTTAGCAGGGATATTCTTAAACAAAACTTGCACTGTTTTCTACGCTCAAAGCTTTCTTAAACTCTAAAGAAAACGCTCAAGATTATAGAAGAAGAATTCTCTAATTCTGGTGTGATTTTCAATTCTAACTAAGCATCCTATTTATAGGAGAATGAAAGAGGTACTATTTGATCACGGGTGCACCAAATGATAATTTTCACGGATGAAGTTTTAGCATTCATGGATGTCAGGCCATTGATTTTCAAAGTAATATCAAGTAAAAAACAAAAAACTAAAATATATATATATATATATATATATATATATATATATATATATAACTAAGATTTTTCCTACCCGTGACAATAATCAGATTTTCCCCCTCCCAATTCATTTTTCTTCCAGTGGGCCCCCCATGTGGCCCCCACCTTTATAATACCGAATAACTTTTTATTGATTATTTTGAAAAATGGGTAAATGGGGGTCCATAAAATAAGCAAAATTTACATCAAATACTTCATAAAAATTCCCTTAATATTTTTAACAATATTTATTCATCATTATTATTATTCGCAATATTTAACAACTAGATCGTTCCCAAGAAAGAGGGGGCTTTCCAATAAGGATTTCTCCCTATTGGCGCACAAATAGGTGACCAAACCTCTCCTCGACAGAACTTTCTAAACATTGTCAATATTTCAAATAATAACATGAACAACTGTATCGTCTCAATTATTGATTTAATAATATATAAAATATCGACAATAATTGAATCAAATAACGTGAGATATTGTGCAGCAATTATTGTAGCAATAATTGAACAAAACTGAGTGACTTCTCACGTAAGCATCCATAATCAATACCGTGTGCTACTATGCAACCACGCGTATCACTGTACTTTTAACACCAGGTATTTCAATAGTTAACGGTAAAACTTCCACCGTTATTTTTATAAAAAGATATTTTTGTCGTTTTCTCATTCTGACAATAATTCCGTTGTGGGGTCCACCAATGATTGTGTCGTCGTGCGAATATTACCTGTTAAAACAAAATTTTTTCGACCAATCGAATATAACATAACAACTTGCATACTTTACAAAATTTATAAATATTATCTACAACTATAACATTATATCAAATTCACTCCTTAATATTCAAAAATGATATTTATAGAAAATTCATCTTTATTCATAAAAGTTGGGGTCTTACAACCTCCCCTTCTTATGAAATTTTACCCTCGAAATTAGGGTACATACCTGGTATGACGAAGAGGTGAGGATACCTTGATTTCATTTTAAATTCTAACTCCCAGGTCATTTTCTCAATATCGTGCTTTCTCCACAAAACATTGACTTGAGGTATAACCTTGGAGCGTAGAATATGTTCCTTTTTATCCAAGATTTTAACAAGAACCTCTTCATACGTTAAATCTTCCGCTATTTCGTTCGATTCTAACTCAATAATGTGGTTCGGGTCTTTCACATATCTACGTAATGGATATGTGAAAAACGTTACGAACACGAGACATACTTGGCGGTAAAGCGAGTCTATAGGCCACAGTTCCTACTCGGTCAAGGATTTTAAATGGGCCAATGAATCAAGGATTGAGCTTTGCTCTCTTTCCAAATCTCATAACTCCTTTCCATGAAGTAACACGTAACAACACATGTTCTCCAACATTGAATTCTACGTTCTTTCGATGAAGATCAGCATCACTCTTTTGTTTATCTTGTGAGGTTTTTATATGTTGCCGGATCATTTAAATCTTTTATATAGTCATACGTACCAATTTCGGTCCAAATAACGTTGCTTCACCCACCTCATCCCAGCATACTGTAGAACGACACTTTCTTCCATACAACGCCTCAAATGTCGCCATGCCGATACTTGCTTGATAACTGTTGTTATAGGAAAATTCCACCAGTGGTAAGAACTTTTCCCAACTTCCTTTGAAGTTAAGGACACAGAGTTTTAATAGATCCTCAAGAGTTTGAATAGTCCTCTCCGACTGTCCATCTGTTTGAGGATGATACGCTGAACTAAATCGCAAATTTATGCCCATAGCTTTTTTCAAAGTAATCCAAAATCGTGAAGTGAATCTTGGGTCTCGATCAGAAACTATGGATACTGGCATACCATGCAGTCTTACAATTTCGTTTATGTATATACGAGCAAGACGTTCAAGTGTATAAGTTTCTCGTATAGGTAAGAAATGAGAAGACTTGGTCAATCTATCAACAATGACCCAAATTGCATCTACACCTTGAGAAATCTTAGGAAGACCAGTAACAAAATCCATGGTAATGTGCTCCCACTTCCATTCTAGAATTTCAAGTGGTTGCAATGGACCTTTTGGCACTTGATGCTCCGCCTTAACTCGTTGACAAGTTAGACACCTTGAGATAAACTCTGCGATCTCTCTCTTCATATTTCTCCACCAAAATGTATGTCGAAGATCACGATAGATTTTGGTACTCCCAAGATGGATTACAAATGGTGTGTTGTACGCCTCCATCATGATTTTATACTTTAAATTAGGGTCGTTAGGAACACAAAGTCTAGAGTTGACTCGTAGTATTTCTTCTTCATCGATTCTTACTTCCGGGATAGTACCTTCTTGCACTTTCTTTCTCATACACATTAGCTCCAGGTCTTTAACTTGAGCAGTTTTAACTTTATCGATTAAAGTTGGTTCTACTCGTATGTTTGCCATCATCACATGGGTCCCTGGAGTCGTTAACTCTGTCTCCATCATTTGCAAGTCATACAAAATGGGCCTTTGCATTGACAATATCGCACTCGTACTTGCATATGATCTTTTACTCAATGCGTCAGCTACTACGTTAGCTTTTCCAGGATGGTATTGAATGGTATGATCATAATCTTTCAACAGTTCAAGCCAACGTCGTTGTCGCATATTGAGTTCCTTTTGGGTGAAGAAATATTTGAGGCTTTTATGATCCGTATAGATCTCCACTTTCTCCCCATACAGGTAATGCCTCCAAATTTTAAGTATGAAGACAACAACTGCCAACTCTAGATCATGAGTAGGATAATTCGTCTTATATTATTTGAGTTGTCGAGAGGCATATGCTATGACTTATCCGAGCAAGATGGTATTGTCAAAACAGGTGCTGAAATGAGTCTCCTCTTGAGTTCTTGAAAACTCTTCTCACATTCCTCGCTCCAACCGAATTTTGTATCTTTTCGAGTCAGCTGCATTAATGGAGTAGCAATTCTAGTATGATTTTCAATTCTAACTAAGCATCCTATTTATAGGAGAATGGAAGAGCTACTGTTTGATCACGGGTGCATTGAATGATAATTTTCACGGATGAAGTTTTAGCATTCACGGATGTCAGGCCATTAATTTTCAAAGTAATATCAAGTAAAAAACAAAAAACTAAAATATAATATATATATATATATATATATATATATATATATATATAACCAAGACTTTTCCTACCGATGACAATCATCAGATTTACCCCCCCTCCCAATTCATTTTTCTTCCAGTGGGCCCCACATGTGGCCCCCACCTTTATAATACCGAATAACTTTTTACCGATTATTTTGAAAAGTGGGTAAATGGGGGTCCATAAAATAAGCAAAATTTACATCAAATACTTCATAAAAATTCCCCAATATTTTTAACAACATTTATTCATCATTATTATTATTCGCAATATTTAACAACCAGATCGTTCTCAAGAAAGATGGGGCTTTCTAATAAGGATTCTCCTTATTAGCACACAATTAGGTGACCAACTCTCTCCTCGACAGAACTTTCTAGACATCATCAATATTGCAAATAATAACATTAATAACTGTATCATCTCAATGATTGATTTAATAATATATAAAATATCGACAATAATTGAATCAAATAACGTGAGATACTATGCAGCAATTACTGTAGCAATAATTGAACAAAACTGAGTGACTTCTCACGTAAGCATCCATAATCAATATCGTGTGCTACTATACAACCACGCGTATTACTGTACTTTTAACACCTGGTATTTCAACAGTTAACGGTAAAACTTTCGCCGTTATTTTTATAAAAAGATATTTTTGTCATTTTTTCATCCTGACAATAATTTTGTTGTGGAGTCCACCAATGATTGTGCCGTCGTACGAATATTCCCTATTAAAACGAATATTTTTCGACCAATCGAATATAACATAACAACTTGCGTAGTTTATAAAATTTATAAATATTACCCACAACTATAACATTATATCAAATTCACTCCTTAATATTGAAAAATGATATTTATAAAAAATTCATCTCTATTCATAAAAAGTTAGGGTCTTACAATTACTACATGTATTCCTATTGACAGGTAAGTAAAACTCCATTAGGTATTTCTTAGCAAGCCACGTTCAGTGAACTTATTCTCCAATAAGTATCTACATACTTGCTTTAGTATCTCCACACAAATGGTCATAAGATCAATCATCCTCATCCAATGAGCAAGCAACGTATGTACCAATCTATCCAGATTCACTAATCCCCTTTTTAGTAATCTAACGATTGGGAACTATTTTAGTTTTAAGCTATCTAAGAATTTAGATCTCATTAGCATGATTATCATCATAATTCTAAAAGCATTACTTAAAACTATAGGTATGTCACATATTAATAAAAACAACATTATGTAGATAAATAATTGCCTATAAATTATTTTTTTATTACTAAATAAATAAGATTGTTACAAAGTATATATTTTATCATCATACATGACTGGCTTGTATGCATACTACTTTCATATTTGGTCTATATGGCAAAGACATGTGGTGAAAAGTTCTCTTTGGCCCGTAGTGCAAAGATGTATTGTTGATTGGCATGATCATGAGCATTGGTGTTACAATTGAATATCTTTGGTCGTAGAGAAAAAATGAACTGTTAATTTGCATGATTATGATCAGGAAAGATTGATTAGTGTTATAGGGATAAAATATTGATGGTGAACTTTTAATTTGGAGAAGATTGTGAACATCATGATCTATTTTACTCTCCTACTGAATTAATTTATATTTCTGTTGTAGTTGTTGATCTAAAACTTGTTTTCTATTGTATTCTATCAGAATTTTCACTGTTGAAGGCTAAGGATAATATATTCTTCATTATCTTAGTCATGATTTTCTTTACTGGTCAGTTTAAGCTTACCCTTTTTCTTTTTCTTCCATTGTTCTTCTCAGGAAATGATAGTGTAGCTGGGACTAGCCGGGGTGTGGAGTGATGATCCGAGATAGTTTCTATAGTTATCTTCACCATGTTGTTAAATAGTGTGTCAATAATCATGTTGAAGACTTGTAATATGTATTGTCGTATCTTATATATGTCGACGTCAGAATTTTTATTTGTCCCTTTTCTGTTCTTGTTCTTTTGTGCTCTCATGTTAGGTGAGATTTATTTGAAAAAATAAGTTGTAAAAAGGTTCGACATTTATATGTCGACGATCTGACTGTAAGAGTCGCCAGTTGGTTTTTTAACTGGTTGTACCAACACAACCGAGAAAAGGTTTGCACATTGACCCAGTGATGTGACACTGCTAAACAGGTCTGTGAAACCGAGATTCATTTAGGGTTCGAGGACTTGCTTATGCGGAGAGAAGGTGTTAGGCACCCCCCGACATCCGTGTTACCATGGTGACCGCCACTTTTTAAGAAACTATTATATGAATGTGTGTGTGTGTGGGTCAATGTGCTGTTTATTTGAAAGTAGTGTGAGGCCTCGTTCGCACCTATATACATTGAGTTTGAATTTATGTAAAGATTCAGTTTTAAACAAGATATAGCAGTGAAGTTTTGTAAAAGAAGTTTTTCAAACCCTAATGCTCAATAGTAATTGAGACCTTTTACACTTCTATTTTATTATTAGGTGTTCGGCTTGATTGCTTTTATTTTCGAGATGCGAAGCATCTTCGAGAAAAATAATGTTCAAAACAGTGCCGAATTCCTCATGGGCATGGAAACCATATGAGGAAATTCAAATATCGTGAATAAATTTACAAGCTGATTACAGCTGAAAATGTCCATCACAGGAACCGAATCTAGATTAAGTAGACTGAATCTGTGATCACATGATTCGTAGACTCGCATGATGCCGCAATTTATATGAAAGCAATAAGCAGTTATATATATAAAAGTTATAAATATATATATGCAGACATGATCAACCACCACGAAGCACCTCCATGGGGGATCGGAAATATAAATAAAGATGTAAAAGCAATCAACCGCCATGAAGTAAACTCCAGGCGGGACGAAAGGTAAAGAAAGCCATAAAACGATCAACCGCCACGAAGTAAACTCCAGGCGGCAATAAATATATAAAAGCAGTAAACACACCGGATGTAAAATCCAAGCTCATCGGACAAAATCCGATAACAGTGAATATATATAAGTATATATTTATATATATATTAAAGCAGTAAACGCACCGGATGTAAAATTCAGGCTCATCGAACAAAGTTCGACACACAATTTATATATATAAGTATATATATACGAAAGCAAATAAACGCTCCAGACATAAGTCTAGGCTCATCGAACAGAGTTCGACACATAATTTATATATATATATATATATATATATATATATATATATATATATATATATATATATATATATATATATACAAAAGAAATAAAGGCCACGGACCGAAGTCCGGGCAAACACAAGCAACACGACTCTCAATGTGACGAACGGTGTTTGCAAAGATGAAGAGAAATGCTTTAAAGTGTGTAAGAAGGCTTACAGTGGGCCCAAAGAAGACTTTAATAACTTGAAAAAGACGAAAACTCGGCTCCCGCCGGTAAAAAGTAGCTATATATAAGCTTACAAGTGTTTAAAATGAGAAAGCACTCAGTTTAGGGTGTGTACAGAGCAAATTAAACAGGGCTTCCTTGCCTTTTTCCTTCTTAAAATGGCCACCCTAAGCCCTCTATTTATGGAGGGGGGGAGCCGCAAGTGTACCTGCGGCTGCCCGGGGTGCCCCAGGCTTTGCGGGTCCTGTTATCTCGAAGTACGTGCACTCGTGCACTATGATGTCCTCTTAAACTTTTAGAATTGTAATCTGGGCGTCCGATTGAGGTGTATAAGACCTATTTCGGACTGCCGTTATCGAGAGCTATGCCATAACATGGGATTAGAGGTTGTACAAAGTCAGGAAGATGGGACCATACCCTCACCTTCAAGCTTCAAATTCTATCCGGTGTGCTGCTATGCGTAGTAGTCACTCGGGATTGGACCTCCTTGGTTCTTGTGGGACATTACTGTGTAGAAATGTCTATATGAGATGTTAAGACGGTGCAATGTCTAATCAAGGTTGCAAAATGATGATTTTACCCCTCACCGGGGTTATCTCCAGTTTGGGCTAATAAAGCAGATGTTGCTCAGGGTTTATCCCTGAGATTGGACTGCTGCAAGTACTGAAGGTCCTCAGGGTTATCAATGAGGTGTGCCTGTCTTCCCGGGGTTAGCTCCGAGTCTTGTACTGAATGCCTTAGGGCTTTGCCGAGTGTTCTGAAGCTGTTTGCATGGCTTTGAAACAAACATTTTCGAGGTTATCTCCGGAACTGTAACTACACTCCTTGGGGTTATCTCCAAGGTTAGCACTGCTATTCCTGGTATTATTTTTGAGACTGGAACTGAGCATCTCAGATTTATCTCCTAGACAGAACTGTCCTCTTCAGTAGAATTTCCAGTATCTTGAACTGCAATCCTCAGGGTTATCCCTGAGGTTGAAACCGAAACTCCCGGTGTTGTCACCGGGGTTGAGGTTGAAACTTCTGATGGTATCCGGGTCTAAGCGGGATGTCTCAGGGTTATCTCTGAGATGGTAATACTAAGTATCCCAGGGTTATCTCCGAGATTGAACTGAGATGTCTTCTAGGGTTATCTCTAAAAGACGATTCTGCCCTCCTGCAATGTTAGTAACATGTATGAAGAAAATTTCGAGTGTTTACAGATGCCCCTCTTTATCATATTCATGCAATGCAATGGCATGGATAGGATAAAGAATACTAGACACTTGAAATGCAACAAGATACTCATGATGCAATGTACGACAACATGATGCAAATGTATGATGCATATGTCTTGTTGGATTGTTGTCCAACATGGTGGGAAGATTGCCGGCTCCCTGTTGCTTCTACTGGGGATGACAATAGATAAGCAGCCTGATGAATTGTCATGGATGTGCGATCCACAACTACCAGGAATCTCTAGGATTGTTGACATTGGGGTTATCACCAAAGTCTTGAATCCTTGATACAAATTTTTTACTGAAGATGTATCCCTCACGTATCAAAGATTCTATGGGGATGTATCCTTGTCTGGTTGAGGATGTGTATAACATATTCCATCATCGGTCCTCCCCGATGAGGATAATCCTTCCCGGTTTATATCGCCAGGATATATCAATGTTCTATCGGAGTTACTGCCAACAGTTTGTGTTATCAGGGTTGAGTGACCTTCGCTGACATGTACATCACCGGATAATATCCCTGTCGGGTAAACTGTCAAGGTTGCTTAACCTTCGCTGATTTGTGTATCAACGACTGAAATCATCGGATGGCTTCTGGTGCTTCATTGGATTTACTTGATAACGGTTGAAATGATGTCAAGGCTGCTTAACCTTCATTGATATGTGCATCAACGAATGACAATGCGTGATACCCCCACTAGGTAATATGCACTTCGATATATGAAAATACATAATGCCCCCACCGAGGAATATGCACTTCGACATATGAAAACGCGTAATGCCCCCGCCGGGGAATTTGTATTTGGACAGATGAAGACGCGTGATGCCCCTACCGGGGTATTTGTATTTGGACAGATAAAGACCCGTGATGCCCCCGCTAGGGTATATAAGAGGATTAGGGTGACGACCCTTACTTAGAGGCATTTGACCAGCATAAGGTATTACCGAATGTGACTTGAAATAGTTGAGATCATCGGCATAGTGTACCATGTGTTCGAGTGAATACCAATGAGTGACGTGTTGACCCACAGTTCGGTCTAAGAAAACCAGGATTCCAAGCCATTTTGCTCAATCGTGTGGCGCTTTTAATCCTGATTTAACCTTTTTAGCTAGTGAGAACTCCTTTGCAACTCGAACTGGACCGAGTCAGAGGGGTGGGCTCTACATAGGGGTTCCACAGGTACACTTGTAATAGCCACATGTAGACCTGTGGCCAACCGTAAATGTCCTTAAATGGAATGGTTGCTTTCCCAAATCATTTTCAAGTCGCACCGCGAAGGAAATCTGAGAGCTCTTCTTCAGATCTGCTGAGTTCAGACGTCTTTCTACTAATTTTATCACCGTACAAGTGTTCTACACTGTCCTGGTAACGTATGCATGCCTTCTTTTCTAATTTTTATCCGTTAGAAAATGACTTATCACATGAAATGCATCTAAACACCTAGTAGTGAATATGCATGCTCGTATGACTTGATAAAAAATATTCAACACAGTAAATGTTAGTATTAAACCATGTTGAACATAATGATATGAAAATATTTTACTTTTAAAACAGTCAAATTGGCACCTTTTTTCTGCTATTTCTTATCCTATTTAAGGACAAATGAGCAAAAGGTAAAAATACAAAGTAATCCTGGTAAATAAGCTACCCTTATGGATTGGTGACTTTGACTATTTAATGCAAATAGTATGTATATGACTGTGGGCAGGTGTGCTACTAAATGGCCACCTAGTCATGCCTATGTGCATGCGGATAGTCCTATTTACAAAGGGGACTATGGAAAAATGTTCCAAAATGTAGGCATTGGGTAGTCATGCATTTTTAACTCTACTCTAGGCATATATTAAAATAATGCATGCATGCATATAGTCATTAAATGCATTTGAAAAAGCTCCAGGTTAGAAAATATCACACCCTTTTTGAGGTGATTTGGAGACTTATTATCTAGATATTATGGATCCGAATCAGCCGAGTAGTTCTCACAAGACCACTTCAGGTGTACAGAGGACGGCTTCTGAAGTGTCTCGACTCCGTTCTGTTAGACAGCCTCGTCGTCTGGCGGAGGCGATGATACGTCCTATCCGGGTTGATGTGCCAGACGTCGAGGATTAGAAGGAGGATGTACCGGTTATGGACCCCGCTCTTATTGTACATGTTCCCCGTAGGGACCTCCCGAGTATTTAGGTGGCAAATCCAGAGCTTCTGGGTGATTTGAGTCGACACCCTTCGATGTACTTGCACGTAAATGAGGTACAAAGCTGGACTCTGATTTTCCTTCTTTCCTATTAATGATGATTAAAGAATTCTAATGTTGATCTGCTTTGTGATGTAGATTTTCGACTTTGCACAGCCTAGAGGGAACTGGTTTTGCATTCACTCCATGTACCAGGCTATGCATCTCGAATATAAAGCGATTGTGCATGATTGGGGATTTGGGGCTTTCTTTTCCATCCTTCCATGCTGATGTCCCTGGGGTTACCTCTAGGCATTGTCTGAGCGCTGGTTTCACCAGACTTAGTCTCTCTATTTATTGGACTGTGAGGTGATGATGACGCCGATGGATTGTCAATTTATCATAAGTATGGAGTTTGGAGGGGAACCAGTGCCTTGTAAAGCAGATATTACCCCAACTACCATTAGATCCTTGCTAGGAGTTCTGGCGGAGGCGCTCAAGGGTAAGACTATCCGTGCGGGTCCTCTGAGCATGGATGTTATGAGTGGACTGTTGAGTGAGCCCATACTAGCTGATGTTAGAGTCAGGGATCGTATTCGTCGGTGATTGCTCCTGATGATCATTAGGGGCTACTTTATCGTAGATAACTCTTCTACGGTGTCGTTTGCTTTGATCAGCGCCACTCGGGAGGTGGACCAGGTTGGAGATTATGATTGGGGTTCATACACCTTTGCATATTTCCTCAGGGGCATGTGTATGCGTTCGTAGGGCTTGACCAAGGCTTGGCTAGGATTCTACCCATTTCTGCTGGTGAGTATTTCTCTTGTAATTTCCCATGTACAGGTTAAGAGTGTTAACTGACAGTAGATGTTTTCCTTGGTGTTGACAGTTCTGGGCCTATGAGAGGCTCCCATGTTTACGTCCTGTGAGCGTGTTAGGCTTGGATACCTATCCATGAGGACGGCGATAGCATCATTCCATACTGGTGGAGGTCCCTGTAGCAGAGGGTTTTACTCATTGTCACCTACTGCTGGGTTTTACTCATGGGCACCCGACTGGTGTCGAGTACGTGATTTCCACCCTAGGATTCCTCTCTTCACAGATAAAGGATAGGAGTTCTATTTAGGAGAGCGTGCTATTAGAAGCACCAAAGGAGAGATCCGTATACCGATCTTACCTCCTGCTAGGTGTTATTGGCCTATGTTGCAGTCACCCATCATTGATATCCCATTATTTGGTGTCGACAGTTTTGCACTGTCATAGAGTCCTTGCACTCAGGAGATATTCCAGCATTGGTGGTTCCCTCGTACCATTGGAGCCTAGACCCGCTCTACTCAGTTCATGGGGGATATGGTTTCAGGATCCGTTATGATGACGGATTGGCTAGCCTATGTCCAACATCTGACTTATGTGACACAGATTGACAGTTTGACCTAGCGATTGGGCCGGGCACATTTCTTTATCCGGTATTTGGGCAGAGATCCAGTAGAGGCAGATTCGTTTGATCCTTCCAGCGAAGAAGCTGGCCCCTCAGATGACCCATTTGGCTTTGCCGACGCAGATCCTCATTATATAGGCATGATATCTCTGTTGATAGAGATCTAGTGACTCATAAGGAGTTATATCAGATGGACATGATTGATGATGTAGATATTGACACCATTGTCTTCTTCTGATGTGTATTCTCGTTATCTCTTTTGATAGGCCTCTGTTAGATATTGGGTGGCTATGCCCCATTCTCATTATATCTTTTGATAGGCCTCTGTTAGTAGTAGGGCATATGTGCCCCATTTCCCTGTATTTTTAGCTGTACAGAGATGATGTACGTAGATGATGACATACTTAGGAATATATGTACAGTTTTTCATTCCCTATATCATATTGTCATCTATTATCTGTTATTCTTGTATCATGTTATGCATGTATATGTATATCTAGAGATATTCAGCATTGACCCCTGGATAGTCTTGTGATACGGCCCGCACAGATGTCTTCTTCGACAATCAGCCGCATAGATCACACCCCACCAGTATTGGTGGCATCCTGTCTGAGATCCTGGTATGATAGTATGTCACCCCCAGATAGGGTGACCGTAGATTAGCTATTATAGCATTCTATGGCCCTCTTGTTGTTTTAGGTTCCTGTAGGCTTTGTAGAGGGTATGCTGGAGCATTGGATATCGGAGAGACAGGTGTTCCGGTTTAGCACCCAGGAGTTGACTCCTACATTGGAGGAGTATGAGCGATTGATAACTTTGCCCTTAGATAGACCTTGCGCTCATATGGCTATCGGAGATATGCTCCTATAGTTCATGACCCTTACCAGGTTACGACGTAGAGTAGCAGAGGATGAGATTACATCTGGCCATGTACTATCGCATCATTTCCTGATAGATAGATTCGGCTCGTTAGACACCTATGCTCGGTATTCTGGGGATTTCACCATACCAGAGGACCAGTGGCATTTGGCTAGAGTGGATGCATTCTTGATGTGCATAGTGGCGTATGTATACATGCCACGATATATGGATGAGCTGGACATCGGTGTTATCATGGCAGTGAGAGCTCTTAGGGAGGGTTATACCATCATTTTGATGATTGTGGCGGAGACACTGAGGTCAGCCACGTTTTGTAGCACCTACCCTGCAGGTGTGTTTACAGGAAGTTTGGTCATGTTATACGTGTGGTTTATGTCACACTTAAGACCGATTGGCACGGGTACTGCTTCACCCATGAGATAGCTATGTCGTATTCCTTCCAGCTTACCTAGTGTACAGATCCTCTATCTTGGTCCGTTTTCCTAGCTGGGATCAGAGATCCGTTTGCTATCTTGCCATGTACAGGGCTCAGTTCACCCTATAACTTCATTACTCATGCTCTGGGCATAGCTTATCTCCCTTTGGCTGGTTTGAGGGGCATGACTACCTACCACCCATTGGCCGTGATGTCACAGTTTGACCAGTTCTAGGACTTTCATCTTTTTAATGGGGCGTTAGGTCGGCGTTTATCTTCTCGCCACTTTTCTGCAGAGGACCGATCCCGGGTGTATGCTTATTGGGATCAGCGTGAGATAACTGCTTTTTCTGTTAGCCATCCGGGCTATTCACCAGAGTATTCTGCGTGGATGGAGACAGAGACTTCATCGGCTGCGGTAGCATCCACAGTGCCGAGTATTGATTCAGATGGTGGAAAGCCCATGGAGGACATTGATTCTCACACTGAGGTGGAGCCATTTACTGGGTTGCCAATAGCTCTCTTTTAGATTCTCCCAGTACTAGCGCTGTCGTGATCCAGCATTCGGCACAGTACTTCAAGCATAGTCTTCATCTGATGACCTTCGAGAGAGATTAGGCTAGATCCTTGATGTTGACAGCCCTTGATGGGAGAGATGCAGCTCTGTTAGAGAGAGACGAGGTACTAGCCCGTAGAGATGCCACTGTTGTTGTACGGGATGAGGCCAGAACAGCCAGAGATGCAGTGATAGTCGAGAGGAATGTCACCATATCTGCACGGGATGTAGCCTCATAGATAGTACCACAGTGAGGTCCCTTACTACTGGCATAATTGCATAGATGAGCACGTACATCAACGAGCACAGTGTCACCATGCAGATGGCTGTAGATCTATTAGCTCGTGTGGATACTCTGGTACAGGAGACCACAACGTTACCTCCTTCTTCTGAGAGGGATGCCATGTTAGGCTTGCTAGCTCGTATATACATTGATTTGTAGATGGGTTTTTATTTTCTTGCATAGACTAGCTTTGTCATTTTGTCATGTCACAATTTACATTATGTATATCAATCAACATTATATATAGTAGGGAAATATATTTTTGATCACTTCCCTTTCAGATATGCTTTGTTGCTTGCTTGATATTTTCCCTGCTTCTTTAGGGCTTGTGATCTTTATATATTCTGAATTCTTCCTTGATGGATGGACATTGAGCTGTCTCTGGATAGTTCAGAATGGACCATTGATTTGTGTGTATCCCTACCATCTTTAGTGTCTTGGGACTGGTTCCTGTATGGAAATATGGAAAGGAGTGTGGCTTTCCTCTCTGAGATTGACCGCACCATAGGTGGTCGCCAGTGGCCTAGTTAATTCCATCTCTTATGGATTGGTATTGCTCTTCAAGGTACAACCGCAGCTTAGATGGTCGCCAAATCTCGTACTTATGAGGAGGTCAGCTAGTTCCATCCCTTTGGTATGAAGCCAATGAAATGTAGTAGATTGAAAGATGATCCCAATCCGTTGACAAGTGTTTGTGTTTAGGTAGGGGGTTAGACTGATAAGTAGGTTTTATACTTACTTATCCAGTATCTATTACTTGAACGATGTGAGCGACTATTGGTATGAAAACACAAGGAAAAGCAATCCGAACATCATTTAGGCTTCATGTTCATTTCATGTTCTTGGCTTGGAACTTGGATTATGTTGTAGAGCTTCTTCGTAGCTCTCAGGAACATCTTGATGAAAGTAATATGCACACAAGCCAATCATGTTTAATGATAACGTATATACTTTGTAACAGTCTTATTCATTTATTAATAAAAAGTATTAATTTACTAAAGGCTTTTAATTATCTACATAATGATGTTTTCTAATATGTGATAAACACTTAGTTTTAAGCAATGATTTTAGAATAATGATGATGATCATTCTAATGAGATCTAAATTCTCATAAAGCTTAAAACTAAAATAGTTCCTAATCGTTGGATTACTAAATTAGGGATTAGTGAATCTAGATAGATTGGTACATACGTTGCTTGCTCATTGGATGAGGATGATTGATCTCATGATCATTTGTGTGGAGACACTAAAGCAAGTATGCAGGTGCTTATTAGAGAATAAGTTCACTGAATGTGGCTCGCTAAGGAATACCTAATGGAGTTTTACTTGCCTGTCAATAGGAATTCATGAAGTGATAGTAGTACAAATGATCCTTGGACTTGAGATCATCATAGTATCTTATGAATGATGAGTTATACTTTGACTTATTCCTTAAGACCCTTAGGGTATATGAAAGGGTATGTTTGGGTATAATAAGTAATACATGGAGATAATGTATGATCAATAAAAAATCTACCGCTTCTAGTAAAAGAAGAGAAATGTCCTATGTGATTCGATAAATGACAACCCAGTTGTCCTTGGCCAAGGCAGAATGAAATTAGAAAGGAGTTTCTAATTTGCATTATTTGGTGTTGTGCATTTATGAGTCAAAATACATATAATTAAATAAAATAAGACTTGACAGTAATTTCATGTCTTATATTTAATTGGGACATTGTATGGTGGAAGGATTGAATTGTACGGTAACTATTTACTCAAAGGTTCTTTTATGATTAATGTTGAAATCTATATTATCTGGAATGTCGTTAATCGCTAAGGAGACTTATCCATATTGTAGAATAAATATTATTTATTTAAATAAATTAATAGTTTAATTTATTTATTTAAATAAGATTAGAATTGTTCTAATTGATTTATTCACAACCGGTTTAATATGGAGAACCTAAAGGGTCACACCATAAAAGAAAAAATAATTATTTAAGAAGTTAATGGCATAATCGTAATAATAAGTTAAATATATTTAATTAAATCTATGGTGTTAGAATAAATTAAATAGCTTAATATTTATTATTTAATATTTTAGAAATATTAAATATAAATTAATAAGATGAGTCTTATTATTATTATTATTATTATTATTATTATTATTATTATTATTATTATTATTATTCCTAAAGGAGTTTGGAAATTAATTAATAAAGATACTCTCATATAATCCTAATAAGATTAGGAGGTAAAATTAATTAAAAGAGTTTAATTAATTATCCCTAATAAGATTAGGGAGCTTAATTAATTAAATAAATTTAATTAATTAAATAATACCCTATTTTTTAATTAGATTATAAGGGTTAACTGATATCTTTATAAGAGGAGTCTTATATCAGATATCAATATACCCAATTTCAAGAGTTAGAGAGTACGTTCTTTTTCTATATAGATAGAAAACTAGAGTTTAGCCAAACACTCATCTTCTTGAATCTTTCTTCTTCCTTGGTGGATCACCTCTAGAGGCCAAACACTTGGGTGGCTAATGTTGATCAAAGGAAGGAACCCAACCCGGTGGATTCAAGTTGAACACGGAAAGGATTTGGAGGTGAACTTGTACCTGAGGAAGCTCGGATCTTCAAGGGTATGATTATTGTTCTTCTTCTTTTCGTTTAATTAATAATTGTGCATAAAGGATGATCCAAGTATATGGTTTGAAAAATTTTAAAACTCTGATTTTCTATGTTTCTGCTTATTTTATGCAATTTGATTGCATTCATGAATATTACAAACCTAACACTTGAATCATTCCAATCGGAGTTCGAATTCAAGAGTTATGACATTTGTACCAACTGACGTTGAACATCACTGTTTTGGGTGGCCATTTGCAGAGCTATCACTTCCAATCTAATTTTAGCCTTCATCCGTTCATCATTTCTCAATTCTCAAAGAATGAAAGTTGTAGAGCTCGTCGAGAGCTTCGATTTGATAGGTGGCAGGCCCCATAATTCCTTCCGGATCGAAAGTTATGGCCGTTTTACCAGAGGACACTACAGTAGAAAATCAGCAGCGCGGGCGCGCGAATTTAGGCACGGTCGTGCGAGTCCTTGGACCAAAAAAACACGTTTTTCTACCATAGCACGAACGCGTCTAACTCCAGGCCAATCCCAGCGCGGCCGCGCCACTTCAGAAGTTGACCAGAGCTGACTTTTTGACTAAACAAGTAATTGGAGTGTAACTTTGAGCGAGGGTTCAATGAGGACTTATAAATAAGACATATTATCAGTATGTAAAGGGGATTCCACCCTTGGGGGGATCAATCGACATTACATATTCTCTTTTCTTTTCTTTAATTTCATTATTCGATTAGATTATATTAGAACCCTAGAATAGCTAAGATTTGGGGATTGAAGCAATTGAAGATCCTTGAAAGTTCAGAAGTGAAACAAGAGAAGAAACTCAGATTTGCTATTCTTAATCCCTAACTCTCTTTGCTTCTATTTGTATCTTTCAATGTATATTCAATTATGGATCATGGATTCTAATTCAACTATGAGTTAAATTCTATTTTGGGATTGCAACGGAATCTATTGCCTAGTTTATTTTGACATGCTTCAATGTTAGCCTTATTGATTGCTATGGGATTGTCTATTAAGATTCATGCTTATTTGCTTAGTTGATTGGCCATCAATTACTGTGATAACCCATATGAACTTGAAAGACGGAGTATGGGTTTAGATTTGATATTGATAGCTTGTGTTTGTATGTTCTACATGGCGATGGAATGTATGATTCATGCTTGGGATAGACATATACCGATGCATCACTCGTAGTTATGTGAGAATTTAAGCTTAAACCCTAATTATTTGTAAATCACAGACATATAGTGGTTTAGGTAATATGGGTGTTCATGTGTATTCTATCAATTGTGGATTATATGTGATATGAGTATGGTACATTTAGATATGGTTGTACTTTACTTTCGTGTTCCCGACTAGTAATCCAATGCAAGTAATTTGGCTTAACAGGGAGTGCATTGATTTAAATGATTCAATAGATGAAATTACAATCTCAAGTCTTCATTATCTAGTCTCACTCTAGGGATAGTTAGTAGTAGTTAATTTCATATTTTTAATCAATATATGAAGTCATTCGTTTAAGTAAGACTGAAATGGCTATGAGCTAGTGCTTGGTGAACTTTATTAGTTAATTCCTCGTGGGAACGATACTTTACTTACTCTTTATTACTTGTTGACCGTGTATACTTACACGCATATATTGATCGGTAAAACAACCAGCAAGTTTTTGGTGCCGTTGCCGGGGAATTATTTTAATAATTTTTGCCAACATTAATTTCAATCAAATTAGTCTTAATTTAAACATTTTATTTTATTTTATTTTATTTTAATTCTCTTCCTATATTTCTCTCTTATCAGGTACCATGGATGACTTTGCTTATCAATGGCCTTATGCGAATATGCCTCAACCAAGGGACATAAGCACTTTAGGACTCAATGTAATTTCTACATTGTCAGCACAAATTGCAACACTTTCGGGGAGGTTGGATGTTCTTACAGCCCAACGTACTCGAGAGATAGTAGTTACATGTGAGTATTGTGCTGGCGAGCATCCAAGTTATCAGTGCAACATCAGTTTTGGACAAGTACAATATGGGGGTGATTACTCCAACAGCTATGCTAATCCTAATTATCATCAAGGTTGGGGTTATCACGCAGATTATGAATGGAATTATAACTATCAAGACCAATACTGCATCCCAACTTCAACATATCCTTCAGATTTCTCAAATCCACCTCCAATGCAACAAGAAGAAAATTCAGAGTTGAAGGAATTCATATCAAGGATTATAGCAGACCAAGAAGAGATGATAATGAGTCAGGAGTTATCAACCCAAAATCTTAACAGCCAGATGGAACAACTCATTAATTCATCAATGAATGGTCCTCAATACATGAATTTCAAAACTGAGAAAGATAATTCAAGACTGGAGGAATTGTGGTTCAAATTTATAGCATCAACTGAGGAAAAGATGATTGAGAAAGAGAAGTCAATTCAGAATCTTCAGAACCAGGTGGATCAAATGTTCAAAGCCTTAAACAATTGCCCTCAAAATGATTGGTGCTATGTCATGGATGATGAAACTGATGGAGAACTAGAAGTGTACATGCCACTGGATAAGCTCAAAGAAGTTGTTGTTGAGGAGACAACTGGGGAATTGGATGATGTAGAACATGAACTGACTTGTATAATACCCCATGTGCCTTTTCAGTCAGAGTTAAATAATTCAGTGAACTTTGCACATCCATGTCCCCTTGGTAGCCACATTCAAAGTAAAGATTAGTATGATAAAGAGGCCTCTTATACACCATGGTGGGCTGAGGAAGAGAAAATAGAAGAGGAAAAGTCTATTGTATTTTTCATGCCTCAATGCAATAATTTATTCACAAATACAATGGACGAAGCACCTAGCTATGCAATAGAATTGGGGGCATCATGTACAGGAAATATGCTAGGTTGTTTCAATTCACAGACTCACAAGATGGGGAACCTACCTACGCACATTGCAGTTCTAATGGATGGAGGGTTCTTAGATTATTATAGAGGAATTGGTTAGCAGTGTCAAGAAAAGAGTCCAGCTAACGGACTATAAACTGAGCGCTAGATGGGAGGCACCCCATCCAATCTTTTTCCCTCCTTGTTTAATTCTTATTTACATTTCCAATTACTTCTTCTTCATGATTTCCATATTTAGTAGATGTTTGATAGTTGTAAGTCTTAATAATAGTTTGATTGTTTCTCCTCTCAAGTTCAATCCAATTGCTTTAAGCATTCAAGATCAAACAGAAGTCAAAAAAAAAATGCCCAACTACAAGCCAAACATAGCGCGGCTGTGCCATATCTCAGTCATAGAAAATAAACACTGCTCAATTTTTAAAATTTTTGACTCAAGCATTCGGACAGTTAGAAGCCCACATTCAGTTTCCAACTATAGAATATCTCAAACTTATCCATCGCCTGATATACCATCGGATTTTGACGAGGCAAACGGAGATGACATTGCCACTTAGGGGAGTATTCTTTCACTTTTTATTACAATGAGGGCATTGTTCATTTTAAGTTTGGGGGTATTGGATTTAGTTAGTAGTTTAGAGCATGTAGTGTAATTGCATCATATAGAGTAATTTCATGTTACATATAGTTAATTGCATGTTAGTAGTTATTAGCTTAATTTTGTAGTAAATTTTTTCTTCTTCTTTTTGTTTGCTTAATATCTATTTAGTTGCATAACATTGCATAATCCCAGGTTTTTAGTTAGTTGAATTCTAATTTGGCTAATGATGACATAGAACATTGATAGATTTTTGAATTTAGTGGATGACATGAGCTTAGTTATAATGTTATACATGATTTATGCTTGTTTTTTAGATGCTACCAGTTAGCACATAAGTGTTCATGTTTGCTTGTTGGTAAAAGATTAATTTGTTTGGCTATTGAGAAGAAAATGTTATTCTTAATGATAGAATTATGTAGGAAGTGAACATTGACTATGAAAACACTGATACTCAAACTTTGGGAACATATGGGTATGCTTGTTATAAAAAAAAATTAAAAAAAAAGAAAATAAAAAGAAGAGAAAAATATGAAAAATTACCATGGCTAGTCTTGTTTTGGGGCCTTTGTTACTTGAGCAAGTACGTCCGAGGGGATTATCTTTACACCTAGCGCCCTAAGGTCTTTTATGGTATGTGAGTCGTTGGTTGAAAGCTCGCTAAGGGGCAGCACTGTTAGCCTAATGGAATGAGGCATTACACAGTCATGTGAAAAAGAAAAGAAATCAATAAACACCGCGAGAAAGTGCTAAAATCGCCCTCGTGTGTAAAAATAAAGTAGAATAAACCCATTGTTGAACCTTAGTTTGTATTGATGTGTTGGAGTAGTTGTTGTTTCATTTATATGCATAGTTCTTAATTTGAACCTCAATTTTCTTTCTTAAGCTGTATAGCATGTGAAATCTTCACCTTTGTCAAGCTTATCTGTGAACACAGCACACACACACAACATCTTTGTAGCAGGTTAGGATTATCTTATTGTATATCATTATGCATGTACCTTAGTTTGATGCTTTGTTCTTGGATCTTGATATTTCTCTGAGGCATATCTTATTGGAATTCATATTTGACTGAGAATGTGGGATTCATTGTCATAGTAGCGTAGCTTGCATAGCATGTAGATTGCATTATATTGTATTGGTTGGGAACAAACAATGGTTTAAGTTTGGGGGTATTTGATAAGTAGGTTTTATACTTACTTATCCAGTATCTATTAAATAAATTAGTTGCTTATACTCATGTTTCTTAGTTACTTTACATGCATTTTGTATTTATTTTGTAGATCTTATGCTTGGGAACGATGTGAGCGACTATTGGTATGAAAACGCCAGGAAAACCAATCCGAACATCATTTGGGCTTCATGTTCATTTCATGTTCTTGGCTTAGAACTTGGATTATGTTGTAGAGCTTCTTCGTAGCTCTTCGGAACATCTTGAATCATTCCAATCAGAGTTCGGATGTAAGAGTTATGACATTTGTACCAACGGACGCTGAACGTCACTATTTTGGGTGGCCATTTGCAGAGCTATCACTTCCAACCTTATTTCAGCCTTCATCCGTCTATCATTTCTCAATTCTCAAAGAAAGAAAGTTGTAGAGCTCGTCGAGAGCTTTGATATAATAGGTGGCAGGCCCCGTAACTCCTCCCGGATCAATAGTTATGGCCGTTTTACCAGAGGACACTACAGTAGAAAATCAGCAGCGCGGTCGCGCGAATCAGCAGCGCGGTCCCTGGACCAAAAAAACAATTTTTTGTACCTTAGCGCGGGCGCGCCTAACTCCAGGCCATTCCCAGCGCGGCCGCACCACTTCAGAAGTTGACCAGAGCTGACTTTTTGACTAAACAAGCAATTGGAGCGTAACTTTGAGCGAGGGTTCAATTAGGGCTTATAAATAAGACATATTATCAGTATATAAAGGGGATTCCACCCTTGGGGGGATCAATCGACATTACATATGTTCTTTTCTTTTCTTTAATTTCTTTATTCGATTGATTAGATTAGAATCCTAGAATAGCTAAGATTTGGGGATTGAAGCAATTGAAGATCTTTGAAAGTTCAGAAGTGAAACAAGAGAAGAAAATTAGATTTGCTATTCTTAATCCCTAACTCTCTTCGCTTCTATTTGTATCTTTCAATGTATATTCAATTGTGGATCATGGATTCTAATTCAACTATGAGTTAAATTCTATTTTGGGATTGCAATGGAATCTATTGCCTAGTTTATTTTGACATACTTCAATGTTAGCCTTATTGATTGCTGTAGGATTGTCTATTAAGGTTTATGCTTATTTGCTTAGTTGATTGGCCATCAATTACTGTGATAACCCATATGAACTTAAAAAACGGAGTATGGGTTTAGATTTGATTTTGATAGCTTGTGTTTGTATGTTCTACATGGTGATGGAATGTATGATTCATGCTTAGGATAGACATATACTGAGGCATCGCTCGTAGTCATTTGAGAATTTGAGCTTAAACCCTAATTATTTGTAAATCACATAGACATATAGTGGTTTAGGTAATATAGGTGTTCATGTGTATTCTATCAATTGTGGATTATATGTGATATGAGTACGGTACATTGAGATATGGATGTACTTTACTTTCGTATCCTCGACTAGTAATCCAGTGCAAGTAATTTGACTTAACAGGGAGTGCGTTGATTTAAATGATTCAATAGATGAAATTGTAATCTCAAGTCTTCATTATCTAGTCTCACTCTAGGGATAGTAGTAGTTAATTTCATATTTTTAATCACTATATGAAGTCATTCATTTAAATAAGACTGAAATAGTTATGTGCTAGTGCTTGGTGAACTTTATTAGTTAATTCCTTATGGGAACGATACTTTACTTACTCTTTATTACTTGTTGACCGTGTATACTTGCACGCATATATTGATCGATAAAATGACTAACATAGACCGAACCATAAATGTATGTCTACGTACTCCTATTAAAGAGGAGATAAGGTCTGCGTATTTCGAACCTAGTGTAAGAGGTTCAATGCTGTATGTGGCAGAAAAGGGTGTAAGAATGTTTTTGTTTCTATAATGAAAAGGGTGTAGAAGTATTTTTTGTTGTTTTTGTTTTGTTTTTTTTATTGCGACCAGACCATATAAAATGGTTGCCTACGTACTCCCGTGTATCAGGGAGATCAGGTCGATGTAGTTCGCCCCCTCAGAACGATTTGTAGCCGACGAAAAGTTTGATCTTATGTACAGGACAAACTGCAAGGGGAAAGAAAGTTTAATCCTAAGTTCAGGATAAACTGTAGGTGTGAAAAAGTTTAATCCCATGTTTGGGACAAATTGTAAGTGTGAAAGGTTCAATCCCTAGTTTGATAGTCGAAGTTATATGAATGGAGGGAACCCAGACAGCTGGCTTGAAGAGTATGTTTCCCTGAGGGGCCAAGTGTGGAAAAAAGTTGTATGTAGTGAAGGGTTAAAGAACCGGAATGACTGGTGATCTGATGATCCAACACCAGGATGTTTGTTTGATGGTAACCTTAGACATAGTGCCATTTCACGGTGTCCGAGTTGATAAGCTGTGGAAATTCATCGCCTTCTATTTCTTGTAATCTGAAAGCGCCTCTTGTCAATACCTCCTTGACAACAAACGGGCCTTCCCAGTCAGGAGCGAATTTTTCCTTAGACTGATCTTGGTTGTTAATGATCTTCTTCAAAACCAAGTCATGTTGTTTAAATTGCAGTAGCCAGACTTTTCTGTTGTAGGACCTGGCTATCCTTTGTTGATATAACTGACCATGGAAGATAGCCGCGGTTCGCCTTTCGTCTATTAGAGACAATTGGTGATACATGTCTTTTACCCATTGGTCTTCATCCAGTTGAGCGTCTATCAACACTCTGAGGGATTCCATTTCCACTTCTATGCGGATCACTACTTTCATTCCATAGGTTAATGAGTAGGGGGTTGCCCCAATGGAAGTGTGCATTAATGTTCTGTAGGCTAACAGAGTAAGAGGCAATAAGTCAGGCCATCCTTTGTGGTTGGTGGACATCTTTTGCATGATCTTCTTAATGTTTTTGTTAGCCGCTTCAACAACACCATTCATCTTTGGACGGTAGATGACGAAGTTAAGGTGTTTGATGTGGAATTTACTGCATAACTCCTCCATCATTTTGTTGTTGAGGTTCTTAGCATTGTCTGATACAATTACCTCTGGTTGTCTATATCGGTAGATGACATTGTTTCTGATGAAAGCAATGATGACTTCTTTGGTAACCATGGGGAAGGAGGCTGCTTCTACTCACTTAGTGAAGTAGTCGATCATGGTGAAGATAAACCGATGCCCATTACTGGCTTTGGGCTCGATGGGCCTGATCACGTCCATTCCCCACATTAAGAAGGGCCAAGGTGAACTCATATTTTGGAGCTCCCGTGGAGGGGCGTGGATAGCATTCCCATGAATTTGTTATTGATAACATCTCCTAACGTGATCATTACAGTCAGCCTTGAGAGTAAGCCAGTAATGTCCTGTTCTGAGGATATTCTTAACAAGTAGTGGGCCGCATACTCCACCATGGACCTCATCTATGAGCCTCTGAGCTTGGCCCTGGTCCAAACATCTGAGGAGACCTAATCTTGCATCTCTTTTGTAGAGTGCATCCCCGCTCAGGTAGAATGTCATAGCCAGTCGATGGATCCGCCTTTTTTCAGTCGGGCTCGCCTCAGCCGGTGTAGATCCATCTCGTCAATACTCCTTGATATGCCAATACCAAGGATGCTGGATGGGAGGTATTTCATCCGATACTTCTCCAACATAGTTCCCATAGGCTGGTGCCTTTCGCAGAGCAAATGTGAGGGTTGGAATGTCTTCCTTGTCAGGTATGTGAATCAAGGAGGCCAAAGATGCTAGCACGTCTGCAAAGTCATTCCTATTACGAGGAATGTATAGAAAGGAGATCTTTTTGAACTTCGAAGCCATCTGAAAAACTTACCAATGGTAAGGCAGCAAATGTAGTTCTTCGGTTTGATAGATTCCCGTGGATTGTTTGACTACCAACTCCGAATCCCCAAAGACAGTTAACCGCCTGATGACCATTGAACGGGCAAGTTTTAGCCCAATGATACAACCTTAATACTCAGCTATGTTGTTGGTGCTGATAAACTGTAATTTGATGGTGAGGGGATACTGCTCCCCCATAACGGATACTAGAACTGCTCCAGCCCCAGAACTTTCCATATTTACCGCTCCATCAAAATACATCTTCCATGATTGGCGTGCATCGTACTGATGGTGTTGTTGAATTGCCATTACCCCTTCATCGGGGAAGTATGTTTCCAAGGGTTTGAAGTCCCCTGAAGGTGTGGTGGCCAGTTGATCCGCAATTCCTTGACCTTTGATGGACTTTTGCGTCATGTAGACGATGTCAAATTGTTGTAGGACCAATTGTCTTCTGGACAGCTGGCAATTTAACATGGGTTTACTAAACACGTACTTGAAAGGATCCACGCTGGATATGAGATGGGTTGTGTGACCATGGAGGTAATGCTGTAACCTCATGGAAGCCCATGCTAAAGCACAATAAGTCTTCTTAATTAGTGTTTACTTGTGTTCACTGTTGCTGAATCTTTTGCTGAGGTAATAGATAGCCCGTTCTTGGCCTCTATCGTCTTTCTGTCCCAGCATGCAGCCCATGGCATTGTCACTTATGTATAGGTACATAAACAAGGGAACATCATCCCTGGGTAGTACCAAGATAGGAGCTTTAACTAGTTGCTCTTTGATTGTAAGAAAGGCATTATGGCACTCATCATTCCATTTCATGGAGGAGTTCTTCCTTAACAATTTGAAAATAGGCTCACAGGTTGCTATGAGTTGAGAAATGAACCTGCTAATGTAGTTGATTCTTCCCAAAAATCCCAGTATTTCCTTCTTTGTCTGAGGAATAGTTATTTTCGTAATGGCCTAAAGTTTGGTGGGATCCAGCTCAATCCCCTTGTGGCTGAGTAGGAATCCTAGCAACTTGCCTGATTTAACGCCAAAGGCGCACTTGGCTGGATTCAACTTTAAGTTGTACTTACGCAACATGTTGAAGAGCTTTCTAAGATGGTCTAAGTGGTCTTCCTCCGTTCGGGACTTGACAATGATGTCATCCACATAGATCTCTATCTCTTTGTGCATTAAGTCGTGGAAAAGAGCCATCATAGCTCGCTGATAGGTAGCTCCGACATTAATAAGGCCGAAAGACAACCGTATATAGCAAAAGGTTCCCCAAGGCGTGATGAAAGCAATTTTCTCACGATCTTCCTCAACAACCATGATCTGATGGTACCCTGCAAAGCAATCAGAAAACGAGTACATGCCATATTGAGCAGTATTGTCAATGAGAATGTGAATAAATGGCATGGGAAAACTATTTTTAAGGCAAGCTTTATTCAAATCCCGATAATCCACGCAAACTCGCACCTTTCCTCCAAGTTTAGGCACGGGAACGATGTTGGATATCCATTCAGGATATGTGGACACCATGATAATACCAGCTTGAAATTGTTTCACAATTTCCTCTTTCACTTTTAAACTCCACTCATGTTTCAATCGCCTGAGCTTCTGCTTGATTGGCTTGAATCCCTCTTTAATGGGAAGGCGATGAAGGACAATGTCAGTGGACAAACCCACCATGTCTTCATGAGACCATGCAAACACATCCTGAAATTGGGTTAGTAGTGTAACCATGTCATTCCTCTAGTTTGGAGTGAGGTCTGAACCAATCTTGATTAACTTAGGGCTTTCTAAAGTTCCAAGATTGAAGGAGATGGTTTGATCAAGGTTGGGTTTAGGTTTGTCTTTGCCCCATTCTTTTATCTCTGGAGGCACCTCAATGTCCTCTTTTATTTCCATCAAGTCTGAGTCCAACTTTTCATCAAAGTTACAATCCTTGTAGAGAAGAGGCTTCTTATCAGCAATTACAGGCACATCTAAATTTAGAGTCCTGAAACAAAATATGTTTTCACTTAATATATATAAAACTGTTTAATCATACAAAGTGTTAGCATGTATTGACAAAACAACTGCTAATACTATACAAAAAGTAAGCAGTTATAATATCTACAGGGCAGAAAGAGTTTCTGCTCGCTTTACCTTTGTCGACCAATACAAGGAGTGTTGCTCTAATTGTCGATGGCAAAATTCGGGTGGACTGCAGTGATGAAGGAGCTGTAATAACTTGATATTTTCTATATAATTAAATCAGGAATTTTGCGTATAATTTTTTTTATTATTATTTTAAAGGTGAGGATAAGGTATTTAAAAATATTTTAAGTTATAAAATATAACTTTTAATATTTAAGGGATAACGTCATTAATAATTTAATATTAATGATATTAATTTTATTTAATAATTATATTAAATAAATAGTTTTAAAATGATTTTATTGATTTAAAAATCATTTAAAAAGGATATAAATTAATTATTAATATTTTAAGTTATAAATAATGACTTTTAATATTTTGATAAATAGTACATTAATATTTAAATGTTAATGGCGATTATTTAAAAATAATTTTAAATGTTTTAAAAATCATTTAAGGGTAATATTAGTATTTTAAAAATATTTTGAGTTATTATAAATAACTTTAATATTTTGGCAACGGTTTCATTAATAATTTAATATTAATGATAATAGAATTATTTAATATTTAAATCATTTAAAAATGATTCCAGTGTTTGAAAAATCATGATAAATTATAATAATTATTTAAAAATTATTATAAGGTTATGAAAAATAATACGGCTGATATTTAAAATATCTAAACGAATATTGAACTACACGATAGAGTCCTAGACTCGATAATTATCCGATAAAGCCATCGGTACACTGACATATTTTAGAAATTGATCTGGACTTAGATAATTTGATTAGATACGTGTTTGTTTGTGATCCAATGACTGTTAAACATATGTGACAATGTGATTAGGTTATGTGCTGTCTGCAATAAGCAGTATTATGTGTTACAATATGTTATTCTAATCAGTAAAATGATCTTATTACTGATAGGTTGCTATATAAAAGATAAAACTAAGTTGTGTATTGTAAGTAGCAGACCAGGCAAGTATCCTACCTTTGCATTTACCTTATGCAATGGACATAAGTAAGAAAGTTTCAGAATTATATTATTATTGTGCCAGATTATTAGCCCTATTGTTATATATATTATATTCGATCATTTTTACCAACATAGTATTACATTATAATTCAAATATTTTTTCTGTTTGTTAATTTCTATATATGGTTATACAAGTGTCCTCACTTAGATAATTATTGTATTTAATCACATGTTGATACACATTTATAAATTTCCAGTAAGTATATGTTAACTTAAAAGTCGTCTAAACTAATTGATTTGGCTAGACACAAAATTATAGATTATTGTTGAACAAGATAAAACCTTACTATTATCTAACCGAATTGTTTTGGTTTGGAATCCCGACTAAGTATGAACATCCCGTACATGGGAAAACTTTTTGTGCTCCAAAGGCGTATAGATGAACAATAATATCGTTCTTGCATGTAGTATTGATCAATACTGGTCATAACGGGCTGATCACCCCCCGTGCTTGTAAGTTATGATGGTTTACAGATGAAGTTTTGTTTAACCTTTTCAAAAATAGAAAATAATGTTCATAGTTTGTCGACTAATCCCCAGATATAGTCAGTACGTAGTTTCAAAAATTTGATATAGAATTAATATATTATTATTAGTTCAGTTTACTTCACAACTATTGATTCGTTGTAGAAGTATCATACAAAGAAAATATTTAATCCTTTCAGCTAATATTTATAATTGCTATTACTTGCTGGGCATTCAAATGCTCATCCTTGCTTAATTTAAAATGTTTTCAGCTAAGTGTGAACAAACAGAAAGCTCGGCTAAGAACAAGGGAAAAGGAAAGGTTACAGAATAAGTTGATGATATAATATGTAATAGTTTAACTTTAGTAAGACGATGATATTAATTATCTATCATGTATTGTAATGACTGTTTAAAGGTCGCATACCTGGGGAGTAGAATCTGATAAATATGTAAATTAATTTTTGTATCTATTTTATATTTGTTATTATTAGTACTATTCCGCTCATAAAAATGGTATCGTGGAGCACCGAGTTTGGGTTTCAAGTACCTGAATTTGGGGGCGTCATAGGTTGGTATCAGAGTTTTAGGATTAGAAACCTTAGGTGGGATAGACCTTAGGCTATAACCTTAGAACATAGGAAAACGTTAAAAATATAAATAACTCATATGGAGTTTAAAAGGAGATGAATTGAATAAATTCATCGTCAAACAAAATAAAAGATAACTTATATAAAACTATTATTTGATATGTGTATATACTATATGCTAATCAGGATAATTTATGTGTGTTGATGTCTGGTGGAAAAGGCTTGTTATATGCTTATAGCATGAAGAAGGATCAAATTCATACACCTGTGTTAATATCGAAGCCAATAGCTGAAATAGAGGCTCACAATGAAAACAACATGGATGAAGTGGTTATTTTGGAAAATGTAGTACCTGATCCAAAAATGGTGGAACTAACAGATAGTGATTTGGACACTGAAGTTAGAGCTGATCAAGCATCAACGGAGTTGCAGAATCTAAGGAACAAGGTTTCTTCTCTGGAAAAGCTGTGGGAAAAAGAAAAGCTGTTAAATAGTCAGTTACGGAAAGCATTAATAGAAACAATGGAAGAACAAGATAAGCTTAAAATTTAAATTGATCAGATGGGAGCCAAAAGCAACATATTGTGTGCAGCTCCGAGTAAGAAAGGGAAAAGAAAGATAAAAGACCACGACTTAGGAAAATTTGATAAGAAGAAAAGAAAAAAGGATATGTTACATTTGCGGCTATGAGGGACATACCTCTCTTTATTGTCCCGACTATAAACCAGGTTCATATTTTATTTGTGGACTGGATGGTCATCAGGCGAAAGGTTGTCCAAGAAAAAGGCGTAGTGAATAGGTGGTATAGGTTCTGTTATGTTGGTCTGTTTAATGTAATATATATGAATAGTATGCCTTTGTAATGTAATATTCTAAAACTTTTATACAAGTGATGTAGCAAATCCCGACTTTTGTAGTCACAAAGGGATAGCTGATGTTTAAAGCAGTATGTGTTATATTATGTCAAGTATTTTGAAATCGTTGAATGAATATGAATCTATGTTTGAGACAAGTTTAATATATTAAAATTATACGAAAAGGTTTAGAATGTAAGTTAATAAAGAATAAATTATGTTTTATTTAATCAGATAATGCCGCCAAGACGACAAACTCGAAATTAAAGGGTAAAAGAATCTATCAACAACGTTGAAGGACAACAACAAGCAGACCCGATGCGACACTTTGCAAATATGGTAGCACAGGCTATGCAACAAGGAATGCCAGCCGTAGGGAACCAGCTGAATAATCGCTTGGTAAAATTTCAAAGATTTTAAGGCTGTAGGACCGCCAAAATTTAAAGGGACAACTGACCCTATAGAAGCCCAAACTTGGGTTAAGGAGATAGAAAAGGCGTTTGTAATAGCTAGGGTAGCTGATGGGCAAAAGACCGCTTTTGCCACCTACTTGATGAAAGGGGATGCGAACTGTTGGTGGGAAGCAAATCAGGTGAGGGCAGGAGAAGGAATAGTTACTTGGGATAGGTTCAAAACTTTATTTTTCGAAAAAAAAATTCATCTAGTATGCATGCTAGGATGGAGGTGAAGTTTCTAGAATTAAAACAGGACAATATGACGGTGTCAGAATACGCCTCAAAATTTAATGAGTTGGCTAGGTTAGCTCCACATCAAGTTGATACGAAGGCTAGGAAAGCAAGAAGGTTTGAGCTATGATTAAAACCCTGGCTCTATAACAAGGTGGGGGTGTTATAAATAAACACTTTCGTAGCACTCATGGAGAAAGCTATTATGGCTGAGGAGGGGAGTGAGGCCATGAGCCTCTACAACAAGGAGAAGAAGAACAAGGGAAAGGTAGTAGGAATTGGGAAGGAGTAAATTAATAGTGAAAGTAGAAGTGGAAATGAAAAGAGAAAACGGAACAATGTTGGGAATGTTCAGGTGAAACAGTAAGATGTGAAGAAGTAGGTGGTGCCGTGTAAGAATTGTGGAAAGAACCATACAGGTGAGTGTCTGAAGAAAAAGTTTGTATGCTATAAGTACGGGCAGGAGGGTCATATCTCTCCCAACTGCCCCAATCCTAGAATGAATACTGGTTATTTTATATGTGGGTCAATGGAGCACAAGGTGAAGGATTGTCCAAAAAGGAGAATGGAGGCAGGAAGCGTAAACACGGGGAAGAGCAGCGGGATTCTGGCGATCACAGGACCAACATCATCAAACAGGCCAACGAAATCAACTACGAGAGTCTTCAACATGACGGTACATGATACCATGGCAGCTGGTGATGGAACTCTAGGTATTATTCGTATAACTTTTATTTTCTTATATATGATTTTCCTATACATAGTAAATTATTTTATAAAGAAATTTTGAAGGAGGAATTTGATCTTTTAGAAATCAATTTTTTCGTTTAATCAGATAGACAAGCTTTATGTGTATAGTTAAAGATCAGTCCGATCGAATATGATTGAGATCTATTTGCAGTGATTGTGTATGCTATGTACCTTGTATGTATAAGTTTTAATACGGTGATTCCAGGAACGAAATCTTTATAAGGGAGGATGAATGTAATAACCCAATATTTTCTATATAATTAAATTAAGAATTTTGCGTATAATTTTTTTATTATTATTTTAAAGGTGAGGATAAGTGCAAGGTAAAGTATAAGTATTTATAAAAATATATTTATTACATGAATAATTACAAATAATTTTATTTTAGAATTATTAATTATTATAAATTATATTTTTATAATAATTAATTTTATAATAGAAATGTCTTTATTAAATATTTTCCATGAAAATATGATCATTATATTATTTAAATAAAATGTGAAATGATTATTAGAATTATTTTAATAAATATTTTATTATATGAATTTGTTCAGATTATTTAAGTTAATTATTTTTAACTTAATTAATAATGCTATATATACAAGATAAATCAGATATGGAATCCAAACCCAAATTTTGGATTTTTGGCTAAAAAATGGTAATAATAATATAATATTATTATTTTTCAGTGCTATAAATATGTACTGTATATGTGGACAGTTAATGGTTGGTCAGTTATGGTATACTAGTAGAAAACCCTAGTAATATTTTATAAACCCTAGTTCGAAAGTCATTAAAGACTTTAAAATCTGTTATGTTATTGTGTTATGTTGTATATGGTATGTATTGTAGATTTTAATGCTAATTATGGAAAATCTTAATTAGTAATTAAAAACCCTAAAAAATATTTATAAGTTTTAATTTCTAAAATTAGTAACCCTAATTATCGAATTGGAGCCCTAATTGCTAAATTAATAAGGTTAATTATAATTAGTAAATAATTAAACCCTAATATTCCTGTATAATGTAATTAGAAAACCTAACTAATTAACAAACCCTAATTTTCTATTTTTAGAAACTAATTTTATTTTTATTGTAAACCCTAAATGAAAACCTAGAAATTTATATTTTTTTAGAAAAAACCTTAGGGTTAAACCCTAAGGGTTTTCCAAATGACCAAGGTGCCATTAAAATTTCAAGCCTAATGTCCAAAATGCACTTATGTACATTTTTTCATTAAGCTTACTTGTGAATCTTGCCAAGATTGGAGTTGTTCACCAACTCTAGATTATCTCACATGCTTAATGATCTCAGCAATCAGCCACTTTGTATTACAAATATATTGTATCATTAACATATATAAAGATTAAGAGAGAGAAAGTCTACTAACTTGGCTCATTTTCTTACAAACACCCAACTCACTCACTCTCTCTCTCTCTCTCTCTCTCTCTCAAATCCCACGAAATTGTAGTGCTAGTTCAGTCACAAATCAAGCCCCACTAACACTCACAACAAATCAGAGGCATAGATTCAAGAATTTGTGCATAAAGGTATAAAACCCTAATCAAAAATTTGACCCTTGATCTTCTGTTAAAAGTTGTGTTTATGTGTTGTAATATGTTCTATGTAATATTAATCAATGATCTGGGTTGGTACATAGTGGATCCATAGCATCTAGATACTCGAAATTAAAGTTTCAAAATAATCTAGAAATTTTTTTTTGTTGTCTGACAACCAAATGTCAGGTCGTGTAGATCATTTTCTATTTATAGTTTTTGTGTTTTGAAGGTTGATACATGTAGTATGTCATGAGATCTGTGTTCTGGAACTCATAGCAGGACTAGATCATGCATAGAATGATAGATATTATTGGTCAAAGGTCGTTGACCGACCATGACTGGACAAAATCTGGGTAACCTAGATCTTGCCCAGAACGGTCAGACAAGACCTTTGTCGCCTCTGATCTTGCAAGTTGTTGTTGATTTGTGTTTGGTATTGTATTAAAGTTATAGTATGGTAGTTATACTACATATTAATGCTTTTAGATCTCTTGTATTACAAGCATACTGGATTTAAGGGATGGTCAAACCAAGTAGAAAGTTCACAGATGAGTTTTCTGGGTAACCCAGAAAGCTCATGAGCGTGGCTTCTGACATGGTTTGATCGAACAAGATCTTGCTCTTGTGTTGTTGTTATAATGATATGATGTTATGATATTGTACCCTGACATCTGTTCTACAAGCTGGAACCACTAGATCCTACAAATCATGCCTAGAAAAGAAACTATAAGGATCAAAAGTAGCCCATCCGAACTGTTCTTTATTTCTAGGTAACCCAAAAATGAAGAACATCTTCTGACATGATTTTTGGAAGCTAATAACTTACTGATCTGTTGTGGTATTGCCATGGAACTTGTTTAGAGTTGTAGTACTACATCAATACTACAACATTAAAGCAAATACAGACCCAAACACCTAATGATCTAAGATCTATGCTTAGTCAAACTTGATACCCTGCAAACCGGCTATGAAGATCTGAGTTTGCTGAAGAACACATTTAGCGACAGTTTTGTCGCCTAAAGCACCTTTAGCGACAATTTATTTATAAAATTAAATATTTTATTTAATAATTAGAGAAAATTTGTTTTTAATTATTAAAAATACAAATTAAATTACTAAAAATTATTTTAAAGTCTAAAAATTAGTTTTTAATAATTTTTAATATATTTCATAAATATTTAATATTTTTGAAATATTAAAGGTATTTAATTTATTTAATTATTATATTAAATAAATTATTTAAAAATGATTTTAATACTTAAAAAATCATTTAAAATTATATTATGATATAAGAAAATATTTTAAGTTATTTTTAATATCTTTTAATATTTTGTGATAAATTTCATTAATAAATTAATATTAATGGTAATTAAGTTATTTAACAAATGTATTAAATAAATCAATTAAAAATGATTTTATTATATTAAAAATTATTTTAAATAATAATAAGGTATTTAAAAATATTTTAAGTTATACAATATAACTTTTAATATTTAAGGGATAATTTCATTAATAATTTAATATTAATGATATTAATTTAATATTAATGATATTAAATTTATTTAATAATTATATTAAATAAATTGTTTTAAAATGATTTTATTGATTTAAAAATCATTTAAAAGGATATGAATTAAAAATATTTTAAGTTATAAATAATGACTTTTAATATTTTTATAAATAGTACATTAATATTTAAATATTTGTTGACGTCGGAATTTTTATTTGTCCCTTTTCGTTACATATTTTTTTGTGTTTTCATTTTAGGTGAGATTTGTTTGAAAAAATAAGTGAAAAAGGTCTAACATATATAATGTCGACGATTAGACTATAAGAGTCGTCATTTGGTTTTTTAACTGGTTGTACCAACACAACCGAGAAAAGGTTTGCACATTGACCCAGTGATGTGACATTACTAAACGGGTCTGTGAAACTGAGATTCATTAGGGTCCGGGGACTTGCTTATGCTGAGGGAAGGTGTTAGGCACCCCCGACATCCGTGTTGCCACGGTGACCGTCACTTTTCAAGAAACTGTTATATGAATATGTGTGTGTGTGGGTCAATGTGCTGTTATTTGGAAGTAGTGCTATGCCTCGTTTGCACCTATATACAAAGGGTTTGAATTTGTGGAAAAATTCAGTTTTAAACAAGATATAGAAGTGAGGTTTTGTAAAAAGAGTTTTTTCCAAACCCTTATGCTCAATAGTAATTGAGGCCTTTGATACTTCCATTTTATTAAAATGTTCGGCTTGATTACTTTTATTTTTGAGATGCGAAGCATCATCGAGAAAAATAATGTACAAAGCAGTGTCGAACTCCTCATGGGTATGAAAACCATCGGAGAAAATTCAAACACTGTGAATAATTTACAAGCTACTTACAGCTGAAATGTCGATCACGGGAACCGAATCTAGATTCAGTAGCCTAAATCTGTGATCACATGATTCCTAGGCTCAAATGATGCCGCAGTTGATATAAAAACTGTAAACAGATATATATATATATATATATATATATATATATATATATATATATATATATATATATATAGCTATAAATATATATATATATATATAGACAGGATCAACCACCACGAAGCACCTCCATAGGGGATCAAAAATGTAAATAAAGCTGTAAAAGCGATCAACCACCACGAAGGATACTACAGGCGGGACGAAATGCATAGAAAGAAGAAATAACGGTCAACCACCACGAAGTAAACTCTAGGTGGGACAAAATGTAAATATATATATATATATATATATATATATATATATATATATATAACTGAAAAGAAACCATGGACCGAAGTCCGGGCATACACACGCAACACGACTCTCAATTTGAAGAATAGTGTGTGCAAAGATGAAGAAAAATGCTTGAAAATGTGTAAGAAGGCTTATAGTGGGCTACCAAAGAAGACTTCAATAACTTGAAATGGATGAATACTCGGCTCCCGCGGGTAAAAAGTAGCTATATACTAGCTTAAATGTGTTTAAAATAAGAAAGCACTCAGTTTAGGGTGTGTACAAAGCAAATTGGACAGGGCTTCCTCGCTATTTCTCTTCCAAATATGGCCACCCCAAGGCCCATATATATAGAGAGGGGTGCCGCAGGTCTACCTGCGACTACCCATGATGCCAATAATGTGGGTCCCATCGTGTCAAAGTACGTACACTAGGACAACACGTTGTTTGCTCGGTCGTTCATAACTTTCAATTCGGGAGTCCGATGGAAGCGTGTCATACCATTCCGGAAAGCTCTTTCTAAGAGCTACACAATGACATAAGATTTGCCCTTTTTTGATTCTAGGAAGATGGGTTCCTGATTGAAATAGCATTTCTAAGTTTCTGTCAGGAAATCCGGTGAGCCGTTTTGTGTAGTTTGTGCTTGAACGTTAAGATCTGGTTCTTGTGGGACTTCTATTGAAGTAATTTAAGTTGAAATGAGTGTATTTGATGTGAGTTGAAGTTGAGTTGACAAAATAACCATTTTGCCGCTCCCAGGATTATCTCCAATTTTCGCGCAGTTGTAGTAGTTTTTTCTCAGGGTTATCTCTGAGGTTGACTTGATGTTGACTTTGATTGTCCTCAGGGTTATCTCTGAGGTTGTCTTGACCTTCTGGGGTTATCCCCAGGCTTTGAACTTGATCCCCTGGGGTTATCTCTGAGGTTAGAACTAATTTTCTCGGGGTTAGAAACTAATTTTCTAGGGTTATCTCCGGGATTGGAAGGTGGATCTCCCGGGGCTGTCTCCGTGGTTGGAATTGATGTTGTGGTCCTCCAAGGTTATCTCTGGAGTGTGAAACAGATGCTTTTGCCCTCCCACATAGTTAGTAACAGGAAAATGAAATTTTTGAGTGTCTACAGATGCCCCTCTTTATCTTGTTAATGCAATGCAATGGAATGGACATAATAAAGATTACTAGACACTCGAAATATGACAAGATATTTTCTAATGATGTAAATCGCAATGTAATGAATGTCATGATGAATGTTAAAATATTTTCATAAATCGCAGTTCACAAATTGCAAATCGCATTTCGCACTTCGCATTTTGCATTTGGCCAATCGCACATCACAAATCGCACATCGCACATCGCATATCGCACATCGTATATCGCAAATCGCAAATCGCAAATCGCAATGTAATGAATGTTATGATGAATATTAAAAATGATTTTTTCAAATCGCTTTACCTTTACCGATCATTGTTGATGCCTATGCTGGTGTTGACTCCAACGGTATGGCTTTTTGTTGATGTCACTGAGGCTTATTTAATGAAGATAAGTTATGTTTTTCCATATCTCTGATGGAGATGACGTTCTAAAATCACCAGACCTTCCCGATATATACGCTGGTAGTTTACAACAGTGCCTACCCTGCTGATCGCTAAATTGTTTCAATTCCCACTCGAATGATGGTACACGAAGCTTTCTTTGTGACAACCCGGAAAATCGGATTGTCAAGAATTTAAGTTAAAGAATTAGTTATTAATAAAATGAATTGTTATTAATAC
The DNA here is from genome assembly GCA_016801055.1 of Panax notoginseng. Taxonomy (NCBI): domain Eukaryota; kingdom Viridiplantae; phylum Streptophyta; class Magnoliopsida; order Apiales; family Araliaceae; genus Panax; species Panax notoginseng. Next base: position 208,036,310 of record CM029013.1, on the reverse strand, counting down.
TATTCTGTGTTATGTGTTCGTTAATCGTTCTATAACCTAGAATGATTATAAGTCGGGAGGATTCTGGCTACGAGCTAGACTGAACGAGTAAGAATTTTCAAGACGAAAATAAAAGTTTTCCGGGAACAAAATATTTTTCGGGGAAAAAGACGAAATAGGCACTATTCACCCGTTTTAGCTCGGAGATTTATTTTGAAATTCCGAGAAGTTTTTGATTGCGTGAAATCTTAAGACGTGATGGAATATTCAATAATATTTCAGTTATGGCAAAAACGAAGTTTTCGCCTGCGGACTCAAAACCTAAGGGTTAGGGAATGTGAGTTTCGAGAATATTATTATCGCGTATAATAAGAATTTAGGTTATTATGCGTGAGAAATATGAGTATGATACGAGTTATTTTACGAGTATATTACGAAGATTAGTACGACGTATAATACGAATATCGTACGAACAATATACGAAGAGAATTCGAGCATACGAGAATGGAATGCGTTGAATACGATTAGTCTTAATGGACTTTGTGTTCATAGACTTTTGTAGAATCCAATTGGACTTGGATTATGTCAAGCCCAATGATTTGTGAAGTTAAGCCCAAGTTAAGCCCAATAAGAATTAGGGTTAAGGCCCAAACCAAGAAAAGAAACCGCGGATCGAACCGATGGATAAACGGATGGGTAAAACCCATGGAGCAACCCATGGGGATGACCCATGGGCATAAGGAGCTGCCACTTGGCCACCAAGTAAGGGTGGTGGCCAAGTAAACTTGGTTGCCAAGTGAGGAATAGTAAGGAGGTGGAGGAGAAATGACCAAAATGCCCTTTACTTGGAAATTCTATAAATACTAAGCTTAATTTCATTTTTGTGGGATTTTGAAAATCCTAGAACTTGAGAGAGATAGAGAGAGCTCGGTTGGGAGAGAAGAGGAAGAGCATGATCATGAAAGCTCGGATCAAAAGTGATCGTGAAATAGAAAAGCTAGCAAATCGTCGGCTTTGTCTAACGGAAGAGAAATAAAGAAGAACGGTAATCCGAACCCTAGTTTCTTCTACTATTTTCTTTAAGTTTAATATGTTTAAATCATAACTTAATGAGAATAAGGAGTAAAAGATGTTAGTAATGATTTCGTATGGTTGAAATCATGAGAAAATAAGAAATGAGAAATAAGAAATTTAGTTTATAAATTTCTTAAGCAAGTATAAGATTCGTGAGGATTTTGAGCAATCCGAATCAATATTATGAACGAGTAGGTGAATTAAGTAAGGAATGGTGTTCTATAACATCAAATTCCAAGAAAAAGTGAAATCGTAATCCAAAATATCGATTAAAAATGAAGAACGCGAAGAACACGCGAAGCACGCGAAGAACGCGTAGAACGTTGTTGATGGACAAATTTAAAACCATCGTAGTGTAAATGTTGTTGATGGACAAGTTTAAAACCATCGTGTATAAGTTAGTTGCTTCTTGCTTGGTTACGAACGTTAGAAACGTTCATGAAGAACGTATTTAAATTGAGCTATAACGAAGTTATGGCAAAATTTTCGTAAAAGACGAACGAGAATTTGAAAGTTAGTAAATGAACCCGAACATGTAGGGTTTCATAAGAATGTAAGAGAACGTATAAAACATGAGTCGTGAACTCAAGAACGAACGAATTCCGAATTCGGATGACCGAATTACGGACGAACGAACGAAGAACGTTAAAAGCATAAAATGAATGAAGGGTTAAGATTAGGCCAGTTGAATGACATGTTAACGGATTCAGAATGAAGTTCTGTCCGAGGCATATTAAAGTACGTAAGATAAGGAAGAGAATGTCTTTGGAACGACCTCGTTCCGAGTTATAACGAAGAAGTTATGAGATCGTAAAGTAAGCATCTCAAACTTGACATAACACTTAGAAAAATTTTCTAGGTTTTTGTCTTGGCGCCGCAGCACGAGAAGGGGCGCCGTAGCGCGAGCTCGGCCATACACTTCTGGAGAGTGGCGCCGCAGCGCGAGAGGAAAGGCAGGGCATGGCACCGCAGTGCCGGTGCAAGACACTGCCCAGAAATGAGAATTTTATTTCTCAGATACTAAGGGATGTGCAAGAAAGAAGTATGAACATATAGTTCACGTAATGTAACACTTAGTCAAGTGTTTTAAACCTTTAGTAAAGGTTGAGCGAAAAGATTAAACGAGAATAAAAGACAAAGAATGTAGATGCAGGTTACAGAACCGATGTCCGGGGACCGTAGTCACGATAAACGAACGTGAGGGATTGCTATGGTTGTGATTCCTTAGACGTTGGTTGACGATGTTAATGTATAACATTTTGATGTTGTGACAGGACATTGAGAGATGAATGTAAAGCGTATAGATGCTATGAACGCAATGTTGTTGCGATGAATGATCAGTCTTAGCATACAGCGAACCGTATGGCTTTGACATTAAGAAAGAATAATGAACATGGGGTTCATGGGTTGGATAATGATGAAAGTAATTGAAACCTTGAGTAAAGGCTGAATGAGAGATTAAAAGACGAACAAGTAAAACGTTGAATACGTAAACGATCCTTGTAAATTGTATTCGCGTTGGACGAACGTTCCAAGTATATCGTGGTTGTATGACATAGACGTTGATGAAGGTAGTAAGTAAGATACGAATGGTATCAAGAGAGCCGTAACGAATGGTAATAAGATTACTGAAAGCCGAATATAAGTCGGGTGAGAATGATAGAATGAAAAGTATACGCTGAACACTTTAACCAACGTAAGGGTTAAGTGTAAGTGAGTGTTAAACGGGCAGAACCTACACCCTGTGTATGGTTTAACCGTAATGTAATGAAGAATGTTGATTAACCGTGAACTATGAAGGAACTAAATTAAAGACAATAACGTATAACGTTAAGAAGCCGAGTTAATAAGTATAACTTGGACAATGTTCGGAGTTGAGGGAACCGGACGTTGTAAGATATGAATAATTTCATATGAAATGTTTAACGCTATGGTCTCATAGTATTGACAATGAATGATCGTTCTGAGTATACAAAAGATTGTATGACTTAGACGATAAAGAATGATTCCTGAGGTATGGCATTTAGTTGCCAGAAAGCCATAAGGAATAAGAAGTTGACTTAACGAACATTATAGTTTAATGGTTCGGATAAGTTAAGGTAAGTTAGGTTATAGTATAATCGTAACCTTTGATGGTCGACATATGGGAGCTGTGCTAAATAATTCTTTCAGAGAGCAAAGGTATATATACAAAACTGGCAACCGATCTAACTCACTGTGTGGGCAGTGTAGATGAGACGGGAACTTGTTTGTTGGTTATTTGTGGGAAACCACTCAGAGTACCATATGGACTACTAGCAGAAAAGCGATGTGTGCTGAGTCCTAGAGAAGTATAAGAAGAAGATAAGAATGTGAATCATCAAAGATGATGAACGTGTTGAGTAAGACATCTGAGTATGTCATAAAGCCATAATCTGGTAATAAAAGTTAGTCGCGTAAGCTTAAATTACAAGAACGCGAACCTTAAGAAGTAAAGTTAAATAAACCAATGCGTAAGTCAAGTATATGACTAATTAGTGTATGTGTTATTTCCTTATATGTTATATAGGGATTTGGAATAAGCATTTCAGCGCAAACTGTAAGCTGTAGCTGTGCGTAAAGCAAGTTTCCTAACTTCATTCATATTTTAAATGAATTCTAGTTTCTAAAACTTCTCAGATGTTGAACTTGAGAGGTTCTGTCTATGTGTGAATGTGCGATATTTGTACAAGATGGTAGTATGTATGAGGCCTCGAGCCACAATGTGAGCACTTCAGTGTTTTTATGAGATGAACTATTTTGTGATCGAACTGTTCAATACAAGTATGTTCGGTATACATGAACCGTTATTGTTAAGTCTGTGCTATTAATTCTAGCCAGACCGATTGTGCATGAAAGAAAGTAGAGAATGAAAGTATTTCAAAGTGCATGTGACTAATGTTTTAAAATGATAGGAATCAAGACTATTCCTATTATTCAAGCTGCTTCGTAACCTTTGTTCGGTTATTGAAGTTCTGAAAAATGTTTAATCTCTTAAAGTTGTTTGTTCAACTGTATGACTTGCTGGGCAATTAAATGCTCACACTTGCTTTAAATAAAAACATTTTCAGCGAACGATGTTAGAGAGAACTTAAGGATCCCGTAAAGATCAAGCTAAGCGGTATTCAGACGAAGTGCCATTCATTATATGAATGTGCGTGAAGAGCAAGTGAAGACTTGTAATATAGATTGATAGAATTAAACTATAAACTAGTTTAATGAACAGTTATGAATCCTTTGTGGCGGATGAAAGTCACTCGTGTAAGATGTAAAGAATAATGTAATTATCATTATTTGTAATGAAAGAGGTTTTATGGTTATAGAACCTGGGATTTTAGAATATATGTTATTATATTTTAGTATATAATGATGTATGATTGGTAAGAAGTATGACAGTGACGCACGGAGTCCGGGTCTGAAGGTAGACCGGATTTCGGGGCGTTACATTCTTCGCTGAACTATTTTTATGTTACGCCATATTGATGGCAATAGTTTTAGAATACCGGATCATCTGATACCTCTGCTAAAGTAATATTCAACATTTTACTTCGCCAGACTCTGCTTGATGTTACGCTCACCATTTTTGAGGTGATTTGGGGTTTCCTTTCGCTGTTGGGTGCTTGTGCCCCATTTTCTTGAGCATTTGATTCGTAACCTAGCTGAACTGATGACCTTAATACGCTTGACATCCCTGGAGGGTGCAGCCCATTCTTTCGTTGCCCAGATTTACACTTTGATGTAGAGGCCTTAACTTGTGAGGACTTGACGCATTTGATGGTGTAGATTTCATTCGCTAGGGCTTTTGTTGTTGGCCTTCTGCTTTTGGGTTAAGAACTTTTTTTCTTTTTTTTTTGAGAAATTGCCCCTTCTTTTGTTGGGGCACACTTATATCGCCATGATTTCTTCCAGGATTTCTCCTCTTTCTTTTGAGGAGAGGATTGATTCCGTCTTAAGCTCCTTCTATTTTTTGGAATTGGACAATGCCCCAGTCCTTTTGTATGTTGATGCTGAGGGTTCATATGAGAAACTCTCTTTGTTGATGAAGTCGCAAGTGAGTAATATCCAAATCGCCAGTGAGATGATGTGAGGGAAGCTTTGATGATGATGTGCCATGCTGACGGTGCTGACTGGCGCATTTTCCTCCTTAGGATGATTGATAAATGCCCCAGTGTTGAGTTGTCGCTGTTTCTGAGACTGCCTCAGTCTTGTTGTAAGGGCTCCAATATCGGGTTGTCGCTAATTTTGAAATTGCCCTAGCCTTGATTGTTGTCTGGGATAGTTGCTTTGACAGATGGGCTGATAAGATGCCAAGATCGTAAGAGGCTTTTACTAGATGGTAAATTGGTAGTGGATTTGGGCTTTGATGCACTCAATTTTTGTTTCTTACTTGTTCTCGTAATCGGTGTTGATGGTTTTCTTCTTATTTAATGAAGAATTGTGATTGAGGGTGTTAGCTTTTTGAAGGTCCTCGCTGCTGGTTGTCTTAGTGTATCTTTGTTTCTTTCTTTCTGGGATTTACGCCAGATTCGATGACATTGAAGTGTTGTTGGGTCTTCTCGACATGAGTCGCTGACTTGGAAGGTTGTCCTTGGGATTGATGTTTGGGTTTGGATGTTTCTTTTGAGGGTTAGATCGCACCACTGATGGCTGCCTACGTACTCCCATTGATGAGGGGAGATCAGGTCTGCGTAGTTCCCGCTGGTGAGCTGAACAGTTTGAGAAGTGTTTGTTTGAGAAGTGTTTGTTTGAGATGTGTTTGTTTGGGATGTGTTTGTTTGGTTTGACCGCACCATTTGTGGCTACCTACGTACTCCAATTGATGAAGGGAAATCAGGTCTTTCGTAGTTCAGGTTTTGGTTTGAAAGGCTAAAAATATTTATTAGAGGTTAAGCTTGGTTGAAGGGGTTTGTCGATTTTTGTAGTGGTTATACCGCACCATACATGGCTGTCTACGTACTCCCATTGATGAGGGGATATCAGGTCTGCGTAGTTCCAACTTTGGTTTGAAAAGGTTCAAAGTGGTGAGAAGGGTGTAAAGATGTTTTTGTTTTTGTTTTGTTTTTGTTTTTGTTTTTGTTTTTGTTTTTTTTACATGCATGGAAAATAAATGGCACACTACGAAGAAAGTGATATCGTCCCAACATCTCCTTGAACTCACAACTGTATCCTCTAGATATGCATCTTTTTGGCTAGTTGAGGCATGATAGTCCAGTTGCCAGTGGTTATGTTGCCTTCAGGGCTCGCGATGGAGGTTACCTCTTGGTTCTGAATATCTTCACTTATATCCATAACTTGATCACTTCCTGATTCAATACATTCCTCAAGGACGCTTGAATTGGACCCATTGCAAAAAGGGATGAACTCTGGATTCTTCAATGGGTTGACTTCCCCGACAATCTCACCACCTTTTTCTTCATCTGTTCCTTCGCCTTTTTCCTGGGTTTGAGACGACTCGACCATGAAATCTCCCTTGAACTGTTGTTGCATTTCTCGCAAGGAACTTTCCTTTTTGGCTTTTTCTTCTTTGGAAAGGATTAGTATTTCCTCCTCATCATCCAAGGTGATGAAATCAGGAACGTGGTTGATATCTTTGAACCACAGGACGTTTGATGTTGGCAGAGGAATCTCCTTTGGGGATGCCTTTTTCTCCTCTGTCATTACTTGCAATAGGATTAGTCCACCTTGTGTTCTGGCAGAATTGTCGCTCATAGCCTTCACCTCATTTGAACTGCCTGTCTCGAAAGGACAACTTAAGCTTTTTATTTCCTTTTCGCCTTTTTTGGTCATGGGAAATTCTATCTCCAGCTCTCCATTTTCAATGAGATATTGGATTTTATGTCGCAAAGACCAACATTCTTCAGTCGTATATCCAAGTGAGTTAGAATGGTAGAAACATATTTTGGTGGAATCATAACTCTTTATCTTGGGATTTATAGGAGGCATCAACTCAGTAATTCTTCCTTCGCTTATCAGAAAGTGTAGCATTTCTTCGTTTGATTTGCTCAGAAGGGTGAATTTTTGGACTCTTTTGGAGGTTGTTTGATCTTTCATCTTTGAGAATTTGCATTCCCTCGAGTGATTTTTTCGCTGGTGAGATCTTTTAGTACATTTATCATCCCCCTTTTCTTGTACTTTTAGCCTGCTTTGATCTTCTTTATTTAGCTGGCTCATCATGGAGAGATATAGGCTTGCATTGTGATTAACCTCCTTTTCCTCTTGGCTTTTTGATAGTTGAGTGAAAAACTACCTCGTTTCCTGATGTTGGCGCACTATCAGCTTAGCCAGTATATTTACTTGATTCTGGATCGTCTCTAATTTTTGCATTACTGACATACCCTCCTCCGAGTTTTCCCACTCTAGAACACTTGTTCTGGGCCTTCGGGGGTATTCCTCCACCCTTCATATGTACTTACGATTTGGATACATTTCAGCGCTTCCTGACCCGATCATGTTTACTTCCCCCGTATCATGCTGCAACAGAAGGTTAGTGTTGACATTTTGTTGGTCAGGTTGTTAAACCACAATACTGCCACTTTCAATCATATTTTGAATATTATACTTTAAGGACCAACAATCTTGTGTATCGTGTCCTGGAGACCCTAAGTGGTAAGCACATCTCTGGCTTGGATTGTATCTTTTGCTCCCTGGTTCCAGTGGTGGGGCCAATTCGGTAATTTTCTTGTGATCCAATAATATCGCCAATACATTTTCAAGGGAATCGCCAAGTGGAGTGAACACCCGATTTTTCGATCTTTCAAATTTTCTTTTTCTATCCTGGCATTTGTTGAATGGAGCCTGTTGTTGAGATGGTAAATTGTCTTGCATTTTCCAAATGGGGGGGGGACTATAGTTTGGTCTCCTAGCTCGCCCCTATATAACAAGGGATACATCTTCAATGCCTTTATCGGGTACACCCTTGGGATCGCTCGCATACTTGCCAGTCTGTATATGCTTGGCGACTGCTTCCAATGCAGTGAAGTCTTTAATCTTACCTGTCTTCAGGCCCATCTCTGCCATTTTGTCATGTTTGATTATTTCTGAAAATGGCTTTCCTATGCCTCCTAGGATCCTCTCATAGTAAGGAGCTTCTTGGATATCAATAAACGTCATTACCATCTCAGTTTCTGTCATTGATGGAATGACTTGTGCTGCTAGATGTCTCCACCTTTGGGCATATTCTCGAAAAGATTCAGTACTTTGCTTTTTCACTTTAGTCACTTGGTATCGATCCGGTGCCATTTGTGACTAAAAAATGTACTGTTTCAGAAAGGCGTGGCCCAATTCTTCCCAGTTGTGAATTTTGGCATTGTCAAGTCGGGCATACTAGGCTTTAGCCTCTCCAGTAAGACTCCTTTGAAAAAGTTGCATTCGGAGGTTTTCATCTTCAGCATAAGACCCCAGTTCGCTAATGTACACTTTTAGGTGCGTATAGGGATCGCCTGCCCTATTATACTTTTCAAACTCTGGGATTTTGAATTTGTCAGGATATCGAGCCCTTGGGAATATGCAGAGATCTAAATAGGTGACACTTCCATAGTTTTCAGTCCCTTTGATTGATCGGATGGTTTCCTCCATTTGTTGGACTTTCTTTCTTATATCCCCAGTTTCTCGATCATCCTTGAGTTTTGTAATTTCAGGGGTTTTGTTGGTTCCTTTATTGTAATGAGGTTCAGGTATTTGAGTTTCCATCTTTTTGCCAATACCCTGACTGCCCCCTGGTGTGAATGACACTGGTTGAGTAGGCATTGTCTGGCCCTGATTATTTTTACTTTGTTCTTTTAAAAAGACAACCAATTCTGCTATCTAATTCCTTAGTCCTTCAAACTCCTCTCGGGAAACAGGAGTAGGATCAGGCTGGGGATTTGTAGCCATGTCTGACGGTGGGCTTAGTGCCTTTTTGGACTTTAAACGGGTAACACGACGGATTTCTTCCCTATAAAAAGACTAATGTAGTTTAGTCTTTAGGGAATGTAAAAAATAATTTACATGTTATAATGTGTCCGTTATAGGAGTATTATCCTGCAAAACGGGTGTTAACATAATATGTCAGGTTTTATGTATGTACACATATTCCTTCATATTTTCCATTACAATGATTTGATATGGAATGAAATTACAAGTAATTGTTCTTACAAGTAATTGAAATGTTAAAGTATAAAGAGACTTTCCTCCGCATTTGGTTTATCAGAGGCTGACCTATCTTAGGTTACTCTCGCGGCTTTTCGGCATGAAGGTTCCCAAATCATCGCAATTTACTTGACGGGAAGTTAATCCGATCTTTCAACTGGAGCGAATTTGGGTGGTGCTTTTCCTGAGCCTCACGGGAATTAGTCTTCCTACAAGTCCAGTAATCAAACACCGACATGATAGCCTCCTTGTGGAGGGATCACACAACATACATTCACATACATCGCGTCTCATCGTATATGAAAATGATGACATGTGCGAAGCATTAATATCACAGGCAGATATAGTGTAAAACATTAATCGCAGTAAAGATATGCATTTGTACACATTCATCATAAATGTAAATGTAACATCCACATACAAGCATATAACAGTTCTGAAAAGCTTGTAATAGCTGCTTAAGTCCTCTTACTAGAATCCCCAGTAGAGTCGCCACCTGTTGACGTCGGGATTTTTATTTGTCCCTTTTCGTTACCAATTTTTTTGTGTTCTCATTTTAGATGAGATTTGTTTGAAAAAGCAAGTGAAAAAGGTCCGACATGTATAATGTCGACGATTGGACTATAAGAGTCGTCATTTGGTTTTTTAACTGGTTGTACTAACACAATCGAAAAAAGGTTTGCCCACTGACCCAGTGATGTGACACTGCTAAACGGGTCTGTGAAACTGAGATTCATTAGGGTCCGGGGACTTGCTTATGCGGAGGGAAGGTGTTAGGCACCCCCCGACATCCGTGTTGCCATGGTGACCGCTACTTTTCAAAAAACTGTTATATAAATGTGTGTGTGTGTGTGTGTGTCAATGTGCTGTTATTTAGAAGTAGTGTTATGCCTCGTTTGCACCTATATACAAAGGGTTTGAATTTGTGTAAAAATTCAGTTTTAAACAAGATATATCAGTGAGGTTTTGTAAAAAGAGGTTTTTTCAAACCCTTATGCTCAATAGTAATTGAGGCCTTTGATACTTCTATTTTATTAAAATGTTCGGCTTGATTACTTTTATTTTCGAGAAAAATAATGTACAAAGCAGTGCCGAACTCCTCATGGGTATGAAAACCATCGGAGGAAATCCGAACACCGTGAATAATTTACAAGCTACTTACAGCAAAAATGTCCATCACGGGAACCGAATCTAGATTCGGTAGCCTAAATCTGTGATCACATGATTCCTAGGCTCACATGATGCCGCAGTTGATATAAAAACTGTAAATAGGTATATATATAAAAGCTGTAAATATATATATATATATATATATATATATATATATATATATATATATATATATATAGACAGGATCAACCACCATGAAGCACCTCCATAGGGGATCGAAAATACAAATAAAGCTGTAAAAGCGATCAACCACCACGACTTCAGGCGGGACGAAATGCATAGAAAGAAGAAATAACGGTCAACCACCACGAAGTAAACTCTAGGTGGGACAAAATGTAAATATATATATATATATAAGCAGTAAACGCATCGGATATAAAATATATATATATAACAAAGCCATTAAACACTCCAGACCAAAGTCTAGGGTCAATCGAGGCATAACTCGATAATATTAGTTCATATATATATATATATATATATACAAACTGAAAAGAAACCATGGACCGAAGTCCGGGCATACACACGCAACACGACTATCAATGTGAAGAATAGTGTGTGCAAAGATGAAGAGAAAGACTTGAAAATGTTTAAGAAGGCTTATAGTGGGCTGCCAAAGAAGACTTCAATAACTTGAAATAGATGAATACTTGGCTCCCGCCGGTAAAAAGTAGCTATATACGAGCTTACAAGTGTTTAAAATGAGAAAGCACTCAGTTTTGGGTGTGTACAGAGCAAATTGGACAGGGCTTCCTCGCTATTTATCTTACAAATATGGCCACCCCAAGCCCCATATATATAGAGAGGGGTGCCACAGGTCTACCTGCGGCTGCCCGTGATGCCCAAGATGTAACGCCCCCAAATTCAGGTACTTGAAACCCGAACTCAGTGCTTTACGATACTATTTCTGTGAGCGGAATAATACTAATAATAATAACAATAATATAAATATTAAAATTAATTTACATTTATCAGAGTCTAATCCCAAGTACGCAACCTTTACTATAAGTCTTTACATGATATATAATACATATCATTGTCTTAATACAGTTTAACTATTACAAAAGATACCATTAAACATATTCTGTTTGCTTTTCTTTTCATTTGTTCTTGGCCGAACCTTCTAGCTTTTCACACTTAGCTGAAAACATTTAAATTAAGCAAGGGTGAGCATTTAATTGCCCAACAAGTAATAAAAATTATAAATATAATTAGCTGAAAGAATTAAATATTTTCTTTGTACATCACTTCTACAACAAATCTATAGTTGTGAAGTAAACTGAACCGATAATAATAACTGTAAGACCCCAACTTATTAATGAATAAAATCAAATTTTCTCTAAATATTATTGTGAATAATAAGGGGTTAATTTGATATAATACTTTGGTTATTGGTGAAATGTGCAAATTTTGCAAAATAAGCAAGTGGTTATAAAATATTCATTTTGTCGGGGAATATTCATTTGGTCGTGGAATATTCTTGCTGCCGAGAAATATTCGTACGACGGCGCAGCCTTGTGTGGGTCTCATAACAGAAAGCGATTGGATGAAGAAAACGACAAGTATAAGTTGTTTATAAACAACGGCGTAGTTGTTACCGTTAATACTGTTGGAATACCCGGTGGTTAAAATACAGTAGCACACGGTATTGCACCAATTATTGATTCTTATGTAAGAAGGCACTACTCAATAATTGTTACAGTAGTTATTGTTCAATATTTTATTTTAGTGATTCAATAATTGCTGCGTTGATATTTTATATTATTGTTGTTTCAATAATTGTTGATGCACAGTATTTTTCTTTATCAGATCAATAATTCATATTATTTGAATAATATTATTAGATAACATTATTGGCAATGTCTAGAAAGTTCTGTCTAAGGAGAGGTTTGGTCATCTAATTGCGCGCCAGTAAGGAGAAATCCTTATTGGAAAGCCCCCTCTTTCCTGGGAACGGCCTGGTTGTCATAAATGTGATTCTGTAATATTATTTGTGAATAATTAATTATTGATTCATATGATAAGGAAATATTTATTTTATGTGGATATAAATAAGGGATATATTTTTGTGGTTAAAAATGAAGGAGTTAATATTGAGGTTTTTATCAGTATTTTTGTCGGAATGGAGGTATTAACAATCAGGGTTTTTGAGATATTTTGCGGGGGTTATAATTTTTAATCCGACCGTTGGATCGTGGTAATTTTTGGATATGTTATACATATATAAGTTGAGTATATGTCCACAAATTTTGAACCGTTAAAAATGAAAGTATGATTTATTATGAATTTTACAAGATGACTGGTTCAGAAATTGTTGAATTTTCGGAGTTAATCATTTTGGTGACAAATTCTAGAATTGATGGGCCCCACTCTTGGTTGGTGAAGAAATGTGCTGAGATTTTTATTCAAATGTGGTGGGTGGGAATAGTAGCAGGTAAAGCCATCAGGTTGCAGGTTAAGTCTGCTTCGGCGTGCTAACATTTTTCTATAAATAGAGGGCTAAGTTAGAATTAAAAATCACACCAGAAATAAGTTTTCTCTCTTTCTCTCTCTAGATTATTGAGTGTAGTTTGTGAGTATTTAGATACTTTGAGAGTTTCTATTCATCAGAGTAAGTTTCTTTCAGCCTTATACCGATATTTCGACCAGAAGTACTGATATTTTGAGGTAAAGGATGTTATCTTCTTCTTAAATGATATTTTCTTCAATATCATTATGCCGAAATATTGATATGAACTTTTTATCAAATTTAGAACTTTTTGTGTCGGGGTTACTATTCACGTATACGTTACTATTCATGTATATGACACTATTCACGAATACGGCACTATTCATCGAAAAATAAAATTTTCCCTTTTTGTCCAAGATGTCTATTATGGTTACTATCTTTGATTGTATCAATATTTTGATCTTTATTTTTGAATTCTGCTTCAAAATTAATTATTATGAAGTATTATTGATCTTGGATAAACTGTTATACGAATTCCTACTATTTGTCCTTCTGTCTCACTGGATTCATTCTCTTTAAGATATTTTTCATCATCCTCAGTCCTAATTGATGATATTACTGAATATCTTTGGCATGTAGTGCAAAGATGTATGATTACTTGATGAATATCTTTGGCCTGTAGTACAAAGGTGAACAGGTGTTGAGATGAACATGACTGACAGGTGATACAAATGAATATCTTTGGCCAGTAGTGCAAAGATGAATATTTGGATAAAGATGATTATTAATTGATGTTACAGGGATAAAATATTGATGATGAACTTTTAAATCTTAGAAGATAATAGAATTCATTCTCTACTTGACTCTTCTAATAGTTTGCTATTTTCGCTGCAGTTATTGATCTAAAACTTGTTGTCGATTATATTCTATCAGATTTTTCCCTGTTGAATACTAATGATAATTTGTTGTATATTATCTTAGTCATGATATTCTTTACTGGGCTAGTTGAGCTCACCCTTTTCCTTTTTGTTCCATTTTTCTTCTCAGGAGGTGAGAACATAGCAGGATCTAGTCGGGGTATGGAGTGATGGTTCTAGAAAGATGTTTTAGAAGTCCTCACTATTTCTGTAAAATAGTGTTTGAATAATTGTATTGAGGACTTATTTGAGTGTGGATATTGTCTAGAAGACAATATTTGTTTTTAAACTCACAGTATGTGTTGTCGTATTTTGCACGACAATTGTATTATTGAAGTTGTAGTTGTATTATTGAAGTTGTAGTTTGCTTTCTGTACCATGTATTTGGCGACTCAGAATGGGTGTTGTATACCTATTTTGGGCGCGTCACAATAACATAACAATTCTATCTCAAATTTTTGAAACTACGTAATGACTATATATGGGGTTTAGTTGACATACTATGAACATTGTTTTAAATTTTCGAATAGGTTTAGCAGAACTTCATCTACAAACCGTCATAACTCACGGGCACGAGGGTGTACATCCCATGAACCCTGTATTGATCAATACTACATTGTAAGAACGATGTTATCGTTCACTCTGTCCGCCTTGGGCGAATAAAAGTTTTCCCTTGATCGGGATGTTCATATTTAGTCTGGAATCCGAACCAAAACAATTTGTTTGGATACAAAAAGGTTTTATCATATTTAATGATATTTCTAAATCTATGTCAAGCTGGTCAAATAGCTTAGACGAATTATATATATATATATATATATATATATATATATATATATATATATATCAACATGTAATTAAATATAATGATTATCCAAGTGGGGACACTTGTATAACCATATATAGAAATTAACGAACAAAATATATATATCTGAATTACCATATAATAACATGTTGATAAACAATAATCGGATATATAATATATCACAATAGGGTTAATAATATAGCATAATAGTAATATAATTCTGAAACTTCGTACTCATGTCCATTGCATAAAGGAAATGCAAAGGATACTTGCCTGGTATGCTGCTTACAATACACAACTTAGTTTTATCTTTTATACCAAAACCTATCATTAATAAGATCGTTTTACTGATTAGAACAACATATTATAACGCATAACACTGCTTATTACAGTCAGCGCATAACCTAAGCACATTGTCACATATATTTTACAGTCATTGAATCACAAACAAATACATATACAAACAAATTATACAAGTCCAGATCAATTTCTGAAACATGTTGGTGTACCGACGGCTTTATCGGGTAATTATCGAGTCTAAAACACTATCCTGTTGTTTAATATCTGTAAGTATCGGTCATATTATTTTTAAATGACGTATAATAATTTTTAAACATTTATTATAATAAATCATGAATTTTTAAACACCAGAATCATAATTAAATGATTTAAATATTAAACAATTCTATTATCATTAATATTTAATTAATATTAAACTATTAATGAAATCATTGCCAAAATATTAAAGTTATTTCTAATAACTCAAAATATTTTTAAAGTATTACTATTACCCTTAAATGATTTTTAAAAGAATTAAAATTATTTTTAAATAATTATCATTAATATTAAAATATTAATGAACTATTTATCCAAATATTAAAAGTCATTACTTATAACTTAAAATATTTTTAATTCATTTATATCCCTTTTTAAATGACTTTTAAATATATAAAACTATTTTTAAACTATTTATTTAATATAATTATTAAATAAACTTAATATCATTAATATTAAATATCATTAATATTAAATTATTAATGAAATTATCTTTTAAATATTAAAAGTTATATTTTATAACTTAAAATATCTTTAAATACTTTATTTTCATTTTAAATGATTTTTATAATATTAAAATTATTTTTAAACTAATTTATTTAATATCATTATTAAATAAATCTAATATCATTAATATTAATATTTTTCATGACAAAATATCAAAAGTTATATTTTATAACTTAAAATATTTTTATAACCTTTATATAATTTTTATATAATTTTTAAATTATTAATTATATTTTTCATCATTTATTTAATACATTTATTAAATAACTTAAATATCATTAATATTAATTCATTAATCAAATTTCATCACAAAATATTAAAAGTTATCAAAAATAACTTAATTTATTTTCTTATACCATAATATAATTTTAAATGATTTTTCATGTATTAAAAATCATTTTTAAATAATTTATTTAATATCATAATTAAATAAATTAAATACTTTTAATATTCCAAAAATATTAAATATTTATGAAATATATTCAAAATAATTAAAAACTAATTTTTGGATTTTAAAATAATTTTTAATAATTTATTTTATATTTTTAATAACTAAAAACTAATTTTTCTATTTATTTAATAAAAATAATTAATTTTAGAAATTATCTGTCGCAAAAGACTGTCTATAGCGACGAAACTGTCGCTATAGGTGTTCTTCACGTTCTTGAGCCTAAGAACACTGACAGGTCAGTGCTCAAAGGGTCAACTTTGACCATTTGTAATTTTCCGTTCATGCTTATTCTGGGAAATCTAAGACTTCAATCGTGTAGTAAACATGTAGTACTATAATTATCAACTTCCACTTTGGTCACACAACAAGTTAACAACAAGATCTAGGCCTTTAAAATCATTGGCAGAACTGTTCTGGGTTTTCTGGGTAACCCAGAAACCTAGACAGTTCCGAGTAGGCACTCTGTGACTTAAATTTATACGGGTTCTAGTTGATGTTATGGTGATCTATTAGTTTACAGTTGTAGTCTACATAACCGAGCAAAACTATGCATCATCAGATCAGGCAAACACCATCAGAATCACATGATAGAGCCCGGTCATCCCATGTCAGAAATGATGTTCATCCCATTTCTGGAAATTCCAGAAACTTCCAATCTGATCGAGAAGGCTACTTTGACCATATATTAATGTTAGTATGTTGATTATCAAAGTGATCTAGGAACATGAAACTGAAGAACACATGACAGACTATGTACGACCCCAAATTATTAATAAATGAAATTTAATTTCCTCTATTTATTATTCTGAAATAGTAAGAGTTGATTTGATTAATGTGGTTAGTTATGGGTAAAATGCGCAAATATTTTAAATAAGCAAGTGGTCCTAAAATATTCATTGTTGTCGGGAAATATTTGTTTGGTCGTGGAATATTCTTGTTGTCGGAGAATATTCGTACGACGGCGCAGCCTTGTGTGAGCCCCATAACGGAAAGCGGTTGGATGAAGAAAACGACAAAAATAAGTTATTTATAAATAACGGCGTAGTTGTTACCGTTAATACTGTTGGAATACCCGGTGATTAAAACACAGTAATACGCGTTGTTGTACACTAGCACACGATATTGCACCAATTATTGATTCTTACGTAAGAAGGCACTACTCAATAATTGTTACAGTAATTATTGTTCAATATTGTATTTTATTGATTCAATAATTGCTGCGTTGATATTTTATATTACTGTTGTTTTAATAATTGTCACTACACAGTATTTTCTATTATCGGAACAATAATTCATATTATCTGAATAATATTATTAGATAACATTATTGGCAATGTCTAGAAAGTTCTGTCTAAGGAGAGGTTTGGTCATCTAATTGCGCGCCAGTAAGGAGATATCCTTATTGGAAAGCCCCCTCTTTCCTGGGAACGGCCTGGTTGCCAGTACTGTGATTCTGTAATATTATTTGTGTATAATTAATTATTAATTTATATGATGAGAAAAATATTAATTTTATGTGGATATAGATGGAGAAAATTTTTAATGTGACAATTGTTGAAAATTAATATTTTATTAAAATAATACATTTAAATATATTATTTTAATAATATATTGATGGTGATATTTTTACAATGAATGTGGGATGTATGAGTATATAAGGAGGAAGAGTATTTTTGTGGCATTAAATGATTAACACATGTTTTGTGTGTTTGTGGATACAATTCTTGACCGAAAATTTATTATTGACGGTAAAATCGCCCGTTTGTGGATTTCGGTCAATTTCTGTTTGGAATTTGGAAAAACTTTCTTCTGTAAAGTTGTAGAGAATTGAATTTCCTATAAAAATTCGCGAGATTCGAATTTTCTGATAAAAGGGCTATTTATTATGAATTATTGAAGTTCTGAAGTTCCGAAATAATTAATTTTTGGAAGTTTTATTTATTAGTTTGAAGAAAAACGTTTTTTGTATTTTGTTGGACATCATTAACATGTGTGGCTGGTGTTTTTGACCAAAGGTGGGCTAAAGAAAATTTGTATAATTATATTAATATTATATTCAATTTTCTGCTTTGGTGTTCTAAGTATTTTTCTATAAATAGGGTGCTTAGGTTAGAATTGAAAATTACACCAGAAACACAAGTTTCTCTCTATTTCTCTCTCTATATCGAGCGTATTCTTGTGAGTATTTGATACTTTGAGTGTTGCTATACGGTGCAAGTTTCCTTCAGCACTATATCTAGTATTCCACTCAGAAGTACCGTCTTTCCGAGGTAAGGGATGTTATTTCTTCTTAAGTGATATTATTTTCTTCAATATCATTATGCCGATGTATTGATCTGAACTTTTTATCAAATTTGGAACTTTTCATGTCGGGGTTACTATTCACGAGTTACTATTCATGAGTTACTATTCACGAGTTCTATTCACCGAAGAATAAAATTTTCTTCTTTTTGTCCAAATATCTATTCTGGATACTAGCTTTGATTGTATCCATGTTTTGATCATTCTTGAATTTTACTTCACTATGATTATATATGAGGTATTTTTGGACATGGAATAGTTGAAATACGAATCCTTAATATTTATTATTTTATTTCACTGGATTCGTTTCCTTTAAAATATTTTTCATCATCCTCAGTCCTAAATGATAATATAATTGAATATTTTTGACCTGTAGTGCAAAGATTAATGATTTCTGATGAATATCTTTGGCCTGTAGTGCAAAGATTAATGATTTTTGATGAATATCTTTGGCCCGTAGTGCAAAGATGAACAGGTGTTGAGGTGAACATGACCAACTGATGAATATCTTTGGCCTGTAGTGCAAAGATGACTATTTGATTCAAGATATTTATTGATTGATGTTACAGGGATAAAATGTTGATGATGGACTTTTAAATTCATAGATAATCGTAGATTTCATTCTCTACGTAACTCTTCTATGAATTATTATTTTTCGCTACGAATATTGATTTAAAACTTGTTGTCTATTGTATTCTATTAAATTTTTTCCTGTTGAAGACTAACGATAATTTGTTGTATATTATCTTAGTCATAATATTCTTTACTGGGCTAGTTGAGCTCACCCTTTTCCTTGTTGTTCCATCTTTCTTCTCAGGAGGCGAGAATGTAGCGAGTACTAGTCGGGGTGTGGAATGATGGTTCAAGACAGTTGTTTTAGTAGTCCTCACTATTTTGTAAAATAGTGTATCAATAAGTATAATGAGTTCTTAGTTGAGTATGAATACTGTCTAGATGACAATATTTGTATTTAAACTCACAGTATATGTGTTGTCGTATTTTGCACGACAATTGTAATAATAAAGTTGTAGTTATTTTCTGTACCATGTATTTGGCGACTCAGAATGGGTTGGATGGATTTGACCTATTTTGGGGGCGTCACAGTTGGTATCAGAGCTTAGGGATATGATCTCTGGCGGAGATCGGGGAATAGAACTAGGAGGGGAGAGACGAGTAAATCCTTCGCTAGTGTGTCCTACCTAAGCTTATTTGTTGGTCGGTCATAATATAGGGATATTATGTGATATGTTAATTTGTTAGATTAACCCTTGTTTTATGGCAGTATTTGAGAATGTCGACTGAGAATGTTAACAGTGGAGTAAATAAAACCGTGGAGACGCCTGTACTCACCAACGAGGAGAACGTGCAACAGGCTGGCAATGTTCCTCCTGTGAATAACACCAATGAGCAGATGATGAACGATGGGATGTTTAGAAGCTTTTTGCAGTTCATGCAAAATCAGACGAGGAAGACTCGTGTACAGAATACGGGTGGAAATGATAGCAATGCACGGCTTGTCACAGCCAAGCAGTTCAAAGAGTTGGGACCACCCGAATTCAAGGGAAAGCCGGATCCGATTAAGGCGGAGACGTGGGTCAAGCAAATTACCAAGATATTCGATGTCTTGGGATGCACGGAGGAACAGAAGGTTCCATTCGCCACCTTTATGTTCCGTGGCGAGGCAGACTACTGGTGGGAGTCTGTGAAACGTACCCATCCAGCCGCACTCAGCATGTCTTGGGAGACATTTCAGAAACTGTTCAATGACAAGTACTTTCCTGAAAGTATTCGTCATATAAAGGAGGTGGAGTTTATTAAATTGGAGCATAACAACGTGACGGTGTCCCAGTACGAGGCGAAGTTTGCAGAGTTATCCAGGTTTGCACCTCATTTGGTGGAGAATGAGGAACGTATGACGCGGATGTTTCTCAGAGGTTTGAAACCCGGCATACGTCAATATCTCATTTCTCATAAATTTTCTCTCTATTCAGATGTTGTCAACAGGGCTCAATTATTAGAGCGAGATAACGAGTACGGTCAACCGAGGGACCACAACCAGGATCATACCGGTGACAGCAGTCATCAGAACAATGATAACCAGCGGAGAAAGAAAAATACAGACAAGAACGGCAACCACTCTGGTGGTAATCGTGGCCATGAAAATAGAAGAAGCGAGTCGAGAGGAGATTTTAAAAAGAGGAGATTCAACAATGACAATACGAAGACGTCAGCACCAGCAGCAACTGGTTCCAAGGGAGGAGAACGACCACTGATCATATGCTATAAGTGCGGAAAAGAAGGACATATCAGCCCAAACTGTCCACAACAGTTTAAGGTATGTTATAACTGTGGAAAGGAAGGACATATCGCTCGAGATTGCACTGTAGCGAAACCAAGTCCAACGGGGGTGGTGACTCAAAAAGTTGTCCCAGAAAAGTCAAAGTCAACGGTTCCTGGAAGAGCATTTTTCGTGACTGGTCAGAATACGAGGAACCCGAACGAAGTTAGCACGGATTAGTTAATTATAAATTCTTGCGAAGTTTATACCTTATTAGATACCGGTTCTACCCATTCTTTTATCTCTCTTGCTTGTGCTCAACGTTTAAACTTAACTCCGGAGAAATTAGACTTTAATTTATCTGTGGAGACTCCGTTAGGGGAAACTTTCATCACATCCACTGTTTATAAATCTTGTTTGATCCAAGTTAGCACCATCACATTACCTGTTGATCTTATCTCTTTAAAGATACTTGATTTTGATGTGATTTTAGAAATTGATTGGTTAACTACTCATCATGCCAAAATTGATTGCTTTCGTAAGGTTGTTAGTTTTCATATTCCTAAGCAACCTGTTATTCAAATTCAATCAATCAAACCATTAAAGTCAAACTCTTTCATATCAAGCCGTAAAGTCATTCGTTTATTGAAAAACGGATGTCAAGCTTTCTTAGCCCATGTCATAGACTTGAACAAAAATACGTCAGATTTGAGTGATATTTCTGTTGTTTGTTTCCTGACGTATTTCCTGAAGAATTTCTTGGCTTACTCCCAAAGCGTGATATTGAATTTTGTATCGACTTTGAATCTGGTACAAAACTCATTTCTAAAATCTCATATCGAATGGCTCCTATTGAACTTCAGGAGTTAAAAACCTAACTGTAGAAGTTTGTACCCGAGCCTCTATCTGGTGACTTCCTTTGTGGAATGCACTGAAGCCAAACTCTCCGTAGGGGATGCCATATTAGCGCGGTAGTAAACTGATAGGTGTCATTGTGACGTGCTATCCAAGATTGGGATATGAGTCACAGTTGAGAGCAACCTAAGTCAGTAATCGAAATACGTAGCTTTCTGGTTATTATCGGAGATTCGTAAAAAGATTTTCTCGAATCGCTACCCCGTTAACTCAGCTGACTCGGAAGGATATCAAATTCGTATGGAGCGAAGAATGCGAGAAGAGTTTCCAAGAGCTTAAAAGGAGACTCATTTCGGCACCTGTTCTGACAATACCATCTGGTTTAGATAGATTTGTTATCTACAGCGATGCTTCAGGCAAAGGGTTAGGATGTGTTCTCATGTAACGTGGGAAAGTCATAGCCTATGCCTCGCGATAACTTAAAGAATATGAGAGGAATTATCCTACTCATGATCTAGAGTTGGCAGCAGTCGTTTTCGCGCTAAAGATCTGGAGGCACTATCTATATGGGGAGAAAGTGGAGATATATTCAGCCCATAAAAGCCTCAAATATTTCTTCACTCAAAAAGAACTCAACATGCGGCAACGACGTTGGCTCAAGCTGTTGAAATATTTTGATCATACCATCCAATACCATCCTGAAAAAGCGAACGCGGTAGCTGATGCATTGAGTAGAAGATCATATGCAGGAACGAGTGCGATGATGTCAAGTATACGCGTAGAATCAACTTTAATCGATAAAGTTAAAGTTGCTTAAGCCACAGACCGGGAGCTGATGCGTATGAAGAAGAAAGTACAAGAAGGTGCTATTCCGGAAGCAAGAATCGATGAAGAAGGAATACTTCGAGTCCACTCCAGACTTTGTGTTCCTAACGATTCTGATTTGAAGTACAAGATCATGATGGAGGCACACAATACACCATTTGCAATCCATCCTGGAAGTACTAAAATGTATCGTGATCTTCGACATACATTTTGGTGGAACAATATGAAGAGAGAGATTGCAAAGTTTATCTCGAGGTGTTTAACTTGTCAACGTGTAAAGGCGGAGCATCAAGTGCCAAAGGGTCATTGTTGATAGATTAACCAAGTCCGCTCATTTCTTGCCGATACGTGAGACTTATTCCCTTGAACGTTTTGCTAGTATGTACGTGAATGAGATTGTAAGGTTGCATGGCATGCTAGTATCCATAGTTTCGGATCGTGACCCAAGATTCACTTCAAGATTTTGGGTTAGCTTGCAAAAAGCTATAGGCACGGATTTACGATTTAGTTCAGCTTACCATCCTCAAACGGACGGACAATCAGAGAGGACTATTCAAACTCTTGAAGATCTATTAAGACTTTGTGTCCTAGATCTCAAAGGAAGTTGGGATAAGTACCTACCATTGGTGGAATTCTCCTATAACAACAGTTATCAGGCGAGCATAGGCGTGGCTCCATTCGGGGTGTTGTATGGAAGAAAATGTCGTTCTCCAGTATGCTGGGACGAGGTGGGTGAAGCAACATTGTTCGGACCAGAGTTGGTACACATTACTACAGAGAAGATCCAAACGATTCGACAACGTATACAAACGGCACAGGATCGACAAAAGAGTTATGTGGATCTTCATCGAAAGGACGTGGAATTTGATATTGGGGATCATGTATTATTACGTGTAGCTCCATGGAAAGGAGTTACAAGATTTGGGAAGAGAGGAAAGCTCAATTCACGATTTATTGGTCCATTTCAGATTCTTGACCGAGTAGGAAATGTGACCTATAGACTCGCGTTACCTCCAAGCATGTCTCGTGTTCATAACGTTTTTCACATATCTATGCTTCGTAAATATGTGAAAGACCCGAACCACATTATTGAGTTAGAACCAGACGAGATAGCTGAAGATTTAACGTACGAGGAGGTACCTGTTAAGATCTTAGATAGGAAAGAGCATGTCCTATGCACGAAGGTTATACCACAAGTTAAGGTTTTGTGGAGAAACCATGCTATTGAGGAAATGACCTGGGTGTTGAAAACGGAAATGAAAGCGAGGTATCCTCATCTTTTCGAAACACCAGGTACGTATGTCAATTTCGAGGACGAAATTTCATAAGGAGGGGAGGTTGTAAGACCCCAAATTATTAATAAATGAAATTTAATTTTCTCTATTTATTATTCTGAAATAGTAAGAGTTGATTTGATTAATGTGGTTAGTTATGGGTAAAATGCGCAAATATTTTAAATAAGCAAGTGGTCCTAAAATATTCATTGTTGTCGGGGAATATTTGTTTGGTCGTGGAATATTCTTGTTGTCGGGGAATATTCGTACGACGGCGCAGCCTTGTGTGAGCCTTATAACGGAAAGCGATTGGATGAAGAAAACGACAAAAATAAGTTATTTATAAATAACGGCGTAGTTGTTACCGTTAATACTGTTAGAATACCCGGTGGTTAAAACACAGTAATACGCGTTGTTGCACACTAGCACACGATATTGCACCAATTATTGATTCTTACGTAAGAAGGCACTACTCAATAATTGTTACAGTAATTATTGTTCAATATTGTATTTTATTGATTCAATAATTGCTGCGTTGATATTTTATATTACTGTTGTTTTAATAATTGTCACTACACAGTATTTTCTATTATCGGAACAATAATTCATATTATCTGAATAATATTATTAGATAACATTATTGGCAATGTCTAGAAAGTTCTGTCTAAGGAGAGATTTGGTCATCTAATTGCGCGCCAGTAAGGAGATATCCTTATTGGAAAGCCTCCTCTTTCCTAGGAACGGCCTGGTTGCCAGTACTGTGATTCTGTAATATTATTTGTGTATAATTAATTATTGATTTATATGATGAGAAAAATATTGATTTTATGTGGATATAGATGGAGAAAGTTTTTAATGTGACAATTGTTGAAAATTAATATTTTATTAAAATAATACATTTAAATATATTATTTTAATAATATATTGATGGTGATATTTTTACAATGAATGTGGGATGTATGAGTATATAAGGAGGAAGAGTATTTTTGTGGCATTAAATGATTAACACATGTTTTGTGTGTTTGTGGATACAATTCTTGACCGAAAATTTATTATTGACGGTAAAATCGTCCGTTTGTAGATTTCGGTCAATTTCTGTTTGGAATTTGGAAAAACTTTCTTCTGTAAAGTTGTAGAGAATTGAATTTCCTATAAAAACTCGCGAGATTCGAATTTTCTGATAAAAGGGCTATTTATTATGAATTATTGAAGTTCTAAAGTTCCGAAATAATTGATTTTTGGAAGTTTTATTTATTAGTTTGAAGAAAAACGTTTTTTGTATTTTGTTGGACATCATTAACATGTGTGGCTGGTGTTTTTGACCAAAGGTGGGCTAAGGAAAATTTGTATAATTATATTAATATTATATTCAATTTTCTGCTTTGGTGTTCTAAGCATTTTCCTATAAATAGGGTGCTTAGGTTAGAATTGAAAATCACACCAGAAACACAAGTTTCTCTCTATTTCTCTCTCTATATCGAGCGTATTCTTGTGAGTATTTGATACTTTGAGTGTTGCTATACGGTGCAAGTTTCCTTCAGCACTATATCTAGTATTCAAGTCAGAAGTACCGTCTTTCCGAGGTAAGGGATGTTATTTCTTCTTAAATGATATTATTTTTTTCAATATCATTATGCCAAAGTATTGATCTGAACTTTTTATTAAATTTGGAACTTTTCATGTCGGGGTTACTATTCACGAGTTACTATTCATGAGTTACTATTCACGAGTTACTATTCACCGAAGAATAAAATTTTCTTCTTTTTGTCCAAATATCTATTCTGGATACTAGCTTTGATTGTATCCATGTTTTGATCATTCTTGAATTTTACTTCACTATGATTATATATGAGGTATTTTTGGACATGGAATAGTTGAAATACGAATCCTTAATATTTATTATTTTATTTCACTGGATTCGTTTCCTTTAAAATATTTTTCATCATCCTCAGTCCTAAATGATTATATAATTGAATATCTTTGGCCTGTAGTGCAAAGATTGATGATTTCTGATGAATATCTTTGGCCTGTAGTGCAAAGATTAATGATTTTTGATGAATATCTTTGGCCCGTAGTGCAAAGATGAACAGGTGTTGAGGTGAACATGACCAACTGATGAATATCTTTGGCCTGTAGTGCAAAGATGACTATTTGATTCAAGATATTTATTGATTGATGTTACAGGGATAAAATGTTGATGATGGACTTTTAAATTCATAGATAATCGTAGATTTCATTCTCTACGTAACTCTTCTATGAATTATTATTTTTCGCTACGAATATTGATTTAAAACTTGTTGTCTATTGTATTCTATTAAATTTTTCCCTGTTGAAGACTAACGATAATTTGTTGTATATTATCTTAGTCATAATATTCTTTACTGGGCTAGTTGAGCTCACCCTTTTCCTTGTTGTTCCATCTTTCTTCTCAGGAGGCGAGAATGTAGCGAGTACTAGTCGGGGTGTGGAATGATGGTTCAAGACAGTTGTTTTAGTAGTCCTCACTATTTTGTAAAATAGTGTATCAATAAGTATAATGAGTTCTTAGTTGAGTATGAATACTGTCTAGATGACAATATTTGTATTTAAACTCACAGTATATGTGTTGTCGTATTTTGCACGACAATTGTAATAATAAAGTTGTAGTTATTTTCTGTACCATGTATTTGGCGACTCAGAATGGGTTGGATGGATTGGACCTATTTTGGGGGCGTCACAGACTATAAACCGGTTGAAATAACAACATCAAAACACATAACCAATCGACAGATCAAAGCTTTCAAATATACTGTCAGATGTTGAAAAACGATTTTTGGGCTGCCCAAAAATCACCCAGTCATGCCCGGTCAACGGACTTTGACCGATCATAACTTCAAATATACAACAGATCGGACTTTGATTCTTGTACCATATGAAAGATCTCATACTAGACAACAAAATCAAACACTTAAACAACAAAAACACATAACATACAAAGATCTATGATGACTGACATTTGACTATCAGACTCAAAATTAAAAATTTTCAGATTCTTAAAACCTTCAAATCCGAGCCTCTAGATGTTATGGATCTAATATCTAGCAACCCAGATCACTTAACTAGACTCCATACAACATACTTTAACACTTAAACACCAAATCCAAAATAGCATACAAGATCAAAATTTTCAGTTTAGGTTTATACCTTTCTTGGATAATTTCTGGATTCTAGGCTAATGATCTATTAAGGGAAGTGGCAGGGCTTGTCTAAGAGACTGATATACCTTAATATTTTTGTGGGTTTTTAGTGAGAGAGAGTTGGTGAGAGCTTTGGAAAGAAATGAGCAAAATGAGGACTTTCTCTCTCTCTAACTCTTATATACTAAGCTAGATGCATGAATTGGCTGTTGAAATGGCTGAGTTGCTGTCATTTAATATCACATGGAGTTGTTAGATTAGCTCAACAACTAAAGTGTTGTCCAAAAATACAAGTTACCTATCAATTATGCAAGAGGGGCAATATAGTCATTTGTCTTTCCAATTTAATGGCATGCACTTAGGTCATTTGGCAAACCCTTAGGGTTTGACCCTAGGGTTTAGCACATTAAATTCGAAGGATTTCTAGTTAGGGTTTGTACAAAATTTAGTTTCTAATCAAATGAAATTAGTTTCTAAAAATACAATTTATAAATCCCCAATTAGATTAGGTTTACTAATTACATCATACATGAACATTAGAGTTTAAAATTCACTAATTAGCATTAAGCTTGCTTAATTAGCAAATAGGGTTTACAATTAGCAATTTTTAGGGTTTATAATTTAGAAAAAATAAAACTAATAAGGATTTATACCTTTTTTTTGAAAAAAAATTTAGGATTTTGAAAATAATTAAGATTCTCCCTAATTAGGGTTAATATCTTTAATATCGGTCATTACACATATTATCATGATTACATAACAGTCTTTAGCTTGCATTCGACTCTTGAATTAGGGTTTATCTGCATGAACTAGGGTTTTCTAAATATTAATTAGGGTTCACCTAATTAATCATAAAATTATATAATACACACATACATCATATAACAAAGTCTCGAATTTCCCATTTGAATTTCACAATAGGGTAAAACAAATTAATTCTAGGGTTTGGTCATAATACCACATAATTGAATAAGCATTATCAGTCCACACATCTACAGTACATATTCATAGCACTGAAAAATTAAAATATAATTAATATTATAATAAATATCATTAATCACATAACATAACTACTAGACATATTTTAAAATCTCATTTGACTTCAAACTAGGGTTTATCAGTAACATTAAAATTGTTCCATCAAAACTGATCCTCATATTAACCTTACACACATAGCATACCTAATTATAACACTGACAAATAATAATATAATATTATTATTCTCATTCCTTGATCAAAATCTAAAATTAGGATTTTGGATTCTATATCTGATTTTAACTATCATATATAACATTAATAATTAAGTTAAAAATAAATAACTTAATTAATCTGAAATAAATTCACATAATAAAATAAAATAATTATTACAATAATTCTATAATCCTTTCATATATTATTTAAATAATATAATAATCATGTTTTCATGAAAAATAATTAATAAAAACATTTTTACTATAAAATTAATTATTATAAGAATATAATTTATAATGATCAATAATTCTAAAATAAAATTATTTGCAAACATTCATGTAATAAATATATTTTTATTTATTACAATAATTATATAAGCTTTATCTTGTACAAATCCTCATCCTTAAAATTAAAAAAAAAATTATACGTAAAATTTTGATTTCATTTATATAAAAAAATATCGGGTTATTACACAAGATGCCCAGCAATGTGGGTCCCGTCGTGTCGAAGTACGTACACTCAGACAACACGCTGTTTGCTCGGTCGTTCATAACTTTCAATCCTAGAGTCCGATGGAAGCGTGCCATACCATTCCGGAAAGCTCTTTCCAAGAGCTACACAATGACATAGGATTTGCCCTTTTTTGATTCCAGGAAGATGGGTTCGTGATCGAAATAGCATTTCTGAGTTTCTATCAGGCAATTCGGTGAGCCGTTTTGTGTAGTTTGTGCTTGAACGTTAAGATCTGGTTCTTGTGGGACTTCTATTGAAGTAATTTGAGTTGAAATGAGTGTATTTGATGTGAGTTGAAGTCGAGTTAACAAAATGATCATTTTGGCCTTCCCGGGGTTATCTCCGATTTTCGCGCAGTTGTAGCAGTCTTTTATCATGGTTATCTCTGAGGTTGACTTGAGGTTGACTTGATGTTGACTTTGATTGTCCTCAGGGTTATCTCTGAGGTTGTCTTGACCTCCTGGGGAACTTGATCCCCCGGGACTATCTCCAAGGTTGGAACTGATTTTCTCGAGGTTAGAAACTGATTTTCTGGGGTTATCTTCGGGATTGGAAATTGGATCTCCGGGGCTATCTCCGGGTTGGAATTGATGTTGTAGTCCTCCAGGGTTATCTATGGAATGTGAAATAGACGCTTTTTCCCTTCTGCATAGTTTGTAATAGGAAAACGAAATTTTCGAGTGTCTACAATATTAATGGTGATTATTTAAAAATGATTTTAAATGTTTTAAAAATCATTTAAGGGTAATATTAGTATTTTAAAAATATTTTGAGTTATTATAAATAACTTTGATATTTTGGCAACGGTTTCATTAATAATTTAATATTAATTAAATATTAATGAAAATAAAATTATTTAATATTTAAATCATTTAAAAATGATTCCAGTGTTTGAAAAATCATGATAAATTATAATAATTATTTAAAAATTATTATAAGGCTATGAAAAATAATACGACCGATATTTAAAATATCTAAACGAATATTGAACTACACGATAGAGTCTTTGACTCGATAATTACCCGATAAAGATGTCGGTACACCAACATGTTTAAGAAATTGATATGGACTTAGATAATTTGATTAGATGTGTGTTTGTTTATGATCCAATGACTGGTAAACATGTGTGACAATGTGATTAGGTTATGTGATGACTGCAATAAGCAGTATTATGTGTTACGATATGTTATTCTAATTAGTAAAATGATCTTATTACTGATAGGTTGCTATATAAAAAATAAAACTAAGTTGCGTATTGTAAGTAGCAGACCAGGCAAATATCCTATCTTTGCATTTACTTTATGCAATGTACATAAGTAAGAAAGTTTTAGAATTATATTATTATTGTGCCAGATTATTAACCCTATTATTATATATATATATATATATATATATATATATATATATTTATCATCAGTATTAGTATTATATTATAATTCAAATATTTTTTCTGTTCGTTAATTTCTATATATGGTTATACAAGTGTCCTCACTTGGATAATCATTGTATTTAATCACATGTTGATACACATTTATAAATTTCCAGTAGCTATATGTTGACTTAAACCCGTCTAAACTAATTGATTTGGCTAGACACAAAATTATAGATTATTATTAAACAAGGTAAAACCTTACTATTATCCAACTGAATTGTTTTGGTTTGGAATCCAGACTAAGTATGAACATCTCGTACATGGGAAAACTTTTTGTGCGCCTAAGGCGGAAGGATGAACGATAATATCGTTCTTGCATGTAGTATTGATCAATGTAGAGCATAATGGGCTGATCACCCCCCATGCCTGTAAGTTATGACGGTTTACAAATGAAGTTATGTTTAACCTTTTTAAAAATAGAAAATAATATTCATAGTCTATCGACTAATCCCTAGATATAGTCAGTATGTATTTTCAAAAATTTGATATAGAATTAATATATTATTATTGGCTCAGTTTACTTAACAACTATTGATACGTTGTAGAAGTGTCATACGAAGAAAATATTTAATCCTTTCAGCTAATATTTATAATTGTTATTACTTGCTGGGCACTTAAATGCTCATCCTTACTTAATTTAAAATGTGTTCAGCTAAGTGTAAACAACCAGAAGGCTCGGCTAAGAACAAGGGAAAAGGAAAGGTTACAGAATAAGTTGGTGATATAATATGTAATAGTTTAACTTTAATAAGATAATGATATTAATTATCTATCATGTATTGTAATGAATGTTTAAAGGTCACGTACCTGGGGAGTAGACTCTGATAAATATAAAAATTAATTTTGGTATCTATATTATTGTTATTATTATTATTACTATTACTCATAGAAATGGTATCATGAAGCACCGAGTTCGGATTTCAAGTACCTGAATTTGGGGGCGTCACAGGGGCTGTCATCGTCATCCTTCTCCCAAATAATGACCATTATATCTGGGCAATCATCGTCTGGGGTATATCTATTTGTATGTTCATCATAGACAATGATGCGTATGCCTGACATCATCCTGACGATGTCTTGTTTAATTCTTCATTCCTCTTCTTCCACTTTGGGATGTGGAACAAAGACTTCTTTCTCCTTTACTGGTATTGGTTTAGGAAATAACATGGCCATCACATGGGCAGGCACGTTTACCAGAGATTATGCGGGCTCTAGATTTACAGGTGGAGATAATAATCGTGTTGCTGAAGCTGGAGGAATCTGCTTATACTTATGCGGATTCCTGTGACTAGAACTGGCAGAATAGCCTAGTCCCGCTGTCCCAGTTTGACTGGACACTTGAATCGGGCGCTTAATGCCTTGATGATTTTTACCCAGTCCTTGTCCCGGCTGATAACCCAATGACATCATTTCTTAAGTAGTTGTCATTACTTCGACAGACATCTTGGGTATGGGAAATGGCATCCCAATGGAATGGTATTGAGTGTTGCTCACTTCCAAGGAATGAAACCTGACCGGCTCAACATCTGAATTAAAGTTGATGAGTGGTATGTCCCCATATTGAGGACATTCCGGTTCAGCGTTAACCGTGACTAGATTGTTATTAATAATGTATTTCAGTTGCTGATGAAGAGTGGAGGGGACGACCCTAGTTATATGAATCCACGGTCTTCCCAATAGCAGGTTGTATCCTGAATCTATATTGAGCATATGAAAAGATAAACAGAATGTATGGGGACCAATCTCAATTGGCAGTTCAATCTCTCCGACTGAATTTCGGCAGGATCAATCAAAAGCTTTGATAACCGTATGGCTGCTTCGGATCTGTTTGAGATTAACGTTTATCTTCACCAATGTAACGTAAGGACAGATATTTAGAGGTGAACCTCCATCTATCAAGACTCCAGCTAGCATGTATCCGGAGGGTAAAACTGTAATGTGCAACGGCTTGTAATGATCGGTCCCTTTGGGCGGTACGTCATCATCAGTGAAGGCTATCACATTGTTGTTAAAAATGTGATCAACCAAATGTTGAAAATTTTCCTTTTCCACTTCCACTGATTTCGATAAGTAGGCTTCTTCCAAAACCATTTATAAGATCTTCATGTGATCCTCGGAAGAGAAAATCAAGTCCAGTATTGAAATTTGATGTGGAGCTTCTCTTAAGCTTAAAACCACCTTGGCTTCGTTATGACCCATAGTACGAAGGAATTTTTTAATTTTCTCCATGAGAATTTTTCCCTTTGATTTGATGGCAGGATTCATCACCCGTTAGGGAAGATATAGTAGATTTTCCTTTAACACTGCAACAGTTGTATGAGAGGTGGATCCTTCAGCTTCTCCATAATTCCATGGGACATTCTGTAAGTTGATAATAGGATATTGTGATTTGAACAGTAAGCTGATTGGCTCTGGAGCAACCACTTTCAAAGGATTGTCAACTCCTTTAAGTTGAATTGCTTGTATTGGGAATGGTTTGATAGTCCCATCAGCCTCAGCAGATAAACCTGCTACCAATCCTTTTAATTTAGTAGGACATGTACTTTCACTCTAAAATAGAACAGTATCGTCGTCTGCCAATTGTAGGACACCACTACCAATTAGATTTTGAATATGGTGGCGGAGTGCCCAACATTCTTCTGTGCTGTGACCTCGAGAATGGGAATGATACTGACATACTCTATTAGAATTGAACCGTCATGAGCGGGGATTGATTGGAGGTAGAAAGGACGTAATCCTTCCTTCATTGATCAGCATCTGAAGTATCTCCTCCATAGGTTGGCCCAGGTATGTAAATTCCCTTCTATTGGCAAAATCCTGACGGGCTTTAGCATCTGCTCTTTTGGCAACTTTGTCCTCCAGTGTTTCATTTTCTGAAGGCAATGATGGATTATTCATAACAAAAGGGAGGAGACTAATATGCTCCTGGCTGAGGCGTGTAACTCGATGCTGATGGGTCACCAGTTCTGCCAATTACTCAATCTGCTTACACAGAGCTTTCATCTTTCGTTCCATCACAAACTGGAACTTTTTATAATCCCATTTGTCAACACCGTCTTTGATGGTTTGGGATGATTCATCATTAAAATTAGAACTCTGTCCACTGCTCCAATTAATCATATTAACCTCTTCCTCTTTGGTTGAGGAAGAGGGTTGTCTTGCACATGAGGTTAATCTGGCTTGGTAACCATGATCTCACCGTTGTCTATTAAATCTTGGATCTTGTGTTTCAAGGCCCAAAAATCTTGAGTATCATGTCCAGGTGCCTCGACATGATAAGTACATTTTCGAGTAGCATTGAAACCCTTCCCATTAGGGTTGGCTGGTGGAAGAAGATGTGTCATTTTCTTCTAAGTTGTCAGAAGAGTAAGAATATTCTCGAGCGAATCCCCTAGGGGTGTAAACACTCGAGGGCATTTTACTTCTCCACCCTTAGGCAATGGAGGGTTTGAAGGTTGTGCTTGAAAGGGAGTGTAATTTCTCCTTTGGATAGGCATATTCTGATTGCCTTTTTGACCTTGAAGTACCATGGAAACATCCTCCTTTTTCTTTTTATGGACCCTCCGGGGGTTGTTTCCATAAGTTCCGAACTGGATGTGTTCAGCAACTGCTTTAAGAGCTGCTAGGTCTTAAATATTTCCTAACTTCAACCCCATTTCAGCCATCTCTCCATGTTTGATCATTTCAGAAAATGGTTTACCAATGCCAGCTAAAACTCTCTCATAGAAAATAGCTTCTTGTATGTCTATGAAGGTCATGACCATTTCTGACTCTGTCATAGAAGGAATAACTTGAGCAGTAAGTGAAAAAACCCAGGTCAAATCCCGAGTTCGGAACAAATCTCGGGTCAAATCCCAAGTCTGAATCGAATCGAATCAAATTCATCAAAATAAGGCCTCAAACTACTGGCCTAATAGTATCTTCTTGGGTCATCTTAGCCCACCACAGGCTCCCAAAAGGTTATGACTTGAAGGTACTATTGGTAGTAACTTATTTCCTTATATGCAGACAAATTTTTCCCCTATCTTTCGATGTGGGACTGGGGTGTTACAAACTCCCCCACTTAAATTTATGACGTCCCCGTCAGAACCGATCACACACATAGCCTAAAGATCTTTGCCTCTCTAGCCATTGTGGGATATTACCGGCTGGCTTTGTGTCCCCACCTCTGGACCTCCATCTCTCTATTGTGGGATAATACCACCAGCCTTCGTGTCCCCACCTCCAGCAACCCGATCGGATGACCCAAACTGAGCTTTCGAGAACCTAGCTCTGATACCATATGAAACAACCCAGGTCAAATCCCGAGAGCGGAACAAATCTCGGGTCAAATCCCAAGTCCAAATCGAATCAAATCCATCAAAATAACGCCTCAAACTACTGGCCCAATAGTATCTTCTTAGGTCATCTTAGCCCACCACAGGCTCCCAAAAGGTCATGACTTGAAGGTACTATTGGTGGTAACTTATTTCCTTATATGCAGACAAATTTTTCCCCTATATTTCGATGTGGGACTGGGGTGTTACAGCAAGGCGCCTCCACCTTTGAGCATACTCTCTGAAAGACTCATTGGACTGTTTCTTGACCTTGGTAATCTGGTACCGGTCAGGAGCCATCTATGACTGGAAGCTTTATTGTGTAAGGAAGGCATGAGCTAGCTCTTCCCAACTATAGATCTTTGAGTTATCTAATCTGGTATACCACGAATGGGCTTCTCCAGTCAGACTCTTTTGGAATAGCTGCATTATGAGCTTCTCGTCCTCTACGTAAGATCCAAGTTCTCCAATGAACACCTTCAAATGTGTGTAAAGATCTCCTAACCCGTCGTACTTTTCGAAGTCAGGAGTTTTGAACTTCTCTGGATAATGAACACCAGGGAATATACAAAGGTCAACATATGAGACACTCCCGTGTGCTCCAATTCCTTTGATAGAATGAAGGGTTTCTTCCATTTGAAGGACCTTTTTCTTGATGTCACCGGTGTCGAGATCTCCTTCGAGATGGGTGCTTTCAAGGTTTTTGTCTATTGTAAGCAACTGCAGTTCAGGATTTGTTTTATCCAAACCTTTAGCTCCTCCCTGTGCAGAGGATTCTGTATGTGTGGACATTTTTTAGTCCTGAGTAGACTGATGTAGTTCTTTAAGTAGAACAGCCAAATCTGTAATTTGTTTACTTAATCCGTCAAATTCTTCGCGAGAAACTGGATTAGACTGGTCCAATGACGACATGATTGGCTGTAGGCTCACGACCTTTTTGGATTTTGACTGGGTAATAGGTCCGAATGTTTCCCTGTAAAAGACTTGCATAGTTTAGTCTTAGGGAATGTTTAAATGTTTACAAGCAATGTGATGTATCCGTTTTAGGAATATTATCCTGCAAAACGGATGTTAGCTGTTTGTAATACAGGATACCATGCGAATTTACATGTGTATGTACAAAATATTTCTTCATATTTCTCATTATATAAAGATGAATATGGAATGAAATTACAAGTAATTAACTTTACGAGTAATTTGAAATGAGAAAGCTTGAAGAGACTTTCCTCCGCGTTTGGTTTATCAGAGGCTGACCTATCTTAGGTTACTCTCGCTGCTTTTTGGCATGAAGGTTCCCAAATCATCACAATTTACTCCACGGGAAGTTAATCCGGTCTTTTAACTGAAGCGAATTTGGGTGGTGCCTTTCCCGAGCCTCGTTGGAATTAGTCTTCCTACGAGTCCAGTAATCAAACACCGACAAGATAGCCTCCCGGTGGAGGAACCACACAACATACATTCACATACAACGTGTCTCACCGTTTATGAAAAATGATGACATGTGCGAAGCACTAATATCATAGATGGACATATTGCAGTGCAGTAAAAAAATGCATTTATACACATTCATCATAAATGTAAATGCAACATCCACACACAAGCATATAATATTTTTGAAAAGATTGTAATAGCGGCTTAAGTCCTCTTACTGGTGTCCCCAGCAGAGTCGTCACCTGTCGTCGTTGGGATTTATATTTGTCCTTTTTTTGTTCTTGTTCTTTTGTGTTCTCATGTTAGGTGAGATTTGTTTGAAAAAACAAGTTGTGAAAAGGTCCGACATTTATATGTCGACGATTTGACTGTAAGAGTCGCCAATTGGTTTTTTAACTGGTTGTACCAACACAACTGAGAAAAGGTTTGCACATTGACCCAGTGATATCATACTGCTAAACGGGTCTGTGAAACTGATATTCATTTAAGGTCTGGGGACTTGCTTATGCGGAGGGAAGGTGTTAGGCATCCCCCGACATTCGTGTTACCACAGTGACCTCCACTTTTCAAGAAACTTTTATGTGAATGTGTGTGTGTGTGGGTTAATGTGCTGTTTATTTGGAAGTATTGCGAGGCCTCGTTATCACCTATACACACAGGGTTTGAATTTATGTAAAAATTCAGTTTTAAACAAGATATAGCAGTGAAGTTTTGTAAAAGAGGTTTTTCAAACCTTTATGCTCAATAGTAATTCAGACCTTTTACACTTCCATTTTATTATTAGGCGTTCAGATTGATTACTTTCATTTTCGAGATGCGAAGCATCTTCGAGAAAAATAATGTACAAACACCGTGAATAAATTTACAAGCTACTTACAGATGAAAATGTCCATCACGGGAACCGAATCTAGATTCAGTACACTGAATCTGTGATCACATGATTCCTAGGCTCACATGATGCCGTAATTTATATGAAAGCAATAAGTAGTTATATATATAAAAGCTGTAAATATATATATACAGACATGATTAACCACCATGAACCACCTCCATAGGGGATCGGAAATATAAATAAAGTTGTAAAAGTAATCAACCGCCACGAAGTAAACTCCAGGCGGGACGAAAGATAAAGAAAGCTATAAAACGATCAACCGCCATGAAGTAAACTCCAAGAGGGACGATATATACGAAAACAATTAAACGCTCTAGACATAATGTAACGACCCCAAAATTCATACAATTTAATTCTCAACTTCGGTCGTTAACAATACATCTAACTTCTGGTTTTACATCATTATTCGAGATTAAACTTTATAAAATGCGAAATAATTTAAACTTTTATGTCTTCTTACTTTAATTCCATGAATCAAAACCTTTATCAACTACATGTCTTCGAATCAATCTTATTTTATGATTCGCTTTATCACTGTTATCATATAAAATTTTACATTTCAATCCGATAACCTTTACATATCAGATAACTCTAATTTTAGCTTTACAACTCAATATAAAACTATACATCATTAAACATTGAATACATCTCATTTGTCTTAATCATGGTTTAAGGAAATAGCAACTTTTGCTAAAATATAAATCTTCGTATATTATTTCTGATCCACTTCATTCAAGTAGCACATAGTGTTATCTTCAATCATTAACCTGCAAAAAAGGTTATTTGTAAGGTTGAGCCCGACAGCCCAGCAAAATCTAATAGTTTTCATGCATCACGTAGCATATAATAACATGCTCAACATATATCTCTTAAACATTGAACTATCATAACATACATGCTACAGTTCATATAACAAGTATAAAGATTGAGTTCCTTACTCAATCAGCATGCTTTACTCAATCAACGTAGTCATAAGTTGACTTTAACGTTTCTTGCTTTCAACATAAATACAAAACATCATGTTAATTGCAATAAAGATTTAAAATAGTTAATCATCAAGTTCACATAGAAAATAGAAATTGAAAGACTTGCATGGTTCGTAGATTACCAATTACCAAAAAATAGCTTAAATGCTTTGCGTACATCCTACAATAGTTCAAAGGTTCATATTCACATGCATTAGTTACACATAAATGAAACAACAATGACTCTTAGTCTTAATCTTTTTATAACTTGCGTCTCTTTGAAACTTAACACATAACTTCAGGTGTTTACTCCTCTTCGTATGACACCTATCATTACGTAATCCCATATTATGTTTCTTTATACTTCTTTCGTAATTGACACTTAACATTCAGCAAAGTTGTCATAGACTCCATTATCTCATATTAGATGTTTTACACTTGTTAACAACAAAAAAGTTATATAACCTCTCTCGTTACGCTTCCCTTTCAATTGACAGTTAAGTCTTCTAACGCGTATTTACATCCTTTTAAACATATATTAGATTAACTAATCAAGTTAACATTCAAATCGTTCTTTCAACTTATATCTCACTATAAACCAACATAAACCTCATCTTTATGTCTTACTTTTGAAAACATCACATTTAGTTCCAGTGCATAACTTAATTAAGCAATCACTTAAAATCTTTACACTTTGCATTACAACACCTTACAATATGTTATTATAGTTTCTATTATGTCTTAACATCATTAACATGCTTGCTTAGCTAACATAAGTCCATTATGCATGACTTGCAAATAGGCAGAAGCCACTGCCTGGGCTCAGGGCAGGACGCAGTTGCGCTGCCCCAAGGCACAGCTGCACCGTTTCTGCCTGTGGTACCGGCGCAGCTGCGCCAAGCACAGACAGAAATTGCAGCAGCAGCTCTGCTACACGGCAGTCACCCATCTCAACCCAATTCCTATAAAAATCATGAAACCTAGCAACTAAAACTTTGTAATAGCATAGTTACACATGTCATACACCATTCTAACTACATAAACATCACATTTACACAAATTTGAGGAATTAAAACCCCCAATTTCCAAATTTCTTCAATTTTTTACATATTTAGCAAAATCGATCGCCACTAATTCGTTTCTTAATTAATTGACACGATTCCAACTACGCCGCTTTCGTTTCTTAACATACAAATATATTCTAACATCAAATTGCAGATTATAACAAATATTGATAATGAAATTTCGTACTTTCGGAAGCCATTTTTCAAACATAAACATTATTTTATATTTTTCTTCTTACAATTCAATTTCACGTGTTTGGTTGCTACCCCTTTTATATATACATGTCAATAACAGGTTCTACAATACTATCACACACCCATAACCCATATCTTACAATCAACACTTGTCAAAAACCCAATTCCAAAAAATGACTATTTCAAAACTGCGAAATAGAATTAGGGGTAGGTTATACCTTAAATTCCCGATTGATTGCTAGCGAGAAATAGTATTAAGGCTTAGAAATTCTCCTTCTTCCTCTTGACAATCTAAGAAGCTCAAAATCACAGTGTTTTATCTCTTGCTTCCAAGCTCTCTCTCTCTCTCTCTCTAAACCCTCTGCTATTTTGGCCTTGGAAGAATAAGACGCGAAGTAATAAAATGGCCACTTCCACGTAC
Source organism: Panax notoginseng (assembly GCA_016801055.1). Lineage (NCBI taxonomy): Eukaryota > Viridiplantae > Streptophyta > Magnoliopsida > Apiales > Araliaceae > Panax > Panax notoginseng. The sequence continues at coordinate 207,997,129 of CM029013.1, read as the reverse complement.
TCTTCCGTTAAAAAAATAAAAAGACGTCAGTTGGAATAAGCCAAAGGCTACAAGGCCTTGTTTGGCTAACCAAAAATTCCCCCAAACTAGATTATTTTTATATAATTTATATTATATAGTTACTTTTGCCACACTTGATTTTAGTTCATTTAAATGACTTTAGCTTAATTAATTTAAATAACTTATAATGGTAATTATAATAATTATAATTTTTTTATTATAATTATACTTATAATTAATAAATAATTACATATGTCTAATTTAATTAATAAATTAGAAACATCACTTTATTTAATTTATTTATTTCTTTAATATTAAACAACTCATTTAATTTAATTAATTCATTAAATTAAATCTTCAAAGAATAAAATTTACCTTTGCTTTAACTTAATTACCATACACATGTAACTAAATTATTATACCACAATTTCATAAATTATTTATTTTTCTCAATAAATAAATTATTTAAAAATATTTATTTAGTTCAATAAATATTTAAACTTAATTATAAAATTTATTTAATTTCTTCAATAGTTAACTTAACTATTAAACCTCACTTTCCCAATATATGAATATATATTTCTCTTCACACCAGAACATATATTTCAAAATATGTAACACGTATATATACATACTTAAACTCAAAACATCTCATAATACGAATTTTAATTATTAAATTCTTATTTTAATAACTTATAAAAATTCGGGTTATCACATCCTTCCTTCTTTATAAGGATTCCGTTCTCGGAATCAACGAAAACTCCCTTACTCGGCTTTCACCAAATCTCTATTCAAAATTTATCGTTGAATATCTTCAACACATTACCTTAATATAGATTTTATAGTTCCTGTTGGTTGATTTCACAATCAAAGCAAAAGTGCAAGTATACACGATCAACAAGTAATATAGTGATAAATTAGAGTGTCGATCCCTCAGAGAATTCCAATTAATAAACTCCAACTACTAGTACTGTATCAATTCAATTTTATTTAAACAACCGAAAATTGTGATTTTTAAAACTAAGAAAACTAATTTTAATAAAGCAAGAAATTATTCTAAAAAAAAACAAAGAACAAATCAAGAATTATTTGAATGCAAATAAATGACAATTAAGACTTCAATTTCCTCAATTATGATTATTAAATCAATTATCTAATTATCCCAATTATTAAATCTACTGAATTGTTAACAGGAATTCTTAAATGTCAAAAGCCCTCTCTCGAGTGATCAATTGCCTTATATTTAACCCAGATTAATTTTGCTATATCTCTATGCAAAACAATTGAATTAAACTCATTACAAACCCAATTCCTTTTATGTTACACGCGACAAATAGATATTCTCATTCTATTCACAAACCTAATTATTCACTGTGCAAATAACTAAGTCACATGTCACCCTGCCCAGTTCTAACCCTAGAATTCCTTTCCCAATTCCTTCTAGAGTAACAAGGTAATTATTGACTAGATAATTAATCAATAAGCACAAAGCAAGATGAACAATTCACTTCAACATAAATAATTGGACTAAATTAGATAATCAATTCATAACCATAAGAGGTTCCATTGGAATCTTAATAAAAGGAATTAGTTCATGACGGAAATAAAAACCACAAATAATTGATAAATCATCCTTAATGAGTTAAACAATTTAAAAGAATAAAGAAGAAGAAGAACTCCAAATTTCAAGCCTTCAGATCTGCTCCCCCTCCTCCGTTGATCTCTAAATGTGAAGCCCCCTCCCAATTCAATAAAAAGAATTAATTTATATTTTTTACTTCCCCAATTCCACAAATCCTAATCCAAATAGACTCCTCATAAACTCCTCAAACAAAGTCAAACTAATAGTCAAAGTACTGTCCACGCCTGTCCCACGCACGTGGTCCATGTCAGAGCCAACCGAGACTCAGCGCCCTAGCGCTATTAATAGTGCAATTCCCAGCGCCCCGGCGCTGGTCTTCTGAGAAATTACAATTTTGCCATTTATTAGCTTAAATCCCCAATTTGTCCCCTCAGCTCCCGAATCTGCAATACAACACATAAACACAGTAAAAATATTCCTAAATGACTAGAAAATACAATAATTTAAACCCAAGTATATCTGATTTATGGGTATATTACCCAATCATCAGTTCCTATTATATTCATTACCTCAACAAATTCTAGGTTTTATTTCATAACTTTCACTTGAACTCAATTATTTTTTGAGCATTATATATTCTTTAACCCATTCATTTTCTTCTCTAAGAATCGTTATCATAAACACTCGGGATATTACATTCACCCCTTCTTCTAAGAATTTCGTCCTCGAAATTTTATTTATTACTCTTCATTCATTCAATCTATCAAAATAAATTTTACGTTAATACTTTATTCATTCATTGGGTTCTATAACCACTTTCTTTCTCTAAAGATCTTTTTAAGACCATCATATTCCTCACCTCATCCTCTTCTAAAAGTTTCACATTTCTCTTCTTTCTGAAATTTCAATTCTTTCTTGAAATTATTATGTTTTGCTTAATTTTCTCATCCTTTCCACTGTCACCTTTCAGAATAATAGGAATCTTCCGCAATTGCTTAATAATTGGGAAGCGATATGAATAACAGGAATTTAAAAGATTTCAAATCATGCTGAGGGGTCATAAGACCTTGAACTACGTCCCTAGGTTATCAAGTATCTCAACTTGAACCTTTAACAGTCATAAGACTATACGAACCTTAAACTCTTCCCCAGGTTTAACATTGCATCACCACTGTAAACCGTCATTAACAGAATGTTTAGCAATCACATAGACTGAAAACACTCTATGCAAGTACTCTAGGTGATTAGCCTATTGTACCTCTACGTCGTGCACAACGTATTACATCTTAACATCGTAACGACTATATGCGTTACTTTCGGAACCATTGTCTCCGATAACATGTCCCCTTTTTATAGGGTTGTTCACCTCAGCCTCTCAGCATATGAATTCGCACCAAAATAATTTGGTTTGGCATAGTTTGACAAAGAACACTTGAATTTCATGAACATCTTTCAATATTCGTCTAGCTGAATCAAATAGCATAAACTTCTTCAACAATTCGAACATCAATCGAAATATACATATACATACATACATACATATATATATATATATATATATATATATATATATATATATATATATATATTATCATATCTTAAAGAATTCTCAAAAACCTTTTTATGGCGTCATGATTATGACGTTGTCATACTACATCTCACCATAGTGGGCTGACGATCATATGATCACATCCAACACCAGGTTCCATTGCATTGATGACTCCATCGTTTATCATATCACCTGATACACTTAGTTAAAATATATTTTGAAACTTAAAAAAAATTATCTAGCCGAAACAAACAACGTAAATACGCGAATAATAGCACTATTTTAAAAAAAATTGGTTCACTAGTGTGACCAAATTTTTTTTTTCAAAAATCAAAAGTATAACCATCGGCACAAAGTCAATAAATTTCAAAAATCTAGCAAAGCTAGATGATTTGGAATATCTAATTTTCTCCATCAATTTTAATCTTTATACTCAATATTCCTGTATTTCAACTTACAGTCCTCCTATATCCCCAACATAGTTTATCAAACTTACCGCACATTAAAAGTTCAGGAACTTGCCATAATAGTATGAGTTTAAGAACTTATCCTAGTCAGACCATAAGCGTCCATTAGCCGAGGGGTTCAAAACATACCATATTATTATGAATCATGAACTTACCATGTGCATTAGTTTGAAGAACCGTACCTAATCCTAATAATATCTGACTAATCTTAATAGTTTCTAACTATCAAATATATACATGAGAGAAGAGTCACCTTTTCACCACATATACATTGATAGCGCGACACCGACATTCCAATGATTATCAATGTGATAAACCAAGTGCAAGCACAAAACCCTCGCCCATACAAAGGTTTGTACAACTCAGCCATCACATGAGTCCTCAATTGAAATCCCACCTGACTCTATCTTACTCATAACTTGCTCTTAACTTGCTCAATACGAATTCCTCGTATCACATTATCTATAACTCCTCGTTAGTTTACCTCATACTATATCATAGTACATTATCTTCATAGCATTAAGCTATAATTATTCAAACATTACAAACCACCTTTCTTTTATAACTTAAACATATTTATTTTATAATCATCTCCCTTAAAATTCTTTTCTTAACTCATGATCGTTTTGTTTTACGATCCCCTTTCTTTTCTTTCATTTACGACATTATTCGTTATCTTAGCTATTAGAGTTAGGCAACTCCCATTTCTTATCTTTATATATCTTCAAGATTCTTCTCTAAATTTTCTTGTTTATATAACAATTCCTCCTTTAAGGATTTCTAACTTCATTTATATCGTTCAACATTTCATTCGAGTTTGTACAACTCAGCCAAAGCCCTTGCCCATACAAAGGTTTGTACAACTCAGCCATCACATGAGTCCTCAATTGAAATCCCACCTAACTCTATCTTACTCATAACTTGCTCAATACGAGTTCCTCGTATCACATTATCTATAACTCCTCGTGAGTTTACCTTGTACTATATTATAGTACATTATCTTCATAGCATTAAGCTATAATTATTCAAACATTACAGACCATCTTTCTTTTATAACTTAAACATATTTATTTTATAATCATCTCCCTTAAAAAAAATTTCTTAACTCGTGATCGTTTTATTTTACGATCCCCTTTCTTTCCTTTCATTTACGACATTATTCGTTAACTTAGCTATTGGAGTTAGGCAACTCCCATTTCTTATCTTTATATCTCTTCAAGATTCTTCTCTGAATTTTCTTGTTTATATAACAATTTCTCCTTTAAGGATTTCTAACTTCATTTATATCGTTCAACATTTCATTCGAGTTTCACATTTTCATCATATGTAACCATTTTCTATACTTGGTACACATCGAGTCTCTAACATTTTCAATATGGTATGCTGAGTGGTTTTACACAAATAACCAACAAACTAGGTTCCGAGTTGCTAGTTCGTATATACCTCCGCTCTATGAAGGAATCGTTTAGCCCAGATACCATACATCAACTACTAAAGAGTACAACTGTACCATACCTAACTATAACTTTTTTATTCTTAACTTCCTTACCAATATCTTCTTATAGACATTGTCTATTTGTTATCACCTTACATCCTTATTATTGGAGTTGGATAACCCCCCACAACTCTGCGAGATTCTTATTTGAATCCTCTCACGCATGTTTTAATCCCATCTCTATACGTTTCTTAAATTACTTCTTATTGTTCAAACTCTATATGAGCTTATTCTTTCATTATATTCACATCTCTTCTCTAAGGTTATAGCCTACAGTACTCCTACCTAAGGTTTATAACTTACAGCTTTGATACCAACTGTAACGACACTAAAATTCATACAATTTAATTCCCAACTTCGGTCGTTAACAATACATCTAGCTTCTAATTTTAAATCGTTATTCGATATTAAACTTTATAAAATACGGAATAATTTAAACTTTTATGTCTTCTTACTTTAATTCCCTGAATCAAAACCTTTATCAACTACATGTCTTTGAATCAATCTTATTTTATGATTCGCTTTATCACTGTTATCATATAAAATTTTACATTTCAATCCGATAACCTTTACATATCAGTTAACTCTAATTTTTGCTTTACAACTCAATATAAAACTATACATCATAAAACATTTAATACATCTCATGTGTCTTAATCATTGTTTAAGGAAATAACAACTTTAGCTAAAATATAAATCTTCATATATTATTTCTGATCCACTTCATTCAAATAGCACATAGTGTTATCTTCAATCCTTAACATGCAAAAATGGTTATTTGCAAGATTGAGCTCGACAACCCAACAAAATTTAACAGTTTTCATGCATCACGTAGCATATAATAAAATGCTCAACATATATCTCTTAAACATTGGACTATCATAACATACATGCTACAGTTCATATAACAAGTATAAAAATTGAGTTCCTTACTCAATCAGCATGCTTTACTCAATCAATGTAGTCATAAGTTGACTTTAACGTTTCAAGCTTTCAACATAAATATAACACATCATGTTATTTGCAATAAAGATTTAAAATAGTTAATCATCAAGTTCACATAGCAAATAGGAACTGAATGACTTGCCTGGTTCGTAGATTACCAATTACCGAAAATAGCTCAAATACTTTGCGTACATCCTACAACAGTTCAAAGGTTCATATTCAAATGCATTACATACATATATAATGAAACCGCAATGACTCTTAGTTTTAAATTTTTTATAACTTGCGTCTCTTTGAAACTTAACACATAACTTCAGGTGTTTACTCCTCTTCGTATGACACCTATCATTACGTAATTCCATATTGTATTTCTTTATACTTCTTTCGTAACTGACACTTAACGTTCAACAAAGTTGTCATAGAATCTATTATCTCATATTAGATGTGTTACACTTGTTAACAACAACTAAGTTATATAACCTCTCTCGTTACGCTTCCCTTACAAATGACAATTAAGTCTTCTAACGCATATTTACATCCTTTTAAACATATATTAGATTAACTAATCAAGTTAACATTCAAATCGTTCTTTCAACTTATATCTCACTATAAACCAACATAAACCTTATCATTTATTTCTTACTTCTTAAAACATCACATTTAGTTCCATTGCATAACTTAATTAAGCAATCACTTAAAATCTTTACACTTTGCATTACAACACCTTACAATCTGTTATTGCAGTTTTTATTATGTCTTAACATCATTAACATGCTTGCTTAGCTAATATAAGTCCATTACGCATGACCTGCAAATAGGCAGAAGTCTTTGCCTGGGCTCAGGGCACGGCGCAGATGCACTGCCCCAAGGCGCAACTGCTCCAACATAGATGCGCAGTTTCTGCCTGTGGTACCGGCGCAGCTGCGCTAAGCACAGATAGAAACTGCAGCAGCAGCTCTGCTACACGGCAGTCACCTATCTCAACCTAATTCCTACAAAAATCATGAAACCTAACATCTAAAACTTTGTAATAGCATAGTTACACATGTTATACACCATTCTAACTACATAAACATCACATTTACACAAATTTGAGGAATCAGAACCCCCAATTTCCAAATTTCTTCATTTTTTACTTATTTAGCGAAATCGATCGCCACGAATTCGTTTCTTAATCAATTGACACGATTCCAACTACGCCGCTTTCGTTTCTTAACATACAAACATATTCTAACATCAAATTGTAGATTATAACAAATATTGATAATGAAATTTCATACTTTCGAAAGCCATTTTTCAAACATAAACATTATTTTATATTTTTCTTCTTACAATTCAATTTCACTTGTTTGGTTGCTACCCCTTTTATATATACGTGTCACTAACAGGTTCTACAATACTATCACACACCCATAACTCATATCTTACAATCAACACTTGTCAAAAACCAATTTCAAGAAAATGAAAATTTCAAAACTGAGAATTAGAATTAGGGGTAGGTTATACCTTAAATTCCCGATTGATTGCAAGCGAGAAATAGTATTAAGCCTTGAAAGAATAAGACGCGAAGTAATAAAATGGCCACTCCCACGTACTCTTCCGTTAAAAAAATAAAAAGACGTCAGCTGGAATAAGCCAAAGGCCACAAGGCCTTGTTTGGCTAACCAAAAATTCCCCCAAACTAGATTATTTTTATATTATTTATATTATATAGTTACTTTTGTCACACTTGATTTTAGTTCATTTAAATGACTTTAGCTTAATTAATTTAAATAACTTATAAGGGTAATTATAATAATTATAATTTTTATTATAATTATACTTATAATTAATAAATAATTACAAATGTCTAATTTAATTAATAAATTAGAAACATCACTTTATTTATTTTATTTATTTATTTAATATTAAACAACTTATTTAATTTAATTAATTCATTAAATTAAATCTTCAAAGAATAAAATTTACCTTTGCTTTAACTTAATTACCATACACATGTAACTAAATTATTATACCACAATTTCATAAATTATTTATTTTTCTCAATAAATAAATTATTTAAAAATATGTATTTAGTTCAATAAATTTCTAAACTTAATTATAAAATTTATTTAATTTCTTCAATAGTTAACTTAACTATTAAACCTCACTTTCCCAATATATGAATATATATTTCTCTTCACACCAGAACACATATTTCAAAATATGTAATACGTATATATACATACTCAAACTCAAAATATCTCATAATAAGAATTTTAATTATTAAATTCTTATTTTAATAACTTATAAAAATTCGAGTTGTCACACATAAGTCTAGGCTCAATCGAGGCATAACTCGATAATGTTAGTCCATATATATATATACAAAAGAAATAAAAGCCACAGACCGAAGTCTGGGCAAACATACGCAACACGACTCTCAACGTGACGAACGGTGTATGCAAAGATGAAGAGAAATGCTTTAAAGTGTGTAAGAAGGCTTACAGTGGGCTGCCAAAGAAAACTTCAATAACTTGAAAAGGATGAAAAATCGGCTCCCGCCGGTAAAAAAGTATCTATATATGAGCTTACAAGGGTTTAAAATGAGAAATCACTCAGTTTAGGGTGTGTACAGAGCAATTTGGACAGGGCTTCCTCGCCTTTTTCCTTCTTAAAATGGCCACCCCAAGCTCTCTATTTGTAGAATGGGAGCCGCAGGTTGTCGCAGATGTACCTGCGACTGCCAGGGGTGCCCCAGGCTCCGCGAGTCCCGCCCTCTCAAAGTACGTGCGTGTGCACTGTGATGTCAGCTCGAACTTTCAGAATTACAATTCGAGCATCCGATTGAGGTATATAAGACCTACTTCGGACTACCGTTATCGAGGGCTACGCCATGACATGGGATTAGAGGTTGTACGAAGTCAGAAAGATGGGACCATACCCTCGCCTTCAAGCTTCAAATTCTATTCGGTGTGCTGCAATGCGTAGTAGTCACTCAGGATTGGACCTTCTTGGTTCTTGTGGGACATTGCTGTATAGAAATATCGGTATGAGATGTTAAGATGGTGCGATGTTTGATCGAGGTGGCAAAATGATGATTTTACCCCTCACCGGGGTTATCTCCAGTTTGGGCTGATAAAGTAGACGTTGCTCAGGGTTATCTCTGAGATTGGACTGCTGCAAGTACTGAAGGTCCTCAGGGTTATCTCTGAGGTGTGCCTGTCTTTCCGGGGTTATCTCTGAGTCTTGTATTGAATGCCTCGGGGCTTTGCCGAGTGTTCTGAAGCTGTTTGCATGGCTTTGAAACAAACATTTTTGGGGTTATCTCTGGAACTGCAACTACACACTCCTTGGGGGTTATCTCCAAGGTTAGCACTGCTATTCCCGGTGTTGTTTTCGGGACTGGAACTGAGCATCTCAGGGTTATCTCCGAGACAGAACTGTCCTCTCCGATGGAATTTTCGGTATCTTGAACTACAGTTCTCGGGGTTATCTCCGAGGTTAAAACCGAAACTCCCGGTGTTGTCGCCGGGGTTGAGGTTGAAACTTCCGGTGGTACCCGGGTTTGAGCTAGATGTCTCAGGGTTATCTCTGAGATGGTAATACATAGTATCCCAGGGTTATCTCCGGGACTGAATTGAGCTGTCCTTCAGGGTTATCTCTGAAAGACGATTTTGCCCTCCAGCAATGTTAGTAACAGGTATGCAGAAAATTTCGAGTGTCTACAATATGGAAGGACCGGGCACTATATTTTTTACGAATGATTTTTTTTATTAATTATTATGAATATTGGTATCAGTAATAATTTTGGAATATATGCGATATTATTTAAGCAGGTTAGTCAATCTAATTACTATAAGTTAACTAAGAAGAAAAGTTAAGACGGATAGTGTTCAAAGCCTTAATTTGGATTTTGAAATAAGGATTTGAAAATTAATACAATTATAATTGTATTTCAATATGATAGGTATGTGCAGGATGTGAGTAATGCTAATTGTTGATCAGTTATAACATAACATTACCTAATGAAATTTAAATAGGAATTTGAATATCAATGCAATTATAATTTAAATTATATTTAAGAATGATAAGTAATTGTACGTATGTGATTAAGGATAAATGTTATTGGTTGTAAACCTAATTAGGGAAACCCTAACGATTAGTTAGAAACCTTAATTGTTAAGTTAGAAACCCTAATCCTAGATTTGGAAACCCTAAACCCTAATCGATAACCATAAATCCTAATTTATAAACCCTAATGGTCAATAGCAAACCCTAATGGTGATTAGCAAACCCAAATGGTTAAAGTCTAAGGGACACATATGAAATGACCAAACTACCCTTAAAATCATGTGAGAAATTACCAAAATACCCTTTTATATGCAAAAAGAACAAATTACGCTTTATCTTATGTTTTAAGTAAAAGATATGGTAAATCTTGGTGAGTTATCACTTGAGATCTCACATGTGCTCTAAATCAACTCCAATCAGCCATCCCAATGACACCTAGCAACAACTACATACATTGAATCAAAGTTAGAAACTTAAATGTTAAGAAAATCCTTCACTTTAGTTTCTAAGTATAGCCAACTCTCTCTCTCTCCTAGAACACCAAATTCCTTAAGAAAATCAGTCATAAGTTAAGCAAGAACTATCCCATAACCATACAAGATTCGGATCAAAGGGCAGAAATCAAAAGATTGCATAAGAAGGTATAAACCCTAACCCTAGTTTAGATCTTGTATTCTTAGGTGGATTTTGTGTTTTGATGTTTATATATGTGCGATGATATATTAGTTGGTGATCTATGATGATAAATCATGGATCTATAACATTTAAATGTAAGAAAATCAAGATTTAAGAAACTGCCAAGAACCCTAAAAATGAGGTCTGTCAGTCAAATATCAAAGCCTCTAGATCATTTTCTGTTAATTGTTTGAGTTTGTAAGTGTATCATTGATATAGTATGCCATGAGGAGAGTACACTGGAAGTGGAATCATGTCCTTAGCATGTAGATAACTCAAGTTATTAATGGTCAAACATGGTTGATCAGTCACAGAAAACTGGATTCTGGAAAATCCAAAAACCTAGAAACTGTCTGACAGCATATTGTAGAGCTTAGATCTCTCAATTGTTAAGCTGTTAAGCCATGAAAGTGTATAACTTTTATACTATGACATATAGACTACCAAACCATGACACTAGAACACCTAGATCATAACTAGAATCCAAGTTATTGATGGTCAAATATGGGTTGTCCAATTATGACATATAGACTACTAAACCATGACATTAGAACACTTAGACCATAACTAGAATCCAAGTTATTGATGGTCAAATATGGGTTAATTAACTGGAAAAGATGCATTTATGGAATTTCCATAAATTTCAAGAACAAGTTCTGGCAGGTACTTTGACCAAGCCAAATCTTGCCTATGTTATCTTGTTAAGCTTGATAAGTGTAACACTTTTGAACATGGACAAGTATACTACAAAAAAGTGGCACTGGATTACTTAAACCATGCCCAAAATCCAAGTTATTAAAGCCTCAAAATGACCCCTCACATTGTCTGCATTTTCTGGGATTTCCAGAAAATTTAGACCAGTCATGACAGCTAGTTTGAACCCTTATATCTTCTTCATATGGTATAGTTAGGCCTAGAAATGGTTATATACTTATAGTATTACACTAGTAAAACACCATTGATACACTCTCATGCCAAGAAACATGACCCATTGAAAATTACTAATGGTCAAAGTAGCCCCCAAGGCATTGACCAAGGTTGTTCTTCGTTGATGAAGAACACCTACTGCGACAGTTTTTCTCGCTAAAGCTCTTTTGCGACACTTTTAATGAAAATTAATTAATTTAATTTAAATAAATAGAAAATAATTGAAAATAATTATTAAAAATTCATAATTGAGTTTTAAAAATTATTTTAAGTTATAAAAATTAACTTTTAATATTTTGACATAAATTTCATTAATATTTTAATTTATTTAAATATTAATTATATTAAAATTATTTAATAATTATATTAAATAAATTAGTTAAAAATAATTTTAATATTTAAAAATCATTTCAAAATGATATTAAAGTGTTAAAAAATAGTTGAAGTTATAATAAGTAACTTTAAATATTTTAAGATAAATTTCTTAAATAATATAATATTAATGGTACTAAATTTATTTAATAATTGTATTACATAAATTATTTTAAAATGATTTTAATATTTTAAAAACTATTTTAAAAGGATATAAAGGTTTTAAATATATTTTAAGTTAAAATAAATAACTTTTAATATTTTGACATGAAATACATTAATATATTAATATTAATAGAAATTATTTAAAAATGATTTTGATACTTTAAAGATCATTTGAAGGTGATATTAATGTTTTAAAAATGTTTTAAGTTATATTAAATAAATTTTAATGTTTTGACATGGATTTCATTAATATTTTAAATTATTTAAATATTAATGATAACGGAATTAGTTAATAATTAAATCATTTAAAAATGATATTAATGTTTGAAAATCGTGATAAATGATAATAATTCTTTAAAAATTATTATGAGCTTTCGAAAAATATTATAAATAATAATTAAATTATCTAAAATAATAGTGAAGCTTTTAAATAGAGTTTAATTAAAAATAAACTCGATAATTATCCAATACAACAGTCGAGCCACCGAATTGATACCAAAATCAAACCAGATTGAATTAGTTTGACTTAATAATTGTTCTTATATGCTCTAATGACGGTTATGAATATGTGACAATGTGCTTAAGCTATGTGATGCCTGTAAATAGCAGTATTATAAGTTATGATTTATTATTTTAATTGAAAGAATAGTCTTATTAATGATAGGTCTTTATGTATAAAAGATTAAACTATATTACGTAGCAATAAGCAGCAATCAAGGCAAGTATCCTTACTCTATTGTATTTACTTTATGTAATGGATCTTTGTAAGCAAGTATCTGAACTCTATTTTATATTGAGCAAGTATCTAAACCTTACACACTATTTTTATCTTGTGCAAACAGGTATATGTTTATGCAAATTTATGGAATATATCTTTATTGTGCAAGTTTATTAACTCTACTTTTATTGAGCACTAGTAATTGCCCGTGCCTGATGTGATGCCCCCGAATCCGGATACTTTCAGCCCACGGATGTGGTGCTACACGGTATTCATAACTATATATTCACTCCATTGAACAACATCAAAATGAGTGTATTTACCACATTCTTATTACAACAATAATAAATCCTTGCCCATGTTCTATAACCGAATACATTCTTCGTTTATCATAAGTATGATTCATACAAACATACTAGTCTATTACATGATAACTAATTATACATCTTAGCCTTGTCTTTATCTTTCTTAGAACTCTCGGTTCGTTCGGCCTTAGCTGTAATCATATAATTCAAGCAAAAAGTGATCATAACTAGCTCAGCAAGTCTAGTAATGTATAATATAAATATCACGTCGAAAATCATATGATTATTCTTCAATAACTGAACAAATAGTTATGAAGTACTATAAAATATTTGATAACAGTTTTCATTCTCATAAAACAAATCCGAAGTGCATACAGTATCTTAGAAATTCTGAGTAGGTCAAAAGACCATGAACAATTCTCTTTAGTTTTTATTCATGAAAAAGGACAACCCGACACTAAGTCCGTAAGTCCGATATATCTTACAAGCACTTCTAGGTGATCAGCCTATAGTACTCTATGTTGATCAACACTCATCCGGTAAATGTATTTACGTTTAATTTTTGGCAACCTAATGTGCCCATAGAATAATCGAAGTAAAATACATTTTGTTTATTCATACTCAGGCTTACCTTTGAATGTGACACCCCCAAATCCAGGTACTCCATTCCCACATGATTTGGTGCTCAATATCCAAAATAATTACATCTAACTACCCATAATAAAGGATAAAACATAACTTAAATAACTCAAGAAATAATCTTCCCCATTAAAGGGTTACAACAATAAAAATAATCCTAGGTAAACAAACCTTAAACTATTACATAAGTTTACAGAACACATCACAAAATAACATAAGTCTTATAACATAATCTTATTCAAATAAAATCACATAAGTCTTCAACACTTAGACATATTGCCCTTTCCTTTGCTAGAAGATGACTCATCAACTCTTTCAACTTTAGCTACAATGTTAATTGCAAGAGTGAGCAAACAATTGCTCACTAATATAAAGAATAAAAAAAGTAACAACATGAGATAAAACGATGGTTACTAGATAATAGGGAACTTGTTCAGCGAACTAAGAATAGAGAACCGTTCAAGATTTATATATGAGGGTGTTAAGACCACGAACTATGTCCTCGGTAATTAGGTATTATTACTGCCTCAACCTTAACAGTCATTTGGACTATACAGACATATCCTTACGTACTTAGGGGGATCAGCCCTTTGTACCATGTATTGTGCACAAACATCTAAACGTTACACGTACAAAATCCCCTATATTAGAGTTGTTCATCTCAGTTTGAATTTAGGATTTTCGCACTAAAGAAAGTTTAGTTTGGAACTAGCTTATCAGTGGTTCTAGAATTTTAGAACACTATTCAATTGTAGATTAATTCAATCAATAAGTGTTCGCTTACTATTTGAAGGTTCAATGTTTTAAAACATTTCATTTGAATAGACATAGTGTATATATATATATATATATATATATATATATATATATATATATATATATATATATATATATATATATGCAAAGTACTATATTCAAAAGAGTTAGAACAATCTAATTTGAATCAATGTTTTAAAACAGTATATGCTTTGAATAGCAATAACAAGAAATAGGAATGTGAAACTCGCTCGATATAACGAATTAGGTTACAAGCGTATATTCAACCATATATAAGATAGAATCAATAGGCTTGCTCAACTGTAATATAGGATTTGAAAAATGATAATTTAGAACTAGAAAGCTTGCTTGACAATAACAAATATCGAAATTATGAAACTTGCATTTATTATAAAGAGAATGAAGTTAGAGAACTTGCCTCATGTGTAAGTTACACAAGTGTAATAAATTTTTGTCAAATATCTTACATATATCATTAGGATCACAATACCAATTACTTATATTAACATCAACTTTATTAGTTTACTTTTCATTTCGATCAAGTCTATAATCTTTAACTTAAGACTTGATTATCCTACCCATTCACGTAAAATGAAACTGAATTCTCAACTACATCATAGTACACAACATGGTGGTTGTAGAACAACACCAATTCAAATGACATCACATTACGAACTTTCACAACTTACTAAATCATAATCTATAGTTTTGGCATTGTGATTACAATACATTAATACGTCTTGTAACATGTTTTAGGTCCTTTACAAATCATTAAAATATGTTAAGTTAACAATTTCCAAGCTATGTTGTTAGTAGCTCTTTACTAGGTCTGACTGACCATTGGCGCGGCCGCGCCATGGTTACCTTAAGATACAGTGAGCCCGTACGGCAGCGCGCCCGCGCTCGGCACCAAAACCAGTTTTACAGCAACGTGAATTTAACCTCTGCTATAACCAAAAGTTCTAATTTCTCCCAATTCCACAACAATTCATTAAACCCAATAGCTACAAACTTACTGCAACATTGCTAAGCATATACATAACACTTCTAACAACAAAACAACCAAAATTATAAGGATTTAAATCATTTTTTTGTTGTTTTCTACATTTTTAACACATTTTGTGAAATCAACCGCCAAAACCTTGTTTCTTAAACAAATTACACCATTCAAACTGTGTTGTTTTCGTTTCTTGATGTACTAACACAATCTAACACCAATTTACAGATTATATCACATATTGGATATCAAATTTTGTACTTAAACAAACCATTTTTCATGCATAAATACTGTTATTTACTTTTCCTCATACAAACCAATTTTTCAAGTTCTTTGATCATCAAATAGCACTCATACATGATTATTAACAGATTATAACACCATACATACATATATGTACCAATCAAACATGATTTAGAAATTTACAAAAAATAATTATGGGAACTCAAAACATGAACATTAAGAGTAGAGTATACCTTTAGTTCTTGATGTAAACAAAGTTACAGAAACCTTCTTCTTGGCCAATTCACAACACAACCCTCAACTCTCTCTATGATTCTCTCTTCTTACCGAGCTCTTTCTCTATACTCTGTTATCTAGCCTTAGGCAAAATATGCAAATAAACTGATATAGCCTCTTAACTTAATGCATCAGATTAAAAACCAAAGAGTTACGTCAGTTGCAAAATGTCAAAGGCCACAAGGCCTTGTTTGGCTAAACACAAACTCCCCTCTCTCAATTTATTTTCATAACATTTATATTATATAGTTTTACTTGTCACACGTGTAACCAATTTACATAACTTACAATTATAGTTATAATAATTATAATTTTAATTGTAATAATACTTATGGTTAATAAATTATTATACATCTAATGTAATTATTAAATTAGACTATAACAACATTTCATTTTATTTAATTTTTTTTTCATTAAATCAAATCTTTAAATAATAAAATTACCATTAATCAATTTAGTTACTAAATTATTGCACCACAATTTCATCAATTATTTATTTTTTTCAATAAATAAATTATTTAAAATATTTATTTAATTCAATAAATATTTAAATTAATTATAAAATTTCTCGATCGTTACATTCTTCCTTCCTTAAAAAGATTATGTCCCTAGAATCATGACTCGATAAATTCATTTGTCACGTTCTTCCCTCCTTAACAGGATTCTGTCCCCAGAATCGCTATACAAAATTGAGCAAATAACTGAGGATAATTCCTCATCATAATTTCTTCAAGTTCCCACGTAGCTTCTTCAGCTTTGTGATTTCGCCAGATTACCTTAACAAAAGGTATCACTTTATTTCTTAGTATTTGCTCTTTCCTATCGATAATTTGAATAGGAACTTCTTCATATAACAAGTCTTTCTCAAATTGTAATGGCCTATATTCAATAATATGCTTATAATCAGGCTTATATGGCCTTAATACCGAGACATGGAAAATGTTATGAATATTTCCTAATTCCGGAGGTAAAGCTACCTCGTAAGCCACTTCACCAACTCGTCCCACCACTTCAAAAGGTCTTATAAACCTAGGGTTCCTTTTTGCCAAATCAAATTTTCCCATTCAAGGGAGACACTTTCAAGAAAACAAAACTACCGTTATCAAATTCCCAATTTTGTCGGTGTTGATCGGCATATTTCTTCTGTCTATCTTATGCGACTATCAATCTTGCTCGAATCACTTTGATGACTTCAACCATTTATTGTACGAATTTTGGACCCAATAGCTGATGTTCACCTACCTCATCCCAGCATAATGGAGTTCTGCATTTCCTACCGTATACTCGTGTGATAAATATTATTATAGGCAAAAATGGTCATCCTAATTTCTTTTAAAATTCATAATACATGCTCTGAGCATATCTTCCAATGTTTGGATAGTTCTCTCATTCTGTCCGTCGGTTTAAGGATGATACGCTGTGCTAATTCTCAACTGTGTTCCCAAGCATTCTTGTAGTCATTTTTAAAAATTTGATGTGAAACGCGGATCTCTGTCTGATACAATGGACACTGGGATACCGTGCCTTGGAACCACTTCCTTCACGTACAATTTTGCCAACCGATCTAGTTTAAATGTAATCTTGATTGGAAAACAGTGTGCCGACTTCGTCCATCGACAGATAATCACCCAGATGGTGTCGTAACCTTGCTGAGTCGTTGGAAGACCTATCACAAAATCTATTTTGATATATTCCCATTTCCATTCTGGTATCTCCAACGGTTACAACAATCTGTTGGGTCTTTGATGTTTAGCTTTAACTTTTTGACATGTTAAGCATTTCGCCACACAATCAGCCATGTCCTTCTTCATATTCAGCCACCAGAAATGATGTTTGAGGTCTTGGTATATTTTTGTACTTCTAAGGTGAATTGAATATCTTGAGTTATGAGCTTTACTCAGAATTTCCTCTTTAACTTTCGGTACTGGCAGAACCCAAATTCTCCCTTCGAATCGAAGTAACCCTTTCGAATATATTTTAAATTTGTTTTTCTCACCTTTAGATACTTTTCTTCTTATTGTAGACACTCAAAATTTTATGTACACCTGTTACTGACATTGTAGGAGGGCAGATTCGTCTTTTAGAGATAACCGTGGAAGATAGCTCATATCCAATCCGGATATTACCGGAAGCTCAGACTCAACCCCGGAACACATATCGGGAGTATCAGTTCTAACCTCAGAGATAACCCCGAGGCATGCAGTTCAAATACCAAAAATTCTACTAGAGAAGGCTGATTCATCTCGGAGATAACCCCGAGATATTCAGTCTTAGTCCAAACACCAGGAATAGTAGTGCTAACCTTGGAGATAACCCCAAGGAGTGTAATTGCAGTTCCAGAGATAACCCCGAAAATGCTTGTTTCAAACGCATGCAATCAGCTTTAACCTCGGTACTCACATCGAGGCACTCAGTACAAGACTCAAAGATAACACCGGGAAGACAGGCACACCTCAGAGATAACCCTGAGGACCTTCAGTACTTGCAGCAGTCCAATCTCAGAGATAACCCTGAGCAACGTCTGCTTTATCAGCCCAAACCAGAGATAACCCTGGTGAGGGGTAAGTTTGTCATTTTGCCACATCACGCCGTCTCAACATTTCAGATATACATTTCTACACAGCAATGTCCTATAAGAACCAAGGAAGTCTAATCCCAAGTAACTATTGTGCAGGGCAACAGATAGAGTTTGAAGCTTAAAGATCAGAGGGTATGGTTCCATCTTCCTGACTTCGTACAACCTCTAATCCCATGTCATTGCGTAACTCTTATCAACGACGGTCCGAAATAGGTCTTATACACCTCAATCAGTTGCCCGAATTGAAGTTCTAAAAGTTTGAGTGGACATCACGTTGCTTGCGTGCACGTACTTCGAGATGGTAGGACCCGCGGAGCCCGGGGCACCCCGGGTAGCCTCAGGTATATCTGCGGCTAGCCGCAGTCCCCCCTCTATAAACAGAGGGCTTGGGGTGGCAATTTTGTAAGAGAAAAATACGAGAAAGCCCTGTCCAATTTGCTCTGTACACCCCCTAAATTGGGTGCTTTCTCATTTTAAACACTTGTGAGCTCACATATAGCTACTATTGTATCGGCGGGAGCCGAGTGTTCATTCACTTAAAGTTATAGAAGTCTTCTTTAGTAGTCCACTATAAGCCTTCTTACACATTTTAAAGCTTTTCTCTTCATCTTTGCACACACTATTCTTCACGTTGAGAGTCATGTTGCATGTGATTGCTTTCACATCTTTACTTACATTTTTGATCCCCCATGGAGGTGCTTCGTGGTTGGTGATCATGTTTATATATATATATATATATATATATATATATATATACTGCTTACTGCTTTCGTATAAATTACGGCATCATGTATGCCTAGGAATCATGTAATCACAGATTCAGCTTACTGAATCTAGATTCGGTTCCCGTGATGGACATTTTTAGCTATAAACAGCTTGCACATTTATTCACAGTGTTTGGATTCATCAGATTGTTTTCATACCCATGAAGAGTTCGGCACTTCTTTGTACATTATTTTCTCGAAGATGCTTAGTATCTCGAAAATAAAAGTAATCAAGGCGGACATTTAATAAAATGGAAGTATCAAAGGCCTCAATTACTAATAAGCATAAGGGTTTGAAAAACCTCTTTTATAAAACATCACTGCTATATCTTGTTTAAAACTGAATTTTTACATAAATTCAAACCCTTTGTATATAGGTGCGAACGAGGCATATCACTACTTCCAAATAATTTCATATTGACCCACACACACACACATATTCATATAACAATTTTTTGAAAAGTGGTGATCACCGTGATAACACGGATGTCGGGGGGTGCCTAACACCTTCCCTCTACATAAGCAAGTCCCCGGACTCTAATAAATCTCGGTTTCATAAACTCATTTAGCAGTATCACAACACTGGGTCAATGTACAAACCTTTTAACGGTTGTGTTGGTACATCCAGTTAAAAAACTAATTGGCGACTCTTACAGTCAAATCGTCGACATATAAATGTTGGACCTTTTTCAGTTGTTTTTTCAAAAAAATCTCACCTAACATGAGAACATAAAAGAATAAGAACAGAAAAGGGACAAATAAAAATCTAGACGTCGACAGGTGGCGACTCTGCTGGGGACACCAGTAAGAGGACTTAAGCCGTTATTTTAGGCTTTTCAAAACTGTTAAATGGTTGTGTGTGGATGTTGCATTTACATTTGATGAATGTGTACAAATGCATTTCTTTACCGCACTACAATATATCTACTTGTGATATTAATGCTTAACACATGTCATCATTTTTATAAACGGTGAGATACGTTGTATGTGAATGTATAGTGTGTGGTTCCTCCACCAGGAGGCTATCCTGTCGGTGTTTGATTACTGGACTCGTAGGAAGATTAATTCCAACGAGGCTCAAGAAAGGCACCACCCAAATTCGCTCCAATTGAAAGGCCAGACTAACTTCCCGTTGAGTAAATTGCAATGATTTGGGAACCTTCATGCCAAAAAGCCGCGAGAGTAACCTGAAAGTAATATGCATACAAGCCAATCATGTATGATGATAAAGCATATACTTTGTAATCAATCTTATTTATTTATTCATACAAGAATTATTTATAAAGGCATTTATTATCAACATGGTGTTGTTTTAATAATATGTGATAAACCCATAGTTTTAAGTAATGCTTTTAGAATAATGATGAGATCATGCTAATGAGATCTAAATTCTTAGATAGCTTAAAACTAAAATGTTCCCAATCAATGGATTACTAAAAGGGGATTAGTGAATCCGGATAGATTGGTACATATGTTGCTTGCTCATTGGATGAGGATGATTGATCTCATGATCGTTTGTGTGGAGACACTAAAGCAAGTATGTAGGTGCTTATTGGAGAATAAGTTCACTGAACGTGACTCGCTGAGGAATACCTAATGGAGTTTTACTTACCTGTCAATAGGAATTCCTGTAGTGATAGTAGTACAAATGATCCTTAGACTTGAGATCATCATAGTATCTTATATATAATTAATTATACTTTGACTTATTCCTTAAGACTCTTAGAGTATATCAAAGGGTATGCCTGGGTGTAATAAGTTATATATGAAGATAATGAATGATAAATAAAGAATCTACCACTTCTAGTAAAAGAAGAGAAATGTCCTATGCGATTCGATAAATGACAACCCAAGAATCCTTAGCCAAGGTGGAATGAAATTAGAAAGTAGTTTCTAATTTGCATTCATTAGGAGTTGTGCATTTAGGAATTGAAATACATATAATTAAATAAAATAAGACTTGACAGTAATTCCATGTCTTATATTTAATTGGGACATTGTATGGTGGAAGGATTAAATTGTACGGTAACTATTAATTCAAAGGTTTTTTTATGATTAATGTTGAAATCTATATTATCTGGAAAGTCGTTGATCGCTAGGGAGGCTTATCCCTATTGTAGAATAAATATTATTTATTTAAATAAATTAATCGTTTAATTTATTTATTTAAATAAGATTAAAATTGTTCTAATTGATTTATTCATAACCGGTTTAATATGGAGAACCTAAAGGGCCACACCGTAAAAGAAATAATAACTGTTTAAGAAGTTAATGGCATAATCGTAATAATATGTTAAGTATATTTAATTTAATCTATTGTGATAGAATAGATTAAATAGCTTAATATTTATTATTTAATATTTTAGAAATATTAAAAATAAATTAATAAGAGGAGTCTTATTAATATTATTACAATTATTATTATTTTAATTTCTAAAAAAGTTTAGAAATTAATTTAATATAAGTACTCTCATTTATTCCTAATAGGATTAGGAGAGAAAATTAGTTAAAGGAGTTTAATTAATTATCCATAATAAGATCAGGGAGCCCATTTAATTAAAAGAGTTTAATTAAATAAATAATACATTATTTTAATTAAATAGGGTTACCTGATATCTTTATAAGAGGAGTCTTATATCAGATATCAAAGATATACGTAATTCCAAGAGTTGGAGAGTACGCCCCCTTTTTCTATAGAGATAGAAAAACTAAGGTTTGAGCCAATACACTCTTCTTCTTGAAAATTCTTCTTCCTTGGTGGATCACCTCTAGAGGCCATACACTTGGGTGGCTTACATTGATCAAAGGAAGGAATCTACCGGAGATTCAAGGAGATCGCGGAGAAGTAGGAGATGAACTCGTACCTGAGGAAGCTTATTTCTACAAGGGTATGATTTCATAATTTCTTGTTCTTCGTTTTAATTAATAATATACATAAAGGATGATCCGGGTAATTGGTTTGTGAAAAAAATTTAAAATCTGATTTTATTATGCTTCCGCTAATTTTGCAATTTGATTGCTACTTTGATTTTCATAAAACCTAACAGTGGTATCAGAGCCAAACTTTATGTAAATTATTAATTGTTTTGATTCCATATTTGTATGGGTATGTATTTAAAATAATTTATTGTGCATAATTTGTTGTATAAAATTATTATATTATTATATTATATATATATATATATATATATATATATATATCTTTGCCGAAAAACTGTTTTCGGAAAATAATTTTTTTACCGAGTTCGTCAGTTCGTGGGTGAATTTTTTTTTTCAAAACTAATCTGTTTCATGGCTTGCCTTATTTTGAATCATATTGCGCACGGATATCATGATTTGCATGATATTAGTTTCCTGATGCAACTTTTCCACGTGATAGTTTGTATATATATGATATATAATAATAGTCCTACTTTTCGTATAGCTCTAGGACACTTTAAAAAATATCTTGGACAAGGCTATGATATATATATATATATATATATATATATATATATATATATATATATATATATATAATTAAAATAAAAGAGTTTATTTTAATTTTGAAATTGGATTTCATGCAACATAAAATTGCCCATTAAATGATATTCATATATATATATGGAATGTTTTTATTTATTGATATATATGATGATATGTATGATAATAAATGGGATTGATTATGAACTATTGACCAATGTGATTGGATTTATTTTGGTTGGATGTTTGAATGAATGAGTTTTATTAAATGGGGTATGCGTACCTCGTCTTTTCTGGTTTTCTTCTTGATGTAAATTCTATCTCTCTCCTATGTACTTCCCCTTGACTGCTGATCAAGGTTTCTATTTAAATTAAATAGTTTAATGTAATAGGATTAGTTAGAATTTTTTCGAAGAACTAGAGATCAAGGAGCAAGAACCACTTGAAGACCCGTTTGCAATGGAGCCCGGGTTTATATGTAATAGTTATATTTAAATGTTTATTCTTGCACTCTAGGGTTTGACCTTTTGGTTCACTTAGTGGCTCTAGTGAACCAAACTAGAATAAAAGCCCATAATCAATCCGGGTATAATATAATATTCTATATGTGCATGCTAGTATTATATATATTATATATTATGCAAACATACTTCGCATGTTTAATAATATGACGCGTGTTTTATATATATATTTTCATGCGCGCTGAACAAGATGAGACTAATAAAAACAAACCCCTCAAAGTTTTTTAATTATATTAAGTTGTAACGCTCAAAGATATTTGGAATATCGAGCGTCGCCTTCTAGCATAATAAAAATAATAGAGTATCGAATATTTAATATGAGTTTGTTGTGCACACATAAGGCGAGTATTAAATATTTGAGATGTTGTTTTTATTACATTTGATGTTTATAAGGAATTGAACATTACCGCTTTGTTGTGCACACACAAGGGCTGTAGTTTTCTCTTCACTTATATGGAAATGCTGGGTATGGCTTAACTTAAATCATTTTATTTCGGATGTGCACACACTTGACCATTGTGATTTAAGAGGCAAAATATAAGGAGTTACATGATGATGTAATTGATAAGAGTTGTCTACCTATTTATTTATATATAGTTTGTTCTGCACACACAAGGCTATATACATTTGAAATGGGATCCTTATTCTCACTAGCAAATCTTTAATTAGATATTGCCGAACTATATTCATGAGGGTAATATAGTTTGAAGAAAATAGTGGGAGATACCAATATAAAATAAGACCTAATTTATTTTGGTAATTAATTAAATGAATGTTTGCTAAAATATTGTCTTTTTAACATGCAAAATTTTGAAAATGTCACATTCACTAATTTCACTGCGTAGCATACTTGATGCTAACAAATTGACAGGACCGAACTACACGGACTAGTTAAGGAATCTGAGAATTGTTCTCACTGCTGAAAAGATTTCTTATGTCCTAAATTTGCCCGTACCTACAAAAGTTGCAGAGACAGCCTCTGAGGAAGATATTGCTACTTTTAAATAGTGGCAAGATGATGCATCTGTGGCTCAATGCATCATGCTCGCATCCATGAGTAACGAGCTTCAGCGTCAACATGAAAACATGGATGCTCATACTATACTGATGCACCTACAAGAGTTGTATGGTGAGCAAAGTAAGACTGCTAGATATGAGATATCTAAGGAGCTCTTTCGATCTCGGATGACCGAGGGTACTACTGTTGAGACTCATGTCCTAAAGATGATTAATTTGATTGAACGTCTTGGACAGCTTGGGTTCGTCATGGATGGGGAGTTGAGTCAAGATTTGATCTTGCAGTCACTCCCTGACACCTTCTCATAATTTGTTGTGAATTTTCACATAATAAGTTGGACGTTAGCTTGCCTGAGTTACTTAACATGTTGAAAACTGCTGAAGGTCACTTCCCATCCAAGAAGAACCATGTCTTACTGGTGGATGATTCTTCCAAGAAAAGGAAGAGACCCAAGGTATCTTCTGAAAAGAAGAAATCCAAGAAGGCTAAGGGAAATGTGAAAGTGAAGGATCAAAAGAAACCTGATCCAGCTTGCAAAGGAATTTGCTTCCATTGCAACAAGTCGGGTCACTAGAAGAGGAACTGCAAGGATTATCTTGCAGAACAAAAGCAGAAGAAGCTTGGAGAAGCTTCAAATCCTAATCAAGGTTTGTTTATGATTGAAATTAATTTTTCTGAAAGTCAATCTTCTACTTGGGTATTGGATACCGGCTGTGGTTCTCAAATATGTAAAAATATGCAGGGACTGGTCAGAAGTAGAAAGCTGAGCAAGAATGAAGTCGTCCTACGAGTGGGAAATGGAGCAAAGGTTGCTGCATTAGCTGTAGGGACTTGTTGTTTAGCACTGCCTACGGGCAAATCCATTAGTTTAAATAATTGTTATTTTGTTCCGTCACTTATTAGAAACATTATTTCAATATCTGTATTGGATATGGATGGTTTTGACATTATAATAAAGAACAATAGTTGTTTTATTTATAATAATAATGTTTTATATGGTGTTGGTAAGTTACGAAATGGACTTTACATTCTTGACTTGCATGAAAATATACTTCAAATTGAACAAACTAAGAAAAGGAAAAGAGGTGATGTTAATTATACCTATATGTGGCATTGTAGACTCGGTCATATTAATGAAACAAGATTATCCAAGTTGCATAAAGATAGGCTCCTAGAGCTATCGAATTATGAATCATATCCAACTTGTGAATTTTGTCTCATGGGAAAAATGACTAAATCTCCTTTTAGTGGAAAAGGAGAAAGAGTTATAAAGTTGTTAGCGTTGGTACACACAGATGTATGTGGACCTATGACAACGAATGCACGAGGAGGGTATTCTTATTTTATTACATTCACTGACGATCACTCAAGATTTGGATATGTGTATTTAATAAAATACAAATCTGAATCATTTGAAAAGCTCAAAGAGTTTAGAAGTGAAGTAGAGAAACAAACGGGCAAAAGTATTAAAATTCTTCGATCAGATCGAGGTGGTGAATACTTAAGCAGTGAGTTTCTCAATTGTCTCAAAGAAAATGGTATAATCTCACAATGGACTCCACCAGGGACGCAACAGCTGAATGGTGTGTCTGAAAGGAGAAATCGAACACTGTTGGACATGGTTCGTTCCATGATGAGTTTTACCGATCTTCCGGTATCATTCTGGGGATATGCCCTAGAAGCGGCTACATATCTACTAAATAAGGTTCCCTCGAAATCCATCCCTAAGACTCCATATGAGATGTGGACAGGGAGGAAGCCTAGTTTTAAGCATGTTAAGATTTGGGGATGTCCAGCTTATGTGAAAAGGTTTCAAAATGATAAGCTTGGGACAAGATCTGATAAGTGTACTTTTGTGAGATATCCTAAAGAAAGTTTAGGATATTATTTCTACAATCCTACTGAACAAAAAGTGTTTGTTGCCAAACATGCTGCCTTCTTGGAAAGGGAGTTTATCCTTGAAGGGGTCAGTATGAGGAAAATAGATCTTGAAGAAATTCAAAAACCACAAACCACTACAAATCAAATGGATGAACCTGTCCAAGTAGAGATTCCTTCTGTACCACACCCTATTCGTAAATCTGGAAGAGTACCAAAGATACCTAATAGGTATGGACTTGTCATAGAAGATGACGATGATGTATGCATCATTGATGATGATGATCCATTGAATTACGAATAGGCTATGAGTAGTAAAGACTCAGAGAAGTGGCAAGAAGCCATGAAATCCGAGATGGACTCCATGTATGAGAACCAAGTATGGACTTTGGTTTCACCACCTGAAGGCATTAAGCCTATTGGGTGTAAATGGGTCTTTAAAAGAAAGACTGGAGCAGACGGCAAGGTAGAGACCTATAAGGCCCGACTGGTCGCAAAAGGTTTTAAACAAAGACAAGGAGTTGACTATGACGAAACCTTCTCACCAGTAGCAATGCTCAAGTCCATTCGAATTTTGCTTGCCATTGCAGCTTACCATGACTACGAAATCTGGCAGATGGACGTGAAAATGGCCTTCCTCAATGGGAAACTTGAGGAAGATGTGTATATGACACAACCAGAGGGATTTGTTTCAAAGGTTGGAACAAATCAAGTATGTAAGCTACAACGATCCATTTATGGATTGAAGCAAGCTTCTCGTAGGTGGAACATCCATTTTGATGAGACAATCAAAGAGTTTGATATTATCAAAAATGAGGATGAACCATGTGTGTACAAGAAGGTTAGTGGGAGCGCTGTTTCATTCCTCGTATTATATGTTGATGATATATTACTGATAGGGAATGATATTCCTATGCTACAATCAATTAAAATCTGGTTATCTAAACACTTCTCCATGAAGGACTTGGGAGAAGCATCCTATATTTTGGAGATAAAGATCTATAGAGATAGATCTAAAAGGATGCTTGGCTTGTCCCAAGGAACGTACATTGACTCCATGCTAAAGAGGTTTAGCATGGAAGATTCCAAATGAGGTCTCATGCCGATGAGTCATGGAATACATCTCTCCAAGAAACAGGCCCCAAAGACACCTGAGGAGAGAGACCGTATGATTAAGAACCCTTATGCTTCGTCAATAGGATCTATCATGTACGATATGATATGTACTAGAATGGATGTCGCTCATGCACTTAGTGTAACA
Organism: Panax notoginseng; assembly: GCA_016801055.1. Lineage (NCBI taxonomy): Eukaryota > Viridiplantae > Streptophyta > Magnoliopsida > Apiales > Araliaceae > Panax > Panax notoginseng. Next base: position 207,969,462 of record CM029013.1, on the reverse strand, counting down.
AGCAGATATCAGTCGAATCTAGGAGAAGAACACTGGAAGGCAGTGAAAAATATCCTAAAGTACTTAAGAAGAACTAAGGATGTATTTCTTGTCTACGGTGGGTCTGAATTGAAACTAGAGGGCTTCACAGACTCAAGTTTTCAAACAGACCAAGATGACAGTAAATTCGTTTCGGGGTATGTGTTTACTGTGACGCCCCCAAATTCGAGTTCTCAACCCCGGGTTTGGTGCTCACTATCCATCATCAACATAAGCATTCTATATACTATTGCGGAATAATAAACATACGTTGTTCATTATAATAAAGTCTTATACAATACCCCAAGGTCTATTACCTTAACATAAACATACCTTACTTAAGTTACATAAAGTAACACAAAAGGTTTACATAAACATCAAACATAGTATTTCATGATACTTAAACATTTATAATAACTATTCTTGGACCTTTCCCTTGCCCTTGTCCTTCTTACTTGAACTCTCTGGCTTAGCTGAAATAAATGTCATGATATAGCAAGTGTAAGCAACTAATTTGCTTAGCAAGTTTAAGTACAAAGAAGATATATCATGACTAGCAAGAAATTTATCGTTCAATGTTCAACAATAGAAATTAATTGCGAAAGAACATGAATTAAGTCTTGATAACTGAATATTCGAACAATTGAATAACAGATACTGAGTGCTCATAATGACCATGAACATATGCTAAGGTTGTCAATACTTAACTGGTCCTTTTAATAAGTTTTGGTAATCAAGGGAATCAGCCTTTCATACCCGGTGTATTATGCATAAACACTTACTATACGAGCAATAATTGGTTTTCAATAATGCTTTAATCAAATTATTCTTTTTCTCAGTATTGAGTCCTTACCACGTCAATTGGTGAAGAATAACTTTTAACAACATATTTGATTTAACAAATTTAAACATATTTGGTCTAGCCGATACAATGAGCATAGATCCATATCTTAAATAGTTCATGAATAGAAGAACTTTAACCAATTCACAGTTTAATAATAATAGAACAAGAATTTAATTGCACTAAGTGCGAGCATCGATAATCAATATGGATGTGAATAATAAACAATAATTATTCACTAACATGCTTTAAAAAGAATAACTCAAGTTTGAGTTAGAGAACTTGCCTTGACTGCGATCTACTGCTACACAATTTAATTTAATCTCTTTATTGTAAAGACCTATCATTGTTAAGATTGATCTTACAATCAGCATATTATACTTTATATCATAATACAATTACTCTATCAGCAATTTAGTTAACACTTAACCACATAATCAATTATCTAAAAACATCCTCATTAATATCATTCTTTGATAGCATTTTAATTATTTTTTCATATACCTTATGATTTAACACTTAATCTTTCCTTTTATTAGCTCTTCTTTATAATCTAGTAAGATGAATACTAACATCATAGTCTAGATTATACAAACATGTAATCCAGCCACCTGGATTGGCTAATCCAGCAAACTGGATTCAACAAACTTCCAATCCAACAAGACTGGATTCTAAATCCTTCAATCCAGTAAACTGGATTCAACATTTTTTTCCAATCCAGCAAACTGGATTCAACATTTTTTCTAATCCAGCAAGCTGGATTCCATATCTCCTTTACGAAAATACCAAATCAACTTATTATTTTTCTATCCTTTGGCCATACTTATATACATATATTTAATACACAAAAAATTATTTTTTTGTAATTTTTTAATTTCTTTTACTATTTTTCAAAACTCATTTTTAGTGCGTGGCTTAAGAAATTAGCCCCATCATGCTCAACTCCAAAAATTCCCATCTCTTGGCATTATCTCATACATGTTAACGTGACCCTCCAGTTTAAATTTCGTGTCCATCGGAGTTATAGAACTCCGATTTTAGCAATTTTCGTCCGAAAAACTTAAATATTGAAATGATCATAACTTGGTCATTTTAAGTCGGAATGAGCTCATTTTTGGACAGGAGCTACTTTATGACATATATTTTCATGTCCCAAAATGCCGGAATTTATTTCATTTTTTAAGTGGCCGAAACTGCCCTTTCAAAATTTTGGGCAGACTCCGTTTTTGGATTTTTAGCTTTTACCTACTTTGCTAAAATCAGTCCATACGGAAATCTACAACTCCTTTTTAGGTGATTCCACTTGCGTTTGAAAGATATCTCATCATATTACTCTCCCAAATTTTTCCAGAATTTTTAAATGCCAGAAAAATGACGAAAATACCCCTTGTATTGACTGTCCAAAAACAGTTTATTTTTCTTTCAAAAGACCAAACTATTTTTGCTAAAACAGTTGCTACCACTTGTGTATTTAACATTTTTGAATGCTACGACTTGGGTTTAGTAGTTAACTTACATATCTAGCACCCATCTTTGACGGATCACAAAAATAAGGGGTAGATCAAAAACGGTAGTCGATCAAATGAAGTGAAAAAAAACTAGAGTTTTCTAAAGAAACAGAACTAGTTTTTCTTATATCCTTTTGATTCACTTTCTAACACTCAAATATGTTAGAACCATACTTCAAACCATATAAAACATGTAGATAGAGGGTTTTAGACCTCAAGATCATAAACCTTAGATAACCAAGATCAAACAAAATAAAAAGAATAAGCTAGATTAGTTTTCACCTTGATTTTTGGGCACACTTTCTTTTTTTTCCAAAGTAAGAGATAAACTTTGGGTGCATCAATAGTGGATTTCCTTCCTCTTTCTCTCCTCTTCCCCACCGAACTTCTCTCTTTCTCTCTCTCTCTTTTTCTCTTATGTTTTTGCTTAGCTAGTTTAAGAGAAAATAAGACAAAGTAGAATAAAAGTGGAAAGAGAATGGGCTTAGGTGTTGGAAAAATATCTATAGATACATTAGTATATCTCTACTTAATCCACTAACATATCTCTTCCCTTCTCTCTCCATATAACTTGTAATCTTGGCAAACTAAGGTGGCTCCATACCAAAGTTGACACCTAGCCCATATTGCACTTATCTTTGGAAAATTAGAAGTATGAAATGATGGCATTCATCCCCCCCTTTTTCCCTCTTGCTTGGCCGGCCATGTGGCCTCCTTATCCCCAAGTCTTACTCTTGTTTTTATTGAAATATCTAGTATACAAAATGTCTAAAGTATCCTCTTCAATTGGGCTACAAGTTGGGCCATAAAAAAAATGTTTTGGGCTTTCCATAAATAACCTATTGGACTTTTAATTAACTAGTTTGACTTACTAAATAATATGAACTTGGGCCTCCCCAATTGAATAATTGTGCAACTAGCATGCCTACTTGCCCATTAAATTTAATAGTGGTCTAGCTTAACAATTAAATTATCTACATGTCCAATACTTACATAAATTCTTGGGCTTGTTTAAACTACTTGACATCCTTAGTAATATAAACCCTATTATCACATGAACTATTTCTCATTATTATTGATATTTACACATTCACATCAATCAATAATGTTAATTAACTTACATAACCCAATTAGACTTGTCTTATTCAAGTTTATTGAGTACCTAGTTAGGGTTTAACACCTTAAATCTATTTCCTAGATTATTAAAATACTTAGGTTAGTTCATTAACTTATATAACTTATTAGTGAGACTTCCTTTAAATATTATATCATACTATCCACATAATCACTTAATCATTCACAATCTATTACAGATTATTTAATATATTTATAATGTACCACAGAAGTTCTTGGTTATTACATTCTCCCCTCCTTATAAGAATTCCGTCCCCGGAATTTCATTAAGGTTATTCAAAAAGATTTGGAAACTCTTTCCTCATCTTTTCCTCGAGTTCCCATGTAGCTTCCTCAGCATTGTGGTTCCTCCAGAGCACTTTAACAGAATGTATAACCTTATTTCTCAAGTTCTGCTCTTTCCTATCCAAAATTTCTATAGGAACCTCATCGTACGATAAGTTTTTCTCGACTTGAATCGACTCGTATGATATCACATACTTGTAATCCGGCTTGTACGGACGCAACACTGACACATGAAACACATTGTGGATATGTTCCAGTTCAGGAGGTAGAGCTACCTCATACGCTACTTCCCCTATCTTCTTCAGTATTTCAAACGGTCCAATAAACCTTGGACTCAGTTTATCTTTCTTCCCAAATCTTATCTTCCCCTTCCAAGGAAATACCTTCAGAAATACGTAGCTTCCCACTTCGAAATCTATTTTCTTACGATGAATATCGGCGTACTTCTTTTGTCGATCTTGAGCTGCTACTAGTCGAGCTCTTATCACTTTGATAATCTTCACCGTCTGCTGAACCAATTTTGGCCCCAACAATCTTCTTTCACCTACCTCGTCCCAACATAAGGGCGTTCTGCATTTTCTCCCATACAGGGCTTCATACGGTGGCATACCAATGCATGCATGATAACTATTGTTATACGCAAACTCCTCCAACGGAAGATGATCTTCCCAGCTTCCCTTGAAATCCATCACACAGGCTCTAAGCATATCTTCTAAGATTTGAATCGTTCTCTCGCTTTGCCCATCTGTCTGTGGATGATACGCAATACTCAACCTTAATTGTGTCCCCATTCTTTCTTGAAGACTTCTCCAAAAGTTTGACGTGAAGCACAGATCTCTATCAAACACGATTGATACTGGCACTCCATGTCTCGAAATAATTTTCTTGATATACAATTTTGCTAGCTGATCCAAATTATACCTAATCTTGATCGGCAAAAAGTGTGCTGACTTTGTAAGACGGTCGACAATTACCCATATAGCATCATAACCCTTCGGTGTCGCTGGAAGTCTTACCACAAAATCCATCGTGACGTGCTCCCATTTCTATTCTGGAATTTCTAACGACTTTAATAATACACTTGGTTGTTGATGCTCTGCCTTGACTCTTTTACAAGTTAAACAGCGGCTGACGCATTTAGCAACCTCTCTCTCCATGTTTGGCCACCAATAATGTTGACGCAAATCTTGATACATCTTTGTGCTTCCTGGGTGTACTGAGTATCTCGTATTGTGCGCTTCTTGAAGAATCTCTTCTCGTAACTCTGGTACTGCAGGTACCCAAATTCTTCCTTCAAATCTCAGCAATCCAGTGTCGTCGATCTTATACTTCAGCTTTTTGCCTTCGACCAACCGCTTCTTTATGTTACTGCATTCTTCATCATTCTCTTGTGATTCTTTCACCTTGTCTAGTAAAGTTGGACTTGCTTCCATTTCTATTACTTTATCCGAAACCTTCGGATTTTTCACCTCCATCTCCATTTTCTCCATTTCTCTTACTAACTCCTCTTGTTCTGTTAATACAAACAATTTTTCTTGGCTCTTTCTGCTTAAAGCATCTGCCACTACATTAGCCTTGCCCGGATGATATAGAATATCACAATCATAGTCCTTGATTAATTCTAAGCATCTCCTCTGCCTCATGTTTAACTCCTTTTGTGTAAAGATGTACTCCAGACTCTTGTGATCTGTGTATATCTCACACTTTTCTTCGTAGAGATAATGTCTCTAAATCTTAAGGGCAAATACTACCACAGCCAACTCAAGGTCATGGGTAGGGTATCCCTTCTCATAGTCTTTTAACTGTCGTGACGCGTACGTAATGACTTTACCATTCTGCATTAATACGCAACCTAGTCCCTTGTGTGACGCATCACTATACACTGTAAAACCCCCTGTAATATCTGGTAAAGATAACATAGGTGCTTCACTTAATCTTTTCTTTAATTCTTGAAAACTCTGTTCACATTTCTCTGTCCACACATACTTAACAGTCTTCCTCGTCAAATTAGTTAATGGTGTCGCTATCTTTGAGAAATCCTGAATAAACCTTCGGTAATATCCTACCAATCCCAAGAAACTTCTTATCTCTGTCGGTGTCTGCGGTTGTCCCCAATTTTTCACCGCTTCTACTTTCACTGGATCAACAGAAATTCCCTCTTTATCGATGACATGCCCCAGAAATTGAACTCTCTTTAACCAGAACTCACACTTTGAAAATTTAGCATATAACTTCTCTTTCCTTAAGGTTTCCAACACAATTCGTAGATGTTCGGCATGCTCCTCTTCAGTCTTCGAATACACCAAAATGTCATCAATGAACACCACCACAAATTTATCTAAATATGGTTTAAATATTCTGTTCATCAAGTCTATAAAAGCTGCTGGCGCATTCGTCAGTCCAAACGACATCACTAAAAACTCATAATGACCGTAACGAGTTCTAAATGCTGTCTTTGGTACATCTTTTGTTCTCACCTTCAACTAATGATAACCAGTTCTTAGGTCAATCTTTGAAAAACATCTCGCTCCCTTAAGTTGATCAAACAGATCGTCTATTCTTGGTAACAGATATTTGTTCTTGATTGTCACCTTATTCAATTCTCTATAATCCATACACAACCTCATCGAACCATCCTTCTTCTTTACAAACAACACCGGTGCTCCCCACGGAGATACACTAGGTTGGATGTACTTCTTATCTAACAACTCTTGTAGCTGGATCATCAACTCTTTCATTTCTATCGGAGCCATTCGATACGGCTCTTTCGATATCGGCGCTATCCCCGGTACTAAATCAATCACAAACTCTATTTCTATGTCTGGAGGAAGTCCCGAAAGTTCTTCTGGAAAGACATCCCCAAACTCATTAACTACAGGTATCTGCCCCATGTCTGAATTCACAACCCGTGTATCCACTACATGAGCTAAATAACCTTCACAGCCTTTTCGTAACATTCTTCTGACATGCATCATCGTCAGACAACTTGTTTGCCTTGGCGACTTGCTACCATAAAATATAACCTTAGACTTACTCGGTGTCTTAAGGCGTATACTCTTCTTCTGACAGTCTATAACTGCCTCATGGTTAAACAACCAATCCATCCCTAAGATAACATCAAATTCTCTTAAGGGTATCGGAATTAAATTCACGCTTAACTTATGTCCCCTTATATCTACACCACAGTTGTTATGGATAAACTCTATAGGAATCACTTCTTTGTTTGCAACTTCTATATTCATTGGGTTCTTTAACTTTTCAAATGGTAAGTTTAATCTTCTTACAAATTCATCAGACACAAATGAGCAGGTAGCTCCCGAATCAAATAATACGTAGGCATTTATATTATTGATCGGAATAATACCTGACACCACCTCCTTTGATGCAACTGCATCTTGCACAGTCATGTTGAACGTTCGGGCTGTCGGTTCGCTCTGCTGCGTTGGCCCTCCAATAGTTAACTTTGTTGAACTACTCTTGTTTCCACTTCCTCCATCTGTATTCTTCTTCAATGGATAATCCTTGAATCAGTGCCCCGTTCCTCCACAAGAAAAACAACCACCTTTCTTCGGCTTAGGACAATTTGGTGAAATATGTCCTTCTTGGCCACAATTATAGCAGACGTTTTTCCCTTTCATACACTCTCCTGAGTGATTCTTTCCACACTTCGAACACGCTGCCTTCTTTTGCTGAGTATTCCCTAGTTGCGTTCCTGATTCATTGCCACTGTTGTTCCACTTACGCTTCTTGCTGTTGCTGCCACCACTACTCGCACCCTGATGACCACCTTCAATTTTCTTCTTATTCTTCTCTCGGTTGAATCTAGAAACTGCCTCACTACTACCTTCTGCAATGATGGCTTTTTCTAACAGTGTTGAGAATGTAGCAATTTGCAACACTGCAACCTTGCTGTGAATCCACGGCTTCAGCCCATTTTCAAACCTACGTGCCTTTCGTAGTTCTATATCCACCTGATGAGGTGCAAATCTGGCTAGCTCATTAAATTTTGCTGCATATTCGGCAACTGACATGTTTTCTTGCTTTAATTTAAGAAATTGCACTTCCATTCTGGCTTGCATGGCCTCTGAGAAATAACTTTCTAAGAATAACTCCTTAAACTTGGTCCATGTTACTACCTCTGTTCCGGCTCTAGCTTGGTTCGTCTCGCACCAGTAATTAGCCTCACCTTTCATCAAGTAGGTAGCAAAAGTCGTCTTTTGCTCTTCGGCTACCTTTGCAATGATAAAGGCCTTTTCCATCTCTTTCACCCATGTTTGAGCCGCTATAGGGTCCATAGTTCCGCTGAATTCTGGTGGTCCTACAGCTTTAAAATCTTTAAAATTTACCAATCTATTATTCGCTTGCCCCCTCACTGCAGGTGTACAAGTTCGCATAGCTTGAGCTATCATATCAGCGAAGTTCTGCATTGGGTCATCTTGATTTCTTTCATTGTTCACAGAACGTTCCTCCCTCTGGTTACGATTTTGACGTCTTGGCGACATTATTTGATTAAACAAAACCTTAATTTATTACATCGAGTTTAATTATATGATATATCTTCTAAGTGTTTAAAATATAACATGTAATTTAAACTCTAACAATCATATTATCATAATGTTGTATTATCAAATTCAACCTGCTAAATTGACTAATTCAGCTTGCTGAATTAACGTATTCATCTTACTAAATTCACATATTCAGCTTACTGAATTATACATTCAGCTTGCTGAATTAACATATCCAGCTTGCTGAATAACACATTCAGCTTGCTGAATTAACATATCCAGCTTGCTGAACTAACATATTCGATTTACTGATTTTTTTTTTCAAACCGACAACTTCTCATTTTAATTCTTAATACTTTTCTATTTGATCCAACATGTAATTATAATAATGCATTTATATTCATATACCAAATTTTAGAGTCATACATTCACATACTTGGCATATTTTTATAAACGTTAACTATCCCATTTTTAAACATCAAAAGATGGGATCTAGCAAAAGACATACTCCCCTATTCACATAAGATGGGGATACATCATATTTACATACTACCTCGCACCTACTGAGGTTTACATCAAACATACAACCCTAATAATCAAAAGGGATACTACTGCATCTATAAACAACAGAAAGCTATTAAACTATCACTGCGCGTCTGGAGAGGTGCGCCTGAATGCTCCTGATCTGGTGGAAAGAGTCCATCCATAAGTCGACGTCTAACAGCTCGACTCGACTCGCCTATCTTAAAGGATCTCCTCACTCCTACTTGGGGACCAGTATATGCTGCATCTAAAGCCCGTCCCAAGGACTCCATCCTAACTCGTCCAGCCTCTGTATCAACCTCTAACTGATCCACTCTTCTCACTGCTCGGACCCAAGCATCCTCAACTCGGACCCTGTCAGCGATCTCTAACTCAAACCTCAGGTGCAACGCCTGATGCTCAATACTCAATATTGCAAACTTATTATGCTCTTTTTCTAATATCTCTCTCAGCTCAGCATTCTTGGCAACCATATGAGTAGCCAAGGTCGTCTTCTCCTGCAACTGTATCTTCATCTCAGCAAGCTCGTTCTGAGCTTGATATGCCAGTTCCTTGTATTGAGTTTTAGTAAACTGATGAGTGGCATTCTCCTGCTCTAACTCTGTCACTCTATTCTCCAGCGCCATGTTATTTTCAAACAAAACCTCCATCACATCCTCATCACGCTCGTCACTAATAGCATGATCCTCTACCGGATCTAACGGCTCTTGCTCGACTGTGTGGCTACCTTGTCCTTCCTCAGGCATCCTATAACTAAACAAACACAACATCAGTATCCCAATAAAATATATTCATTGATAAAATGAAACAATATTTTATTATGCACACTGTATACTAGATAAATCTCCACAATCCACCTCTTAGCATACTCTATACGAGTTTTCTTCTAAGGTTATAACCTATGGTTCGCATCCTAAAGTTTATAACCTACAGCTCTGATACCAAATTGTGACGCCCCCAAATCCGAGTTCTCAACCCCGTGTTTGGTGCTCACTATCCATCATCAACATAAGCATTCTATATACTATTGCGGAATAATAAACGTACGTTGTTCATTATAATAAAGTCTTATACAATACCCCAAGGTCTATTACCTTAACATAAACATACCTTACTTAAGTTACATAAAGTAACACAAAAGGTTTACATAAACATCAAACATAGTATTTCATGATACTTAAACATTTATAATAACTATTCTTGGACCTTTCCCTTGCCCTTGTCCTTCTTACTTGAACTCTCTGGCTTAGCTGAAATAAATGTCATGATATAGCAAGTGTAAGCAACTAATTTGCTTAGCAAGTTTAAGTACAAAGAAGATATATCATGACTAGCAAGAAATTTATCGTTCAATGTTCAACAATAGAAATTAATTGCGAAAGAACATGAATTAAGTCTTGATAACTGAATATTCGAACAATTGAATAACAGATACTGAGTGGTCATAATGACCATGAACATATGCTAAGGTTGTCAGTATTTAAACTGGTCCTTTTAATAAGTTTTGGTAATCAAGGGGATCAACCTTTCATACCCGGTGTATTATGCATAAACACTTACTATACGAGCAATAATTGGTTTTCAATAATGCTTTAATCAAATTATACTTTTTCTCAGTATTGAGTCCTTACCACGTCAATTGGTGAAGAACAGCTTTTAACAACATATTTGATTTAACAAATTTAAACATATTTGATCTAGCCGATACAATGAGCATAGATCCATATCTTAAATAGTTCATGAATAGAAGAACTTTAACCAATTCACAGTTCAATAATAATAGAACAGGAATTTAATTGCATTAAGTGCGAGCATCAATAATCAATATGGATGTCAATAATAAACAATAATTATTCACTAACATGCTTTGAAAAGAATAACTCAAGTTTAAGTTAGAGAACTTGCCTTGACTGCGATCTACTGCTACACAATTTAATTTAATCTCTTTATTGTAAAGACCTATCATTGTTAAGATTGATCTTACAATCAGCATATTATACTTTATATCATAATACAATTACTCTATTAGCAATGTGACGCCCCCAAAATTAGGTATACATCACCCATCTTGGGTCGCCAGATACATGGTACTGAATACAAATACAACTTAATAATACAACTGTCGTGTACAATACGACCATACATAACCTCTGAGCTTGAATACAAATATTGTCTTCTAGAGAGTATTCATACTCAAAAGGAGTCCTCATTACAATTATTATCACACTATTTCACAGAATAGTGAGGACTACTAATGCTATCCTCCGGACCATCACTCCGTTTTTCGACTCGTCCCAGCTATATTCTCATTTCTTGAAGAGAACAGTGATAGAACGAGTGAGCTCAACTAGCCCAGTAAGAAATATTATGACTAAGATAATACAGAATAAATTATTATTAGCCTTCAACAGTGTTAAACTGATAAAATATAATGAACATCAAGTTTAACTGCAGCAGAACAAGCAATCCATTAAAAGAGTCAAGTAGAGAATAAAATCTACTATCTTTTATGATTTAAAAGGTTTTTCAACACTGTTATCGATGGGACTCAGCTTAATAAAATAATCCACATCATCGAATCACCCCTGCACTACGGCCAACGATATTCTTTAGTATCACGACCACAATTATTCATGCACTACGGGCCAAGAATATTTATGTATTCATTAATGGTCATGATCATGCCAACAACTGTCCATCAATGCACTACGGGCCAATGAGGACTTTTACCACATCATTTATAACATTACAGTCATGATTATACCGAATAATCCCTGGTCATAATCATACCAAGTCCATCTATACACTACAGACCACAGATGACTTTCAACATTTATAAACATGAGGATGATGACAATGATATAAGAATTCAATAAAACAAGTTCAAGAATTAATTTATCCAAGAATTAACAACGTCCAAATTGTCAACATGATACTGTTTTGTGGAGTAAAATTCAAGAATGCTTAGAAGAATATTTTCATGAAAAGATACTAGATGAAACGCAATTATCAAGGATATTCCACAAATTTCATGGAGTATAGAAGTCAAAACTTAACCAACTGAGTATAATAAAGAATGGAATAACAAAAGAAATCACCATGCATGCGATAGACCGCACAGACAGGTTATTCCAACAGAATAATAAATAATGGAACCAGGTCCGGCGTAAAACGCACAGACAGGATATTCCAACAGAATAATAATAAAGATAGAACCAGGTCCGGTGTAAAACACACAGACAGGATGTTCCAACAAAATAATAATAAAGACGGAACTAGGTCCGGTGTAAAACACACAGACATGATGTTCTAACAGAATAATAATAAAGATGGAACCAGGTCCGGTGTAAAACACACAGACATGATGTTCCAACAGAATAATAGAAGAATGTCACCAAGTATAGGGTAGATCGCGTATACAGGTTATTCCAACAGAATAATAAGAAATGGAATAACAACAGTTCTCTTCATGAATAAGAAAGAATAACACCTCTTACCGTTTTAAAGAAGAACTGAAATAAAGAAGTAGTTAAGTAGCAGAATACTCTTCTTCTTTCTCTCTATAGTTTCTCTCTCTAGAGTTCAGTGAATTCGTAAGAAAATAATGAAGGAATGAGCTTCTATTTATAGGAAAATAGAATGCATAGTAACTAATCCATGAACGGTCCAGATTGATTTACTTTAATCTGACGGTCCATATTTAAAGCAAAACTTTTAAATAAAATATAATATATACTAATTATTGCCTAATAAAACAAACAACTTTAATAAAGTATTCTATTTTATATAAAAAGATTTTACTATGCAAAATACTATGCACAATAGAATATAATATATTCTATTTATAGAATAACTTTAATAAAGTATTCTGTTTTATATAAAAAGACGTTTTTGTTTTATTACGTTAATAATACGAATAAAACAAAACTTCATTATCGCTAAATAATTCATATTATTAATTGACAATAATTGAATCAAACTAAGTGACTTCTCACATAAGCATTAATAATCAATACTGTGTGCTACTATGCAACCACACATATTACTGTACTTTTACTATCGAGTAGTTCAACAGTATCATAGGTAAAACTTCCCCCGTCATTTTTAATAAAATATTTTTGTCGTTTTCTCAATCCGACAATAATTCTGTTGTGGGGTCCACCAATGATTGTACCGTCATACAAATATTTCCCGACTAATCTAATATTCTTCTTAAATAGTAACTCGTGAATAGTAACTCATGAATAGTAACTCGTGAATAGTAACTCATGAATAGTACTCCGACACAAAAAGTGTCCCAAATACTCGAGTGAACAATACTAGAGTGAATAGTAATCGGGTATTTTATGACAACTTGTCTACTTCGAAAAATTTTCATATATCACATTTAACTTTAACCTTTTATCAATTTAACCATTTACCAAAATAGAAAAATTGAATACTTTTATTTCATAAAATTCGGGGTCTCACAATCTCCCCTCCTTATGAAATTTTGTCCTCGAAATTTACGTACGTACCTGGTATGACGAAGAGGTGAGGATACCTTGAATACCTTTATCGTTGAAAATATTAAATTCATCTTTGCAATACGGCCAAAGATATTTATTAACAATTCATTTTTGCAATACATGCCAACTGTATAACCAATAACATCTTTGCACTACAGGTCAAAGATATAAAACTGTAAAATCAATAATACTGAGGCTCAGCTTAATAGTATCACGACCACGAATTATCCATGCACTACGTGCCAAAGATAATCGTGTTTTCAATTACGGTCATGATTATACCGAACAATCCCTGGTCATAATCATACCAAGTCCATCTATGCACGTAAGCCACAGATGACTTTTACCACATCCATGAATTAATATTTCATTGCTGAGACTCAGCTCAAAAATTAATCTACATCATCGAATCATCCCTGCACTACAGGCCAAGGATATTCTTTAGTATTACGACCATGAATTATCCATGCACTACGTGCCAAAGATAATCGTGTTTTCAATTACGGTTATGATTATACCGAACAATCCCTGGTCATAATCATACCAAGTTCATCTATGCACGTAAGCCATAGATGACTTTCAACACAATATAAGCATGAGGATAATGATATAAAGAATCAATCAAATGAGATAAAAGATAAATATTAAACATTTATAATATAATTTATCCAGGGTTCAAGAATATCCCAATGTTATCAATCACTTAATAATCTCATAATCTAATATCATTAATATTATAACAATATTTTAATCACTTCTTAAACTTATAAACAATTTATTTCAATTGTTTATGCTTTACCATATAACGCATTTAGTCATTCAAAATGTCATACTCAGAAGATATCATCACCAATGATTAAATCCCTCATTAATAATAATAATAATAATATGAATATACTCTATATAGGATTTCCAAACCATAAAATCCTCTTTTATAACTTTGGTACTTCACATAACATATTTAACTCATATATTCGTAACTAAACTATTTTCTTGAAAAATATCAAATCAGTCCCAAAAATATTTCTTTTCTGAAATTTAGCATAATATAGTCTCATGATGAACATATATTTTTTCTCGGAATTTTTAAAATTCATTTACTATTTTTCAAAAATCAATTTCTAATTAATTCCTTAAGAAATTAGCTACCTCAAGTTTAACTTCAAAAATTCTCAAATCATGGCAGAATCTTACACATGTTAACGTGAACTTCCAGTTTAAATTTCATAGTCATCGGAGTTATAGAACTCCGGTTACAGTATTTTTTGTCAGAAAAACCTAAATATTGAAATGGTCATAACTTGCTCATTTTAAGTCAGAATGAACTCATTTTTGGACACAATGTTCTTTATACCATATACTTTCATGTCCCAAAAGGCCTGAATTTTTCTCACTAATTAAGTGGCCGAAATAGCCCTTACAAAAACGTGGCAGCAACTTTTTCACAATTTTCAATTTTCGCCTCCTTTGTTAAAATCAGTCCATACAAAAATCTACAACACCTCTTCCAATGATTTCACTTGGATAAGTTAGGAAACTCATAGATCTAACTCTAGAACTTGACGAAACTCAAAAATTCGAAATATAATAGGAGATATGGTCATTTGAATTTCATGTTCTATTTTTACCAAAATCTGATTTTTTAACCCTTTGTGATTTCTAAGAAACTTTCATGTTTTCTCATAATAACCAACATAACTCATCATAACACTTACTAATACCACATATACCCATGATTTTCATTAGTCCAATGCTTTTATTATGACTTTCATCATAATCCACATAAACAGATCCTTTTAGTTGAAGAAATATTTGAGGGTTTTAGAAATGGGTTTTGTACTGGGGTCAATACAAAATTCGATTTCATGCTCTAGGGGTAGTTTAAGAAGTCTTCAAGAATACGCCAGAAAATTTATTAATAATAGAAATATCATTCAAAACTGTGACTCTCATCCAAAACTTGGATAGTACGTCACATTGATACCAACTGTGACTTCTATCCTTTAACCTAGATAGCACCTCACAATGATACCTATCAACTCGCCATCTTCTTTCACGATTTTGCCTACAGAAAGTCTGGCCTCGGTGCATTCCACACAAGAAGTCAACAACGAAAGGTTCGGGGATCTTTACTTATGGCTTGATTTGACAATGATTGACTTTAGTGGTTTGGTTACTTGAATTTGCACAACAGGTTGGTTATGAATATGAAATCTAACAACCTTACGAAAAGCATGATGAGTAGTTAACCAATTGATTCCTAAAATTACATCAAAGTCCAGTATTTTCAAAAAATAAGATCGACAAGTAACGTGAAAGTGTTTATTTGAATCAAACAAGATTTAAAAATAGTAGAGGTAACAAAGGCTCCTACTAACGAAGTTTCAACCAATAAGTCAAAGTCTAACGTCTCCGGAGTAAAATTTAAACGTTGAACGTAAGCAAGAGAGATAAAATAATGGGTAGAATCGGTATCTTATAAGGTATAGACTTTGCAATTTATAATTAACTAACACATGCTAACTTCGTTTGGGTTACTCGCTTTTTGAGAAGTCACGAAAAATGCTCTTCCTTACACTACCGATTTTGACTTTTCTGGAACGGTCTTTGGTGCCTCCATCCTAGCTGAACTTGTCTTCGGTGAACGACAAAATTGGGCTAAGTGACCTTCTTTTCCGCAATTATAACATGCTTTGAACGACATCGTGCAGTTTGGACTGATATGTCCCTCCCCTCCGTATTTGAAACATATGATAGGTGGTCGTTCTCCTTCCTTAACAACGGGTGCTGGTGATGACGTCTTTCCATCATTGTTGAATTTTCTCTTCTTGAAATGTCCATTCTTATTATTTTGGCCTTGATTAGCACCGAAGTGGTTACCATTTCTAGCCTGTTGATTTCCTTCACGCTTGTTGTCACCGCTTCGATGACTGCTCTCACTGGTATTATCATTTTGCCGGCTGCTCTCTTTTGGTTGCGTTGACTCGTTATCGCGCTCCACTAACTGAGCCCTATTCACAACATCTGAATACAAACATAGTTTATGAGAAATAAGATGTTGACGTATCTCTGGCTTCAAACCTCTTAAAAACATCCGCGTCATTCGCTCTTCATTATCCACCAAGTGGGACGCAAACTGGGACAACTCAGCAAATTTAGCCTCATACTTCGACACGGTCATATTATTTTGCTCCAGCTTGATAAACTCCACCTCCTTCATATGACGAATACTCTCGGGAAAGTACTTATCGTTGAACAGCTCTTGGAACTTCTCCCAAGACATCTTGAGTGCGACAGGCTGGGTACGTTTTATAGATTCTCACCAGTAATCTGCCTCTTCACGCAACATAAAGGTGGCGAAGGGAACCTTTTGTTCCTCGGAGCATCCCAAGACATCAAATATCTTGGTGATCTGCTTTATCCATGCTTCCGCCTTAAGTGGTTTTGGGTCTCTTATAAACTCCGGTGGTCCCAGCTCCTTGAACTGCTTAGCGGTGACTGACCATGGGTTGCCATTATTTTCACCTGCTTTATGAACAGGAGCCGCTTTCGCCTAATGTTGCATGAATTCTAAAAAGCTCCTAAACGTACCGTCGTTCGTCATTTGATCAGTGTTGTTGTTTACAGGAGGATTATAGCTATCCTGTCGCACATTATCCTGATTATTGATATGTGGAGACTCAACGGCCTCCTGTGCTCCATTGCTTATCTCAACATTTTCGGATGCCATTTTCAAATACTACCACAAAACAAGGGTTAATTAACATGTCACATATTATCCCTATACACTGACCGACCAATTAAATACCAAATAAACTTAGGTAGGTCATACTAGCGAAAGAATTTCCCGTCTCTCCCCTCCTAGTTCTTATCTCACATCTAAGCCAGGGATCATATCCCTAAGCTCTGATACCAACTGTGACACCCCAAAAATTAGGTATACATCACCTATCTTGGGTCGCCAGATACATGGTATTGAATACAAATACAACTTAATAATACAACTGTCGTGTACAATACGACCAAACATAACCTGTGAGTTTGAATACAAATATTGTCTTCTAGAGAGTATTCATACTCAAAAGGAGTCCTCATTACAATTATTATCACACTATTTCACAGAATAGTGAGGACTACTAATGCTATCCTCCGGACCATCACTCCGTTTCCCGACTCGTCCCAGCTATATTCTCATTTCTTGAAGAGAACAGTGAAAGAAAGGGTGAGCTCAACTAGCCCAGTAAGAAATATTATGACTAAGATAATGCAGAATAAATTATCATTAGCCTTCAACAGTGTTAAACAATTAAAATATAACGAACATCAAGTTTAACTGCAGCGGAACAAGCAATCCATTAAAAGAGTCAAGTAGAGAATAAAATCTACTATCTTTTATGATTTAAAAGGTTTTTCAACACTGTTATCGATTGGACTCAGCTTAATAAAATAATCCACATCATCGAATCACCCCTGCACTACGGCTAATGATATTCTTTAGTATCACGACCACAATTATCCATGCACTACGGGCCAAGAATATTTGTGTATTCATTAATTGTCATGATCATGCCAACAACTATCCATCAATGCACTATGGGCCAATGAGGACTTTTACCACATCATTTATAACATTACGGTCATGATTATACCGAATAATCCCTGGTCATAATCATACCAAGTCTATCTATACACTACAGACCACAGATGACTTTCAACATTTATAAACATGAGGATGATGACAATGATATAAGAATTCAATAAAATAAGTTCAAGAATTAATTTATCCAAGAATTAACAACGTCCAAATTGTCAACATGATACTGTTTTGTGGAGTAAAATTCAAGAATGCTTAGAAGAATATTTTCATGAAAAGATACTAGATGAAACGCAATTATCAAGGATATTCCACAAATTTCATGGAGTATAGAAGTCAAAACTTAACCAACTGAGTATAATAAAGAATGGAATAACAAAAGAAATCATCATGCATGCGATAGACCGCACAGACAAGTTATTCCAACAGAATAATAAATAATGTAACAGGTCCGGCGTAAAACGCACAGACAGGATATTCCAACAGAATAATAATAAAGATAGAACCAGGTCCTGTGTAAAACACACAGACAGGATGTTCCAACAGAATAATAATAAAGACGGAACCAGGTCCGGTGTAAAACACACAGACATGATGTTCTAACAGAATAATAATAAAGATGGAACCAGGTCCGGTGTAAAACACACAGACATGATGTTCCAACAGAATAATAGAAGAATGTCACCAAGTATAGGGTAGATCGCGTATACAGGTTATTCCAACAGAATAATAAGAAATGGAATAACAACAGTTCTCTTCATGAATAAGAAAGAATAACACCTCTTACCGTTTTAAAGAAGAACTGAAATAAAGAAGTAGTTAAGTAGCAGAATACTCTTCTTCTTTCTCTCTATAGTTTCTCTCTCTAGAGTTCAGTGAATTCGTAAGAAAATAATGAAGGAATGAGCTTCTATTTATAGGAAAATAGAATGCATAGTAACTAATCCATGAACGGTCCAGATTGATTTACTTTAATCTGACGGTCCATATTTAAAGCAAAACTTTTAAATAAAATATAATATATTCTAATTATTGCCTAATAAAACAAACAATTTTAATAAAGTATTCTGTTTTATATAAAAAGATTTTACTATGCAAAATACTATGCACAATAGAATATAATATATTCTATTTATAGAATAACTTTAATAAAGTATTCTGTTTTATATAAAAAGACGTTTTTGTTTTATTACGTTAATAATACGAATAAAACAAAACTTCATTATCGCTAAATAATTCATATTATTAATTGACAATAATTGAATCAAACTAAGTGACTTCTCACATAAGCATTAATAATCAATACTGTGTGCTACTATGCAACCACACATATTACTGTACTTTTACTACCGAGTAGTTCAACAGTATCAATGGTAAAACTTCCGCCGTCATTTTTAATAAAATATTTTTGTCGTTTTCTCAATCCGATAATAATTCTGTTGTGGGGTCCACCAATGATTGTACCGCCGTACAAATATTCCCCGACTAATCGAATATTCCCCGTAAATAGTAACTCGTGAATAGTAACTCATGAATAGTACTCCGACACAAAAAGTGTCCCAAATACTCGAGTGAACAATACTAGAGTGAATAATAATCGGGTATTTTTATGACAACTTGTCTACTTTGAAAAATTTTCATATATCACATTTAACTTTAACCTTTTATCAATTTAACCATTTACCAAAATAGAAAAATTGAATACTTTTATTTCATAAAATTCGGGGTCTCACAAGCAATTTAGTTAACACTTAACCACATAATAAATTATCTAAAAACATCCTCATTAATATCATTCTTTGATAGCATTTTAATTACTTTTTCATATACCTTATGATTTAACACTTAATCTTTCCTTTTATTAGCTCTTCTTTATAATCTAGTAAGATGAATACTAACATCATAGTCTAGATTATACAAACATGCAATCTAGCCACCTGGATTGGCTAATCCAGCAAACTGGATTCAACAAACTTCCAATCCAGCAAGACTGGATTCTAAATCTTTCAATCCAGCAAACTGGATTCAACATTTTTTTCCAATCCAGCAAACTGGATTCAACATTTTTTCCAATCCAGCAAGCTGGATTCCATATCTCCTTTACGAAAATACCAAATCAACTTATTATTTTTCTATCCTTTGGCCATACTTATATACATGTATTTCATACACAAAAAGTATTTTTTTGTAATTTTTTAATTTCTTTTACTATTTTTCAAAAATCATTTTTAGTGCGTGGCTTAAGAAATTAGCCCATCATGCTCAACTCCAGAAATTCTCATCTCTTGGCATTATCTCATACATGTTAACATGACCCTCCAGTTTAAATTTCATGGCCATCGGAGTTATAGAACTCCTGTTATAGCGATTTTCGTCCGAAAAACTTAAATATTGAAATGATCATAACTTGGTCATTTTAAGTCGGAATGAGCTCATTTTTGGACATGAGCTACTTTATGACATATATTTTCATGTCCCAAAAGGCCAGAATTTATTTCATTTTTTTAAGTGGCCGAAACTGCCCTTTCTAGTCTTGTTCTTTTGTGTTCTCATTTTTGGTGAGATTTGTTTGAAAAAATAAGCGAAAAAGGTTCGACATGTGTAATGTCGACGATGGAATATTAAGAGTCGCCAGTTGGTTTTTTAACTGGTTCTACCAACACAACCGAGAAAAGGTTTGTACATTGACCCAGTGATGTGACACTGCTAAACGGGTCTGTAAAACCGAGATTCATTAGGGTCCGGGGACTTGCTTATGCGGAGGGAAGGTGTTAGGGACCCCCCAGCATTCGTGTTGCCACGGTGACCGCCACTTTTTAAGAAACTATTATATGAGTGTGTGTGTGTGTGTGTGTGTGTGTGTGGTCAATGTGCTATTATTTGGAAATAGTGCTATGCCTCATTTGCACCTATATACAAGGGTTTGAATTTGTGTAAAAATTCAGTTTTAAACAAGATATAGTAGTGATGTTTTGTAAAAAGAGGTTTTTCAAACACTGTGCTCAATAGTAATTGAAGCCTTTGACACTTCCATTTTATTAAATGTTTGGCTTGATTGTTTTTATTTTCGAGATGCGAAGCATCTTCGAGAAAATAATGTACAAAATAGTGCCGAACTCCTCGTGGGTGTGAAAACCATCTGAGGAAATCCAAACACTGTGAGTAATTTACAAGCTACTTACAGCTGAAAATGCCCATCACCGGAACCGAATCAAGATTCAATGGACTGAATCTGTGATCACATGATTCCTAGGCTCACATGATGCTGCAATTGATATGAACGCAGTAAGCAGTTATATATATAAAAGATGTAAATATATATATATATATATATATATATATATATATATATATATATATATATATATATATATATATATATATATATATATATATATATATATATATACTGACATGATCAACCGCCACGAAGCACCTCCATGGGGGATTAAAAATATAAATAAAGCTGTAAAAGCGATCAACCGCCATGGAGGAAACTCCAGGCGAGACGAAATGTATAGAAAGCAATAAAAAAAGTCAACCGCCACGAAGTAAATTCCAGGCGGGACAAAATATATATATATAAGCAATTAAACGCACCAGATGTAAAATTCAGGCTCATCGAACATTGTTTGACACACAGTTCATATATATATATATATATATATATATATATATATATATATATATATATATATATATATATATATATATATATGCGAAAGCAAATAAACGCTCCAGACATAAGTCTAGGCTTAATCGAGGCTTAACTGGATAATGTTAGTCCATATATAAATATATATAGAAGTATATTTATATACAAACTGAAATGAAACTACGGACCGAAGTCCGGGCATACACACGCAATATGACTCTCAACGTGAAGAACGGTGTGTGCAAAGATGAAGAGAAAGGCTTTAAAGTGTGTAAGAAGGCTTACAGTAGACTGCCAAAGAAGACTTTTATAGCTTTAATTGGATGAACACTCGGCTCCCGCCGGTAAAAAGTAGTTATATATGAGCTTACAAGTGTTAAAAATGAGAAAGCACTAAGTTTAGGGTGTGTACAGAGCAAATTGGGCAGGGCTTCCTCGCCTTTTTCTCTTTCAAAATGGCCACCCCAAGCCCTCTATTTATAGAGGGGGGAGCCGTAGGTGCACATGCGGCTGCCTGGGGTGCCCCGGGCTCCGCGGGTACCGCCGTCTCGAAGTATGTGCACACATACAACATGATGTCTGCTCAAACTTTCAGAACTTCAATCTGGGCATCTGACTGTGGTGTGCAAGACCTATTTCGGACCGTCGTTGTCGAGAGTTACGCAATGACATGGGATTAGGGGTTGTACGAATGCAGGAAGATGGGACCATGCCCTCCGGTCTTCAAGCTTTAAATTCTATCTGTTACCCAGCATAATAGTCACTCAGGATTGGACTTCCTTGGGTCTTGTGGGACATTGTTGTGTAGAAAATATATGTATGAGATGTTGAGATGGCACAATGTGGCGTCAAGGTGGAAAGATGACGACTTTGCCCCTCACTAGGGTTATCTTCGATTTGGGCTGATAAAGTAGACGTTGCTCAAGGTTATCTCTGAGATTGGACTGCTGCAAGTGTTGAAGGTCCTCAGTGTCATCTTGGAGGTGTGCCTGTCTTCTTGGGGTCATCTCCGGGTCTTATACCGAGTGCCTCGGTGTCAGTGTCGAGTGTTCTGAAGCTGCTTGCATGGCTTTAAAACAAGCATTTCTGGGGTTATCTCTGGAACTGCAACTGCATTCCTTGGGGTTATTTCCAAGGTTGGCGCTACTATTCTCGGTGTCGGGACTGAGACTGAATATCTTAGGGTTATCTCTGGGATAAATCGGACTTCTTTGATGGAATTTTTGGTATTGGAACTGCATGTCTTGGGGTTATCTCCGAGGTTAAAATTGATACTCCCGGTGTGTGTTCCGGGGTTGAGACTGAGCTTCCGGTAGTATCCGGACTGGATATGAGCTGTCTTCCAGGGTTATGTCTGAAAGATGAATCTGCCCTCCTGCAATGTCAGTAACAGGTGTGCAAAAAATTTTGAGTGTCTACAGTATGTAGACATTTATACAAATCCCTAAGACTAAACTATGCAAGTCTTTCGCATGGAAGCAATCAGACCTATTACCCGGTGAAAGTCCAAAAAGGCCACGAGCCTACAACCAATCATGTCTTCATCTGACCCGTCTAATCTAGTTTATCACGAAGAATTTGACGGATTAAGTAAAAAAATTACAGATTTGGTTATTCTGCTTAAAGAACTACATCAGTCTACTCAGGGTACGAAGATACCCGCACATACTGAATCCTCTACATAGGGAGAAGCTACAGGTTCAGAGAAAACAAATCCAGAACTACAGTTGCTTACCACAGACAAAAACCTTAAAAACACCCATCTCAAAGGATATCTAGACACCGGTGACATCAGGATAAAGGTCCTTCAAATGGAAGAAACCCTTTGTTCTATCAAATGAATTGGAGCACACGAGAGTGTCTCATATGCTGACCTTTGTATATTCCCTGGTGTTCATTATCCAGAGAAGTTCAAAACTTCTGACTTCAAAAAATATGACGGGTTAAGAGATCCTTACACACATTTGAAGGTGTTCATTGGAGAACTTGGATCTTATACAGAGGACGAGAAGCTCAGAATGCAGCTGTTCCAAAAGAGTCTGATTAGAGAAGCCCGTTCATGGTATACCAGATTAGACAATTCAAAGATCCATAGTTTGGAAGAACTTGCTCATGCCTTCTTTACTCAATACAGCTTCCAGTCTCAGATGGCTCCGGATATATACCAGATTACCAAGGTCAAGAAACAGTCCAATTATTCTTTCAGAGAGTATGCTCAAAGGTGGAGGCGCCTTACTGCTCAAGTTATTCCTTCTATGACAGAGTCAGAAATAGTCATGACCTTCATAGACATACAAGAAGCTCCTTTTTATGAGAGAGTTTTAGCTGGCATTGGTAAACCATTTTCTGAAATGGTCAAACATGGAGAGATGACTAAAATGGGGTTGAAGTCCGGAAAGATTCAAGACCTAGCCGATCTTAAAGCTATTGTTGAACACATCTAGTCCAGAACTTATGGAAACAACCCCCGAAAGGTCCATAAAAAGAAAGAGGAGGATGTTTCCTTGATACTACAAGGTCAAAAGGGCAATCATAATATGCCTATCTAGAGGAGAAATTACACTCCTTTTCAAACTCAATCTTCAAACCCTCCATTTCCTAAAGGTGGAGAAGTTAAACGCCCTAGAGTGTTTACACCCCTAGGGGACTCACTCGAGAACATTCTCAATCTTTTGATCAGTTAAAAGAAAATTACACATCTTCTTCCACCAGCCAACCCTAACGGGAAGGGTTTTAATGGTACTCGGAAGTGTGCTTATCATACTGAGGCTCTGGGACATGATACTCAGGATTGCTGGGCCATGAAAAACAAGATCCATGATTTAATAGACAACGGTGAGATCGTGTTCACAAAACTAGATCAACCTCACGTACAAGACAACCCTCTTCCTCAACACAAAGAGGAAGTGGTCAACATGATTAATTGGAGCAGTGGACAGAGTTCCAATTTTAACTGTGAATCATCCCAAACCATCAAAGATGGTTTTGACAAATGGGATTATGCAAAGTTCTAGTTTGTGATGGAACGAAAGATGAAAGCTCTGTGTAAGCAGATTGAGCAATTGGCAGAATTGGTGACCTATCAGCATCAAGTCACACGCCAATTAGTTAGTCAGGAGCATGCTAGTCTCCTCCCCTTGGTTATGAATACTCCCTCATCACCTTCAAGAAATGAAACATTAGAGGACAAAGTGATGAAGAGAGCACCTACCAAAGCCCGTCGGGATTTTGCCAATAGAAGGGAATTTACATACCTGGGCCAACCTATGGAGAAGATACTTCAGATGCTGATCAATGAAGAAAGGAGCACTTCCCTTCTACCTCTAATTAATCTCCGTTTAGGACGGTTTAATTCTAACGGAGTATGTCAGTATCACTCCCATTCTCGTGGTCATAACACGGAAGAATGCTGGGCACTCCACCACCTTATTCAGAATCTAATTGATAGCGCTGTCCTGCAACTGGCAGACGACGATACTGTGCTATTTGAGAGTGAAAATACTTGTCCTACTAAATGGAAGGGACTGGTAGTAGTTATATCCGCTGAAGCTGATGAGATTGTCAAACCATTCATAATACAAGCAATTCGACTCAAAGGAGTTGACATTCCTTTGAAAGTGGCTACACCAGAGCCAATTAACTTACCATATAGATTACAATATTTTGTTATCAGCTTACAAAAAGTCCCCCAGAATTATGGAGAAGCTAAAGGATCCACCTCACATACAACTGATGCAGTGTCGAAGGAGAATTCACTATATCTTCCCAACGGGTGATGAAGCCCACCATCAAATCAATAGGGAAAATTTCCATGGAGAAGATTGACAAATTCCTCCATACTATGAGTCATAATGAAGCCAAGGTGGTTTTAAGCTTAGGAGAAGCTCCACATAAAATTTCAATACTGGATTTGGTTTTCTCTTCCGAGGATCATAGGAAGATTTTACTGAAGGTTTTGGAAGAAGCCTACTTGCCAAAATCAGTGGATGTGGAAAAATTTCAACATTTGGTTGATCGCATTTTTAACAATAATGTGATATCTTTCACTGATGATGACATACCGCCCGAAGGGACAGGTTATTGCAAGCCGTTACACATTGTGATTTTGTCCTCCAGATACATGCTAGCTGGAGTCTTGGTAGATGGGAGTTTGTCTTTGAATATCTGTTTGTACGCTATGTGACGCCCTCAAATCCGGGTATCTTCCAACCCGATAGATGGTGTTACACGATACTACAATTCATACATTAATTCCATTGAAATAACAACAAAATGAGTGTACTTACTATATTCTTATTACAATAGTAATAAATCTTTTCCCAAGTTCATAAACTGAATACATTCTTTGTTATTCATAAGTATATTACATACAAATACTCTTGTCTATTACAGGATAATCACCTATCCATCTTAGCCTTGCCCTTATTTCTCTCAGAACTTTTAATTCGCTCGGCTTTAGCTGCAATCATATGGTTTAAGCAAGAGTGAGCATAACTAGCTCAGCAAGTCTAACATGTAATCATATGAATATCATATTGAGAATCATATACTTATCTTCCATAACTTGAACAATTATCTGCGAAGCACTATGAAACATTTGACTAGTACTTCTCACTTCATAACAATGATTCCAAAGTATATATAATAGCTTAGGAATTTTTGAACCGGTTAAAAGACCATGAACATACTCTTTCCATTTCCATACTTGAAAAGGACATCTGGTACTAAGGCCATCCATCCGTCTTTACTTATGAGCACTTCTAGGTGATCAGCCTATTGTACTCTATGCTGATCAACACTCTTCCATTAAACGTATTTACGTTTAAGTTTTGGCAACCTCGCGTGCCCATCGAATAATCGATGAAAATACTTTTGTTTGTTCATAGACAAACTTACCTTCTCATCCATACCAAATACTTGGCATAGGATAGTGTTAACAGTTCTATGTCAAAAGACTTGTAAACAAATCAATCAATTCTTCAATACTAGTCTAGCCGAGTTAAAACAGGCATCGACTCTTTCTTTAAAGCCATTCATGCATCTTATAACATAAATCACAGAAAACCTGGCTAACACGAAGGTTAGACAAGAGTTAAGAAAGACTTGCCTTCAAGCATCTTTGAATATACTATTCAATTAGTTCTCAGCCTTTACAGGATCTATATGATATATTCACATAGCACACTGTAATTAGCTACCAAACAAATTTACTTTATTTGTTCTAACTAACTTCTTTCTCTTCTATGTCTTACTTAAATTTATTTCGTTAATAAAGTCAATTCGTCTTTCTATGCTTCGTTACGGCTCGTTAGCGTTATTACGTTATTAACCAACATTCGATCATTATTGGTGAAGTACCAACGTTTAAACATCATTCACGGTTCACTTATTGTGTTCTTGCATTCTTCGTTTAATTCTTATTAAGCCATACTAAATCTTCTAACGTTATCACATCATAAGTGATTTAAAGTCAGCCTTATTATGTACATTAAGTACCTTCATTGTCTTACCTTCGGTCTACCTTCAAATGGAATAACAACCTAACTTGGTCAACAATTTTACACTGCCGGCGCTGCGGAGCGGCATCCCTAGTATAAACTCGGTGCTGCTACGCCAGTTAACAGAAGACACAGCCAAATCTGGCACTGTGGTGCGGCCCTTTTGTGCTTGGTTTGGCGCTGCGGCGCCGCCCCTGTGCACCAGTTGGCCAAAACAGTTGGTTTTCTTAGCGAAACTCCCAGCTTCATAATTTGTTCATTTTACATCCGAATTAGCTCATTCTAAAGCCCACAACTCACAAATTACATCCTCTAAGTGTTCATATAAGAATTTCACATTTTCGAATTCGTTAACTCAGAATTCACCTTTTAGTTCATTTTTTAGCGTTCGTTTATCGTTTTCGACCGTTCAATACTCGTTTTCTTCGTTATAAGTCAGAATTCAATGATTCTTGCGTCCACGACTCTTAAATACCTTATCTCACGTGTTGACATTGGAAACCAACGTTTTCAAGTCACACGACAACTTTTGACCCTTAATCCGAGATTTCTACGTTTTCGACATTTAACGTCTATTTTCGCAAAATTCGTCATAACTTCGTTACTCGTGTTCTATAAGCCAAATCAAATCGAACTCTCCATTGATTCATCATCTACATCCTAACCAAACAATATGCACATACCTTAGCTATAATAGTTTTCAAATCGTCCTATCAAAACTAAGTTCACGTTCATGACTTTCTTCGGTTTTTAACTTACGTAAACATTTACGATTTTTCATTCGATCATGACCTATCAATGTTTTCATTATTAATAGTCATCCTTATTCCTCCTCACTAAACATGTTCCACCAATCTACGATTCTCTACGAGAAAGAAATCGAAAAAGATGAAGATTAATGTTTACGGGATATTACCTTTGTTGTTCTTCACGTTCTTGATAAATGTCTTATGGTTTGCTTGGAAGTAAGTTGATTAGGTGTTCCTAGCTCTTTCTCTCTCTCAATATGTATTGGACAATGTTTGTAAAACACTAAAAGTCCAACTATAGCTTTGTATTTATAGGATTTCCAAATGGAGGGCAAAATGGTCAAAAAGGCCACCTCCTTACTATTCCCACCTCCTATTCAACTTAGCCACCATGTAATCACTTTACTTGGTGGCCAAGTGGCCGGCCCACCTCCTTCATGGGTCATCCCATAGACTGCCCCATGTGTTTTACCCATCCCCTGACCCGCCAGTTCGACCCGCGGTTTAACTTCTTGAATTGGGCTTGTCTTTAATTAATATTGGGCCTTGACTTGGGCTTGATTACATATTTCATTGGGCTTGCTTACTCAATTACTTGGGCTTGGTATAATCCAAACCCAATTGGATTATACTAAGTCCCAAACTCTACGCCAATTACACCAATCGTATTCTACACGTATAATTTACGTATTCTCTTCGTAAAATACTCATACGATTTTTGTATTAAATCTTTATATTATATGTCGTACTATTCTTCATACCATACTCGTATTCGAACTAGTATAATACTCATATCTCATACGTAAAATAACCTAAACGATTATACGCATTACATTTCCCTTTCGAAAATCTCTTTCATCAACCCTTAGGTTTTAAGTCCACAGGTAAAAACTTCGTTTGCCATAAATGAAATATTATTAAATATTCCATCTCGTCTTCATATACTATCATTACACGTTTCTCGGAATTTCAAACCTAAGCTCTGAACAAAATCAGATGAATAGTGCTTTTACCGAAAAATTCTCAAAAAACCTTCATTTTCGTCTTAATAAATCAAAACAATTAATCCTAGCACATAGCCAGAATACTAATCACATCCACATATTATAGGTCATAGAACGACCTTCAAATATCTTACTCACATAATACATCCATTAAATTCATTTAATTCACATAATCAGATAAAAATTTAATTCATTAAAAATCCAAAATTCTCGGGCGTTACATGCTACATTGGTGAAGATGAACGTCAATCTCAAACGGATCTGAAGCAGCCATACAATTATTAAAGCTTTTGATGGATCCCGCCGGAATTCAGTCAAAGAGAATGAGCTACCAATTGAGATTGGTCCCCATACATTTTGTGTATCTTTTCACGTTCTCAAAATAGATACATGATACAACCTGCTTCTGGGGAGACCGTGGATTCACATGGCCAGGGCAGTCCCCTCCACTCTTCATTAATAACTTAAATACATTATCAACAATAGCTTAGTCACAGTCAACGCTGAACCGGAATGTCCTCAACATGGTGACATGCCACTCATCAGCTTTAATTCCAAAGTCGAGCCGATCAATTTTCATGCCTTTGAAGTGAGCAACACTCAATAGCATTCCATTGGGACGCCATTTCCCGTACCCAAGATTTCTGCCGAAGTGATTGTAGCTACTCAAGAAATGATGTCATTGGTCATCAGCCGGGACAAGGGCTGGGTAAAAGTCATAAGGGTATTAAGCACCCGATTTAAGTGTCCAGTCAAATTGGGACAGTCGGACTAGGCTATTATGCCAGTTCCAGGAATTCGCATAAACATAAGTGGATTCCTTCAGCTTCAACTACAAGATGATTATCTCCACCTATAAATCTAGAGTCACAATCTCCGGTAAAGGTGCCAGCCAACGTAATGGCTATGTTATTTCCCAAACTGATACCGATAAAGGAGAAGGAAGTCTTTGTTCCAGATCCCAAAGGGGAAGAAGAGGAAAGAAGAATTAAACAAGACATCGTCCGAATGATGTCAGGCATTCGCATCATTGTACACGATGAACATACAAACAGATACACCCCAGACGATGATTGCCCAGACATAATGGTCATCATTCGGGAGAAGGAGGACGATGACAACCCCTCCATCATAGCAGTCCACCAGTACTTTGCTCTTGCCAATTAGAGCAGCACTCCTTGCACTGGTCGACAAGGGTAAAACGGGAAAGACTTCTTTCTGCCCTGTAGATATTATAACTGCTTACTTTTCTGTACAATATTAGTAGTTGTTTTGTCAGTACATGCTAACACTTTGTATGATTAAACAGTTTCATATATATTAAGTGAAAGCATATTTTGTTTCAGGACTCTGAACTTAGATGTACATGTACTTGCTGATAAGATGCCTCTTCTCCACAAGGATTGTAACTTCAATGAAAAGTTGGACTCAAACTTGATGGACATACAAGAGGACATTGAGGTGCCTCAGGAGATCAAAGAATGGGTTGAAGACAAAACTAAACCCAACCTTGATCAAACCACCTCTTTTAATCTCGGAACCTTAAAAAGCCCTAAGTTAATCCAAATTGGTTTAAACCTTACTCCAAACCAGAGGAATGACATGGTTACACTACTAACCCAATTCCAGGATGTGTTTGCATGGTCTCATGAAGACATTGTGGGTTTGTCCACTGACATTGTCCTTCATCGTCTGCCCATTAAAGAGAGATTCAAGCCAGTCATGTAGAAGCTCAGGTGATTAAAACCTGAGTAGAGTTTAAAGGTGAAAGAAAAAATTATGAAACAATTTCAAGCTGGTATCATCATGTTGTCCACATATCCTGGATGGATATCCAACATCATTCTCGTGCCTAAACCTGGAGGAAAGGTGCGAGTTTGTGTGGATTATCGGGATCTAAATAAAGCTTGCCTTAAAGATAGATTTTCCGTGCCATTTATCCACACTCTCATTAACAATATTGCTCAATACGACATATACTACTTTGCTGATTGCTTTGCGGGGTACCATCAGATCATGGTTGCTAAGGAGGATCGTGAGAAAACTGCATCATCATGCCTTGGGGAACCTTTTGCTACAGACGGTTGTCTTTCGACCTCATCAATGCTAGAGCCACCTATCAGCGAGCTATGATGGCTCTTTTCCATGACTTAATGCACAAAGAGATAGAGATCTACGTGGATGACATCATTGTCAAATCCCGAAGGGAGGAAGACCACTTGGACGATCTCAGAAAGCTCTTCAACAGGTTGTGTAATTATAACTTGAAGTCGAGTCCAGCCAAGTGCGCCTTTGGCGTTAAATCAGGCAAGTTGCTAAGATTCCAAGTCAGTCACAAAGGGATTGAGCTGGATCCCACCAAAATCTAGGCCATCACGGAAATGCCCATTCCTCAGACAAAGAAGGAAATACGGAGATTTTTAGGAAGAGTCAACTTCATTAGCAGGTTCATATCACAACTCACAGCAACCTGTGAGCCTATCTTCAAGTTATTAAGGAAGAACTCCTCCATGAAATGGAATGATGATTGCCAAAAAGCCTTCCTTACCATCAAAGAGAACCTAGTTAAAGCTCCCATTTTGGTGCCACCCGGGGATGATGTTCCCTGTTCATGTACCTGTCCATAAGTGATAATGTCATGGGCTGCATGCTAGGACAGAAAGTCGATAAAGGCCAAGAGTGAGCTATCTACTACCTCAGCAAAAGATTCAGCAGCAGTGAACACATGTACAATATGATTGAGAAGACTTGTTGTGCTTAGCATGGGCTGCCACGAGTTACAGAATTACCTCCATGGTCACACAACCCATCCTATATCCCGTGTGGATCCTCTCAAGTATGTGTTCAGTAAACCCATGCTGAACTACTGACTATCTAGGTAGCAGTTGATCCTACAATAATTTGACATTGTTTACATGACGCATAAGTCTATTAAAGGTCAAGGAATCGCAGATCAACTTGCCGCCGCACCTTTAGGGGATTTCAAACCCTTGAAAACATACTTTCCCGATGAAGGGGTAATGGCAATTCTGCAACACCATCAGTACGGTACACACCAAGTATGGAACATGTATTTCGATAGAGCTGTTAATTTGGAATGTTCTAGAGCTAGAGCAGTTCTAGTATCTAGTACGAGGGAGCAGTATCTCGTCGCCGTCAAATTATAGTTTGTTAGTACCAACAACACAACTGAGTATGAAGGTTGTATCATGGGGCTAAAACTTACCCGTTCAATGGGCATAAGGTAGTTAACTATCTTTGGGGATTCAGAGTTGGTAGTCAAATAATCCACGGGAATCTATCAAACTAAAGAGCTACATTTGCTGCCTTACCATAGGCAAGTTTTACAGATGGCTTCGGAGTTCGAAGAGATCTCCTTTCTACACATTCCTCATAATAGGAATGACTTCGCAGAAACACTAGCAACTTTGGCCTCCTTGATTCACATACCTGACAAGGAACACATGCCAAGCATCACATTGGCCCTGTAAAAGGCACCAGCCTATGGGAACTATGTTGGAGAAGTATCGGATGAGCTACCTTCCATCCAACAACCTTGGTATCAGCATATCAAGGAGTAATTACGGGATAGATCTATACCCGCTGATGCGAGCCCGAATGAGAAAAGGCAGATCCATCGATTTGCTACGAAATTCTACCTTAGCGGAGATACACTCTACAAAAGAGATACAGGATTAGGTCTCCTCAGATGTCTAGACAAGGACCAAGCTCAGAGGCTCATGGATGAGGTCCATGATGGAGTCTGTGGCCCGCACATGAGCGGCCCTCTACTTGTAAAGAAGATCCTCAAAACAGGACATTACTGGTTCTCTATCAAGGCTAACTGCAATGACCACGTCAAGAGATGTTATCAATGCCAAATTCATGGGAATGCTATCCACGCCCCACCGAGGGAGCTCCACAATATGAGATTGCCTTGGCCCTTCTCCATGTGGGGAATGGACGTGATCGGGCCCATCGAGCCCAAAGCTAGTAATGGACATCGCTTTATCTTCACCATGATCGACTACTTCACCAAGTGGGTAGAAGCAGCCTCCTTCCCCAGGGTTACCGAAGAAGTCATCATTGCTTTCATCAGAAACAATGTCATTTGTCGATTTGGACAACCAGAGATAATTGTATTAGACAATGCTAAGAACCTCAACAACAAAATGATGGAGGAGTTATGTAGTAAATTCCACATCAAACATCTTAACTCCATCATCTACTGTCTAAAGATGAATGGTGCTGTTGAAGCGGCTAACAAAAACATTAAGAAGATCATGCAAAAGATGTCCGCCAATCACAAAGGATGGCCTGACCTATTGCCTCTTACTGTGTTAGCCTACATAATATAAATGCACACTTCCACTGGGGCAACCCCCTACGCATTAACCTATGTGATGGAAGCAGTGCTCCCCATAGAAGTGGAAATGGAATCTCTCGGAGTGTTGATAGACGCTCAGCTGGATGAAGACCAATGGGTACAAGACATGTATCACCAATTGTCTCTAATAGATGAAAGGCGAACCGCAGATATCTTCCATGGTCAATTATATCAACAAAGGATCGCCCGATCCTATAATAGAAAAGTCCAGCTACGATAATTTAAACAACATGACTTAGTTTTGAAGAAGATCATTGACAACCAAGATCAGTCTAAGGGAAAATTTGCCCCTAACTAGGAAGACCTGTTTATTGTCAAGGAGGCATTGACAGGAGGTGCTCTCAGATTGTAGGAAATGGACAGTGATGAATTTCTGCAACTCATCAACCCGATGCCATCTGCATGATGATGCGGTGCTCATCAATATATGCATTCATCTCGATAAGCATACCAGTGGTCGGGGATCTCACTAAAGTATTGTTTGCAATGGCTACATCCCTAGTAGATAGGGTAGCATCCCGCTCAACGATCACTGCATCTCTAGCTGATCTGGCCTCACCCCGATCAACAACAGCGGCATCTCTATGGGGTAATGCCTCGTCTCTCTCTAATAGAGTTACGTCTCTCCCATAAAGGGTTATCAACATCAGGGCTCTAGCCTGATCCCTCTCAAAGGTCATCAGATGAAGACTCTGCTCAAAGTACTGTGTTGAATGTTGGATCACGACAATACTAGTACTGGGAGAATCTAAGATAGCTATTAACAACCTAGTAAATGGCTCCTCCTTGATGTGGGAATCAATGTCCTCCACATGTTCTCCATCATCTGAATATATACTCGACACTGTGGATACTGCCGCAACCGATGAAGTCTCTGTATCCAACCATGCAGAATACTCTGACAAACAACCCGGATGGCTAATAGAAAACTCAGCACTCTCTCACTGATCCCAATAAGCATACACCCGGGATCGGCCCTCTATTGATAAGTGGCGAGAAGC
This sequence comes from Panax notoginseng, assembly GCA_016801055.1. Lineage (NCBI taxonomy): Eukaryota > Viridiplantae > Streptophyta > Magnoliopsida > Apiales > Araliaceae > Panax > Panax notoginseng. The sequence continues at coordinate 207,935,232 of CM029013.1, read as the reverse complement.
TAACCGCTGACCTAAAGCCCCATTAAAAGGATGGAAACCCTGGAACTGGTCAAACTGCGACATCACGGCCAGTGGGTGGTAAGTAGTCATGCCCCTCAAACCAGTAAGAGGGAGAAAATCCATGTCTGAAGCATGAGTAATGAAGCTATAGGGTGAATTGAGCCCTGTACACGACAAGATAGGAAACGGATCTCTGATCCTAGCAAGGAAAACGGACCAAGAGGCAGGATCTGTACACTCCGTGTCATTTGAATGTACCAATCGGTCTCAGGTGTGATATAAACCACACGTGCAACATGACCGAACTGCCTGTGAATACCCCTGTAAGGTAAGTGCTGCAATATGTGGCTAACCTCAGTGTCTCTGCCATAATCATTAGAATAATTGTACGACCCTCCCTGAGAGCTCTCACTGCCATGATAACACCGATATCCAGCTCATCCATATATCGTGGCATGCACACATACGCCACTATGCTCATCAAGAATGCATCCACTCTGGTCAAATGCCACTGGTCCTCTGTTATGGTGAAATCCCCAGAATGCCGAGTATAGCTGTCCTCATAGCCAAATTTGTCAATCAAAAAATGCTGGGATATCACGTGGCCGGATGTGATCTCATCCTGCACAACTCTCCGCCGTAACCCGGTGAGGTTCATGAACTGCCGGCGCATATCTCCGACAGCCATGTGAGCGCAAGGTCTGTCTAAGGACAAAGCCGTCAACTACTTGTACTCCTCTAGTGTAGGAGTCAACTCCTAGGTACCGAACTGAAAAACTTGTCTCTCTGGTATCTAATGCTCCAGCATACCCTCTACAAATCTTGCGGGAACTTGAAACATCAGGAGGGTCATAGAATGTTGTAATAACTGATCTACGGTCACCCTGTTTAGGGGTAACATACTATCATACCAGGATCTCAGACGGGATGCCACCAATAATAGTGGAGTGTGATCTATGTGGCTGACTATCGAAGAAGGCATCTGTGTGGGCCATATCATAATACCATACATGGGTTAATGCTGAATATCTCTAGACATACATACATATGCATAACATGATATATGCATAACAGATAATAGATGGCAATATGATGTAAGGAATAGAAGATAGTACATACATTCCTAAATACATCATCATCTATATACATCATCTCTGTACAGCTAAAAATATAGGGAAATGGGGGTACATACGCCCTACTACTAACAGAGGCCTATCAAAAGATATAGTGAGAATAGGGCACATCCACCCAATATCTAACAAGAGGCCTATCAAAAGAGATAACGAGAATACACATCAGAAAAAGACAATGGTGTCAATATCTACATCATCAAACTTGTCCACCTGATGTAACTCCTCCTGAGTCACTGGATCTCTATCAACAGGGATGTCAGGCCTATACAAGGGAGGATCTGCACCGATAAAGCCAAATGGGTCATCTGAGGGGCCAGCTCCTGTGCTGGAAGGATCAAACGAATCTGCCTCTGTCGGATCTCTGCCCAAATGTCGGATAAAGAAATGTGCCCGATCCAGTCGATGGGTCAAACTGTCAATCTATGTCACATGAGTCGGATCTCAGACAAAGGCTAGCCAATCCATCATCATCACAGATCATGAAACCATATCCCCCAGGAACTGAGTGGCGCTGGTCTGGGCTCCAATGGTACGAGGGGACCACTAATGCTGGAATACATCCTGAATGCATGGACTCTCTGACAAAGCAAAAACGTCAACACCCAACAATGGGATATCAGTGATGGGTGAATGCGACACAGGCCAATAACGCCTGGCAGGAGGCCCAATCAGTATACAAATTTCTCTTGTGGTGCTCCTAATAGCACGCTCTCCTAAATAGAGCTCTCATCCTCTATCTGTGAAGAGAGGAACCCTACGGGTGGAAATCACGTACTCGACACCAGTCAGGCACCCATCCTCAAAACCAGTGGCCAAGTGCTCCCCAAAATATGGAATCTATGTGATGACATCAGCTGTCAACAACTCCAACTGTAGGCAGCAATGAGTAAAACCCTTAGCTATAGGGACCACTGCCAGTATGGAATGATGCCATCGCCGTCCTCATGGATAGGTATCCAACCCTAATACACTCACAGGACGTAAGCATGGGAGCCTCTCATAGGCCTAAAACTTCCAACACAAAGGCAACCATCTGCTGTCAGTTAACACTCTTAACCTATACATTGTAAATTACAAGAGAAATACTCACCAGCAGAAATGGGTAGAATCCTAACCAAGCCTCAGTCAAACCCTGCGAGCGCATACACATGCCCCTGAGGAAATAGGCAAAGGTATAGGAACCCCAATCAAACTCTCCAATACAGTCCACATGTCACGTGGCGCTGATCAAAGCGAATGACACTGTAGAAGAGTTATCTGCTATGAAGCAGCCCCTAATGATCATCAGGAACAATCGCCAAAAAATACGGTCCCTGACTCTGACATCAGCTGGTATGGGCTCCTTCAATAGCCCACTAATAGCATCTACACTCAAAGGACCCGTACGGACAGTCATGCCCTTGAGCGCCTCCGCCGGAACTCCTAACAAGGATCTGACGCTAGTCGGGGTAATATCCACCGTACAAGGCACTGGTGCCCCACCAAACTCTATACCTGTGATAAATCGCCAATCAATTGGCGTCATCATTACCTCACAGTCCAGTAAATAGAGTGACTGAGTCTGGTGAAACCAACGCTCAGACAATGCCTTGAGGTAACCCCAAGGACAGCGATGAGGAAGGATGGAAAAGAACGCCCCAAATCCCCAGTCATGCACTATCGCTCTATAGGCAGGATGCAGAGCCTGGTACATGGAGTGAATGATGAACCAGTTCCCTCGAGGCTGTGTAAAGCCGGGAACCTACATAAAATGTAGATCTACATCAAAATCCTTTATTCCTAATCATTAGGAAAGAAGGAAGATTAAGATCTAACTTGATACCTCGTTAGCGTGCAAGTACATCGAGGGATATCGACTCAAGTCACCCAGAAGCTCTGGGTTTGCCACCTGAATACTCGAGAGGTCCCTACGGGGAACATATGCAGTAAGAGTGGGGTCTGCAATCGGAGCATCCTCCTCCTCGTCCTCGACGTCTGGCAAATCAACCTGGGCTAGACGTATCACCGCCTCCACCAGACGATGAGGCTGTCTAACAGAACGAGGTCGAGGCACATCAGAAGCCCTCCTCCATACACCAGAAGTGGTCCTGCGGGAACTACTCGGCTGATCCAGATCCATAATATTTGGACAATAAGTCTCCAAATCACCTCAAAAAGGGTGTGGTAATTTTGAAACCTGGAGCTTTCTTTTCAAAATGCATTTTATGACTACATGCATGCATGCATTACTTTAACATACGTCTACAGTAGAGTTAAAAATGTATGACTACTCAATGCCTATATTTTTGAAAATTTTGCCATAGTTTCCTCTATAAATAGGACTATCCACATTCACATAGGCATGACTAGGTGGCCATTAAGTAGTACACCTATCCACAGTCATATACATCCTATATGCATCTAAATGTTAAAGTCACCAATTCATAAGGGTAGCCTAATTATCAGGATTACTTTGTATTGTTACCTTTTGCTCATTTGTCCTCAAATAGGATAAGAAATAACAGAAAAGGTGCAAATTTGACTATTTCAAAAGTCAAATTTTTTCACATCATTATGTTCAGCATGGTTTAATACTAATATTTACTACGTTGAATATTTTTTATCAAGTCATTTGAGCATGCATATTCATTACTATGTGTTTAGATGCATTTCATGTGATAAGTCATTTTTCAACGGATAAAAACTGGAAAAGAAGACATGCATATATTAACAGGACAGTGTAGAACACTTGTACGGTGACAGAATTTGCAGAAAGTCGCCCGAACTCAGCAGATCTGAAGAAGAGCTCTCAGATTTCCTTCGTGGCACAACTTGAAAATGACTTATAAGAATAACCTGCAGGCATTTAATAGCCACGGTTGGCCGCAAGTCCACCTACGGCTACTGTAGGTGTACCTATGGCACCCTTACGTGGGTCCCACCCCTCCATCTCGGTCCAGTTCGAGTTGTAACGGAGTTTTCACAAGCTGAAAAGGCCAAATCAGGGATAAAAACGCTACTCGATTGAGCAGAACAGCCTGAAACCCTTGTTTTTCAGGGCCCGACTGTGGCTTTCATATCAACCATTGGTATACTCCCAAACAAAGGGTACACTATGTCGATGATCCCAGCTATTACAAGTAACCCTCGGCAATACCTTACGCAGTTCCAATGCCGCCAAATCAGGGTCGTCACCCTAATCCTTTCAAGATCCCCGGCTAGGGCATCACGCGTTTTCATATGTTGAAGTACATATCCCCGGTGGGGGCATCGCGCATTCTATGCTGTAGATTCCCGACAGAGGTATCACGCATTTTCATCTGCCAAAGTATATGTCCCCGGCGGGGGTATAATATATTTTCATCCGTTGATGTACATTTCAGTGAGGGTCAGGCAACCCTGACATTCACATACTGTTGGCAGTAACTCCAACAGAGCACTGGAAGGGTTTGGTAATACAAACCAGGAATCCCTGGTGAGGGTATCACACATTTGCATCCGTTACTGCACATATCAACGAAGGTTAAGCAACCTTAACATTAGTTCAGCCGTTGGCAAGTAAACCCAATGATGCATTGGAAGCCATCCAATGATTGCATTAGTTGATACACACATCAACTAAGGTCAAGCAGCCTTGGCATTTATCCCCGGTGGGGGTTACAACGCGTGGTCATCCGTTAGTTCACATGTCAGCGAAGGTTAAGCAGCCCTAACAACACATACTGTTGGCAATAAATCCAACAGAACATTGGTATGTCCTGGCGATAAAAACCAAGAAGGATCAACATCATAGAGGAGGATCGATGATGGAATATTTTATACACATCTTCAAGCAGACAAAGCTTTATCCCCATAGATCTCTTGTACACGAGGGGCATATCTTTGGAATAAAGTTTATATCAAGGATTCAGGATTTTGGTGATAACCCCAATGTCAACAATCTTAGAGATTCTTGTTAGTTGTGGATCGCACGTCCATGACAGTTCATCAGGCTGCTTATTTATTGTCATCTCTGGTAGAAGCAACATGGAGACGGCAATCTTCCCACCATGTTGAAGAACAATCCGACAAAACATATGCATCATACATATGCATCATACACTTGCACCATGTTGCTCCACATAGCATCATGTTTACCTTGTTGCATTTCAAGTGTCTAGGATTCTTTATCCTATCCATGCCATTGCATTGCATGAATATGATAAAGAGGGACATCTGTAGACACTCAGAATTTTCTGCACACCTGTTATTGACATTGCAGGAGGGCAGATTCGTCTTTCAGAGATAACCCTGGAAGACAACTCTTATCCAATCTAAATACTACCAGAAGTTCAGTCTCAACCCCGAAACACATACCAGGAGTATCAGTTCCAACCTCAAAAATAATCCCGAGGCATGTAGTTTAAATACCAAAAATTCCACCGGAGAAGGCCGATTCATCTCGGAGATAACCCCAAGATATTCAGTCTTAGTCCCAACACTAGGAAAAATAGTACTAACCTTGGAGATAACCCCAAGGAGTGTAATTGTAGTTCCATAGATAACCCCATAAATGCTTGTTTCAAATGCATGCAATCAGCTTCAACCTCGACACTCACACCGAGGCACTCAGTACAAGACCCAGAGATAACACTGGGAAGACAGGCACACCTCAAAGATAACCCTGAGGACCTTCAGTACTTGTAGCAGTCCAATCTCAGAGATAACCTTGAGCAACGTCTGCTTTATCAGTCCAAACCGGTGATAACCCTGGTGATGGGTAAGATCGTCATTTTACCACATCACGTCGTCTCAACATTTTAGACATACATTTCTACACAACAATGTCCCACAAGAACCAAGGAAGTCCAATCCCGAGTGACTATTGCGCAGGGGAACGGATAGAATTTGAAGCTTAAAGACCGGAGGGCATGGTCTCATCTTCCTGACTTCGTATAACCTCTAATCCCATGTCATTCCATAACTCTCGACAACGGCGGTCCGAAATAGGTCTTATACACCTCAATCGGATGCCCAAATTTAAGTTCTAAAAGTTCAAGCGGACATCACATTGCATGCGTGCACGTACTTCAAGACGGAGGGGCCCGCAGAGCCTGGGGCACCCCGGGCAGCCGCAGGTACATCTGCGGCTAGCCACAGGTACATATACGCCCCTCTATAAATAGAGGGCTTGGGGTGGCCATTTTATAAGAGAAAAAGGCGAGGAAGTCCTGTCCAATTTGCTTTGTACAACCCTTAAACTGAGTGCTTTCTCATTTTAAAATCTTGTGAGCTCACATATAGCAACTAATTTACGGGCGGGAGCCGAATGTTCATCTACTTACAGTTATAGAAGTCTTCTTTGGCAGCCCACTGTAAGCCTTCTTTTACATTTTAAAGCTTTTCTCATCATCTTTGCACACATTATTCTTCACATTGAGAGTCGTGTTGCGTGTGTATGCTCGAACTTCGGTCCGTGGTTTAATTTTAGTTTGTATATATATATATATTTATATATATATAGTTATACCTCGATTGAGCCTAGAGTTATGTCTGGAGAGTTTAATTTCTTTCGTATATACATATATATACTTATATATATGAACCCACTCTGTTCGATGAGCCTAGACTTATGTCTGGAGCGTTTAATTGCTTTCATATATATATATATATATATATATATATATATATATATATATATATATATATTTATATATATATATATTATTTACATTTCGTCCCACCTGGAGTTTACTTCATGGCGGTTGATTGCTTTTATAGCTTTATTTACATTTCGTCCCGCCTGGAGTTTACTTCGTGGCGGTTGATTTCTTTTACAGCTTTATTTACATTTCGTCCCGTCTGAATTTTACTTTGTGGCAGTTGATTGCTTTGACAACTTTACTTACATTTCTGATCCCTTATAGAGGTGCTTCGTGGTTGGTGATCATGTTTATATATATATATATATATATATATATATATATATATATATATTGCTTACTGTTTTCGTACAAATTACGGCATCATGTGATCACAGATTCAGTTTACTGAATCTAGATTTGGTTCCCGTGATGGACATTTTCAGCTGTAAGCAGCTTGTAAATTTATTCACAGTGTTTGGATTTTCTCAGATGGTTTTCATGCCCATGAGGAGTTCGGCACTGCTTTGTATATTATTTTCTTGAAGATGCTACACATCTCAAAAATAAAAGCAATCAAGCCGAACATTTAATAAAATGGAAGTATCAAAGGCCTCAATTACTATTGAGCACAAGGGTTTGAAAAACCTCTTTTATAAAATATCACTGCTATATCTTGTTTAAAACTAAATTTTTACACAAATTCAAACCCTTTGTATATAGGTGCGAATGAGGCATAGCACTACTTCTAAATAATTGCACATTGACCCACACACACACACACACACACATTCATATAGTAGTTTCTTGAAAAGTGGCGGTCACCGTGGTAACACGTATGTCTGGGGGTGCCTAACATCTTCCCTCTACATAAGAAAGTCCCCGGACCCTAATGAATCTCAGTTTCACAAACCCGTTTAGTAGTGTCATATCATTGGGTTAATGTGCAACCTTTTCTCGATTGTGTTGGAACAACCAGTTAAAAAACTAACTGGCGACTCTTACAGTCAAATCGTCGACATATAAATGTCAGACCTTTTTCATTTATTTTTTCAAACAAATCTCACCTAATATGAGAACACAAAAGAATAAGAACAGAAAAGGGACAAATAAAAATCCCAATGTCGACACTTATCTCTTCGTAGTTCCCATCTTGAAGTTGTGCATTCTTCACCTTATCTACAAACGTTAAACTGCTTCCCATCTGGAACAATATTTTGTCTACTTCTGTCGGATATTTAATATCCAACTCCATCTTTGCCATTTCTGACACTAACTTCTTCTGAGCAGTCAACATCATTATTTCCTCGCGTCCCTTTCTACTTAAGGCATTTGCAATAACATTCGCCTTTCCGAGATGATAGAAAATCTCACAGTCATAGTCTTTTATCAATTACAACCATCTTCTTTGTCATATATTCAAATCCTTCTGTGTAAAGATATACTTCAGACTTTTATGGTCTGTATATATTTCACACCTCTCTCTATAAAGATAATGTCTCCAAATCATCAGGATAAATACCACCGTGGCCAATTCTAAATCACGAGTCGGATACCCTTTCTCATAATCTTTCAATTGACATGATACATACGCAATAACTCTGCCGTTCTGCATAAGCACACAACCTAGTACTTTATGCGATGCGTCACTGTGTACCACAAAATTCCATGTCTCATCAGGCAATGACAACATACGTGCTGAACTCAATCTCTTCTTTAACTCTCGAAAACTTTCCACACACTTCTCCGTCCAAACAAACTTAACTGCCTTTGTTGTTAAATTCGTCAACAGAATTGCGATCTTGGAAAAGTCTTGAATAAAACGCCTATAGTAACCTGCAAATCCCAAGAAACTCCTTACCTCTGACGGTGTCTTCGGCTGATCCCAGTTTATTACAGCTTCCACTTTTGATGGATCTACCGAAATTTCGTCCTTATCAATAACGTGCCCGAGAAACTGTACACGTTCCAACCAAAACTCACAATTTGAAAATTTAGCGTACAACTTCTCTTTTCTCAATGACTCCAATGTCACTCTTAAGTGTTCAACATGTTCCTCTTTGGTCTTAGAATATACCAATATATCATCAATAAACACCACCACAAACTTATCTAAAAATGGTTTAAACACCATATTCATCAAATCCATGAACGTTGTAGGTGCATTGGTTAAGCCAAATGACATGACCAAAAACTCGTAATGACTCTATCGAGTTCTGAATGTCATCTTCGGTACATCCTCTGGCCTCACCTTCAGCTGATGATAACCACTCCTCAAGTCTATCTTTGAAAAATATTTTACTCCCTTCAGTTGATCGAACAGGTCATCAATTCTCGGTAATGGATACTTATTTTTAATCGTGACCTTATTCAATTCTCGGTAGTTAATGCAGAGTCGCATCGATCCATATTTCTTCTTAACAAACAATACTGGTGCTCCCCATGGCGATACACTAGACTGGATATACTTCTTGTTGAGTAGTTCTTGTAACTGCATCATCAATTCTTTCATCTTTACTGGGGCCATTCTGTATGGAGCTTTAGATATCGGGGCCGTTCCTGGCACTATATCAATCACGAACTCGATTTCTTGATTTGGTGGAAGTCTAGGCAAATCATATAGAAATACGTCTGCAAAATCTCTAATGATCGGTATCTCTTCCAATTTTGCACTCTTCTTCTGTGTATCGACTATGTAGGCTAAGTATCCTGCATATCCTTTTTTTAACAACTTCTTGGCCTGCATCACCGTCAGACAACTTGCTTGTCGAGGTGACTTGCTGCCATAAAATACTACCTTTGACGGAGTCATAAGGTTAACACATTTTCTTTGGCAATCAATTATTGCTCCGTAATTGAATAACCAATCCATTCCCAATATGACATCAAATTCCCCAAGTTTAATTGGTATCAAGTCTACCATCATCTCGTGACCCTTTATAACCACTCTACAATTCTTATATATAAACCTAACAGGAATCACTTCCCTATTCGCAATTTATATGCTCAAAGGATAATCTAATTCTTCTTGAGGCAAATCTAAGTTCTGAGCAAAATCATCGGATATAAATGAACAAGTAGCACCCGAATCAAATAACACATAAGTATTAATACCATTAATCAGAATGATACCTGACACCACATCCTTTGACTGCACAGCATCATGCATGGTCATATTGAAAGTTCTCGTAGTAGGTCGGCTTGATTATGCTGGTCCAGTGATAGTTAATGTGCCACCACCATTATTTCCTTTTCCTCCACTTGCACTTCCCGCTGTCTTCTTGGGGCAATCACGAGCCATGTGATCCTTTGAACCGTAAGTGAAACATGCTCCCTTCTTTGGGCTAAAATAGTTCGGTGCAATGTGACCCTCCTGACCATAATTAAAACACACCCTCTTACCCTTTAGACATACCCCAGTGTGGTTCTTTCCGCAAGTAGCACAAATTTTAAACTTCTTCTTTTGTTGAATTCCTTATTGTCCTCCCGTATTCGAATTCTCACTCCATTTCCTTTTCTGGTTGTTATTTTCACCATTGCTTCCACTAGCCTTGTTTTCATTCTCATTCTTTCTCTTCTTCTGTTCTTGGTTATACTTGGTTAAGGCATCGCTTCCACCTTCTGCGATAATTGCCTTTTCTAGTACTATCGCAAACGTGTTTAACTGGAACATTGAAACCTTACTATAAAGCCAGGGCTTCAATCCTTGTTCGAGCCTTCTTGCTTTACGCTTATCAGTATTAACTTGATAAGTGGCAAACCTTGCCAACTCGTTAAATTTTGTAGCATATTCTGGCACAATCATGGTTCCTTATTTTAGCTCCAAAAACTGAACTTCCAACTGATTTCGAGAACTAGTCAGAAAGTACATTTCGAAAAACATTTCTTTGAACCTATCCCACACTACTATTCCCTGTCCCCCACGAACTTTATTCGCCTGCCACCAGTAACTAGCTTCAGACTTCAACACAAACGTTGCGAAAGCGGTCTTCTGATCCTCGTTGACTCTGGCAACGTCGAACACCTTCTCCATTTCCATGATCCAGGTTTGGGCTTCAACTGGATTCATAGACCCTTGAAATATCGGTCGTCCAACTGCTTTGAAGTCCTTGAAAGTCGTAGCTTGAGCTTACGGTTGATTCTTAAGTGCTCCCGTCGACAAAGTCACGAACTGCTGAACCGGATTAGCATTGGCCTCGTTATTATTGTTAGTAGACCCCTCAGCAGGTGGTTGTTGGCGTGGTTACCTTCTTCTAGGAGGCATTTTTTTGTTAAAATATTCGCTTATTAGTTCACTATTTAATTCCTTGAATATTTTAAAGTTTTACTTTAAACATTCTAAGATTAAAGCTTAACACATAACATTTCAATAAACTTTGATATTTTTTATTCATTTAAAACTTTTCAAACATACTAAGGATAGCATATCTGCTATTGACATTCACTTTCCTAAACTAGACAAGTTTCAAGATTACATCTTCATACTACCCCTTTATTTATCTCGTAATAAGAGATTTACAATTTATTTATTCACATACTTAACCACATATCATTATTATTCTTATTCTTTCTATTTGGGAATATTAAGACGTCGAGAGGCTTCTCTATGCTCTTCCTCTATAATACGATATGCCATCCTACGATCCATCATGAACCACGGCGAGTCTTCAAATTGAGGTAGGTAATAAAAGACTCAATCCTGGGCCCTATCAATCGTAGAATTAAAGGCATGATTCATCTCGTTCATTTTAGATTTCTTCGTTTGGACCTTAGCTTCAGCACGATCTGCACGATGAGTCGCCTTCATCCAAGCGTCCTCTGCCCTCGCACGCTTAGTCGATTCCTCCTTCAAGTCGTCTTTTAACTTTTCCACATCAGTCTTAATCTTCTCGTTCACAGCCAATAGATCCTCATTCTAACCTTTTGTATAAACTAGGTCCCACTTTGTGTTTCCAAGTCGTGAGTTGAGTTCTTGAATATCCGCATCCTTCTGCTCGATAGTAGCTTGACGCATCTCAGCCAGCTCCTTAACATTATCCAATAATTCTATGTTTCGATTATACAGTGTATCATATATCTCATCGGATATGGAGTTTGGTGGAAACTCCACAGGATCCTCTTCCTCATCCTCCACCTCTATCTCCTTAGAGTCCTCATCCTCAGGATCAGACACAGGTTCATCTTCCTGTTCTTCCTCAGCAATCAATAGAGAAAGCTCCCTCTGAATCTACTAATTTCGCACAACGTAGATATCTCAGGGTTTCTCATCTCTAGGTATCTGAGGTATCTCCTTCTTAGCTTAACTGGATCCTCCAACGCTAGACATCCTGACAACAAAATACTTTTAAGACATTCTTCGATACTCGCGAGCATATAAGTTATCAACACATAACACATAATGTCTTTTATTGTTTATCTTTAATGAATTTTCTCAATTCATTCCTTTGAACTCGATAAGAGTTTGACATCACTATGTTTTCTGTCTCCTTAAAGGTTACTTCCTAAGGTTTCCCCACCTAAGGTTCATAACCTAAGGCTTTAATACCAACCTGTGATACCCCCAAATCCGGGTACTCCATTCTCACAGGATTTGGTGCTTACTATCCAAAATAATTACATCTAACTACCCATAATAAAGGATAAAATATAACTTAAATAACTCAAGCAATAATCTTCCCCATTAAAGGGTTACATCAATAAAAACAATCCCAGGTAAACAAACTTTAAACTATTACATAAGTTTGCGGAACACATCACAAAATAACATAAGTCTTATAACATAATCTTATTCAAATAAAATCACTTAAGTCTTCAACACTTGGACATCTTGCCCTTTCCTTTACTAGAAGATGGCTCATTAACTCTTTCAACTTTAGCTACAATGTTAATTGCAAGAGTGAGCAAACAATTTGTTAGAGTATATGCCCTAGAGGCCAATTATTTGATATAATTATTTAACATTTTGATATTATATTTGATTGAATAAATGAATGATTTTATTATGGTTTTATTTACTGTGTTATATAAATATTAACATAATAAAAGTCCTTAGAATAGTGATACAAATTTTATAGCTTTAAGTGAGTGACTTGAACATGAGATTATATAATTACAATTAGTATCATTGCTCTTAAATGTCCCTAGTCGAGTATCATTGTTAATGGGACAACAATGATACATTGAGACTAGTATGTGGATTGACTGATGACCAAATCTCATTGATCATAAATATATGAGATATTGAGTCAATGTATAGGTACATGTTATAGAACGATGTACCAGACATACCCACCATGAGAATTCTATGTGGAGCATTATGCGAAGTGTCATTAGCAATTCTCATAGTGACAATGATGTAATGATCCTCCGACCTGAAATCACTATATTACTACACGGGAATTTATGTACTTTGATATCATCAAAGGTCACCTTTAATAGGATGGAGTATAAAGGTGATTATTGGGTACATCATGAATCGTGTGAGGAATATGAGTGATCTAGATGGAATATAACCCTCCTATATAATAGGGGTGATATCCATAGGCCTTTTGATTGAGTATGACTATGAAATACATAGCCATGCTCAAATAGTGATTTGTTTCATATAGTCTACTCATTGATCAAGAAAACTCAGATTAAATTATGAAGAGTATGACACATTCCATGACTCGAGTTTAATCTAGGATGTCAATGTGAAAAGGATTAAATTACATTGAAACATTGGTCACGAAAAGGTTGCATCGAATCATCGATCTTATTATTACTTGGGTAGCAGTGATGCATTACTAGATGCTGCTCACTGTTTATAATTTTATAATATGAATTTAAAATTATTGCCAACGTAATAATAACCTATAGGGTCACACACATAGAACGTAATTAAAAGGGAATTAATTTAAATTGTAAAGATTTAAATATGTCAATATGATTGATAATATTTAAATTACGAATTTAAATTAATATAATAATTTATATATAGGTATATTAATTAAGTAAGACTTAATTAAGATATATATATATATATATATATATATATATATATATATATATATATATATATATAAATTCAGATTTTATTAGGGTTTTTGATTAATCCCTTTTTAACAGCTATATATATATGATATGTAGCAGTCATTTCAGGAATAATCATCATAACCTCATAAACCCTAGCCACTCTTAGAGAGAGACTAGAGAGAAAACCTTTGAAAATCCTGATCCTTGGTGGCTAGTACCGCAGTTCTCATCACTGTAGATCGTGTGACGATTCGCAGGCGTTCGTGTGGATACCGTAGAGACGTAGTACTGTGAGGAATTGCGTTGGAGATTCGAAGCATTTCAAAAAATACTATAATCGTTATAATATCTAAACACTTAATTATTCTATTTTTGCATGGATCCTATTTTAGGATTTCAGATTTGGCTTTATAATTTTCATTTTCCGCTGCGTTTTTTATGCCGAAATCCTTACACAATTGCTCACTAATATAAAGAATAAAAATAGTAACAACATGAGATAAAATGATGTTTACTAGATAAAAGGGAACTCGTTCATCGAATCAAGAATAGAGAACCGTTCAAGATTTATATTTAAGGGTCTTAAGACCACGAACTATGTCCTCGATAATTAGGTATTATTACTACCTCAACCTTAACAGTCATTTAGACTATACAGACCCTTCCTTACGTACTTAGGGGGATTAGCCCTTTGTACCATGTATTGTGCACAAATATCTAAATGTTACACATACAAAATCCCTTATATTAGGGTTGTTCATCTCAGTTTGAATTTAGGATTTCCGCACTAAAGAAAATTTAATTTGGAAATAGCTTATCAGTGGTTCTAGAATTTTAGAACACTATTCAATTGTAGATTAATTCAATCAATAAGAGTTCACTTACTATTTGAAGGTTCAATATTTTGAAACATTTCATTTGAATAGACATGGTATATATATGCAAAGTGCTATATTCAAAAGAGTTAAAACAACCTCATTTGAATCAATGTTTTAAAACAGTATATGTTTTGAATAACAATAACAAGAAATAGGAATGTGAAACTCGCTCGATGTAACGAATTAGGTTATAAGAGCATATTCAACCATACATAAGATAGAATCAATAGGCTTACTCAACTTTAATATAGGATTTGAAAAATGATAATTTAGAACTAGAAAGCTTGCTTGACAATAACAAATATCGGAATTATGAAACTCGCAATTATTATAAAGAGAATGAAGTTAGAGAACTTGGTATAATAAATGTTCGCCAAATATCCTACATATATCATTAGGATCACAATACCAATTTGTTATATTAACATCAACATCATTAGTTTACTTTTCATTTCAATCAAGTCTATAATCTTTAACTTAAGACTTGATTATCCTACCCATTCACGTAACATGAAACTAAATTCTCAACTACATCATAGTACGCAACATGGTGGTTGTAGAACAACACAAATTCAAATGATATCACATTACGAACTTTCACAACTTACTAAATCATAATCTATAGGTTCGGCGCTGTGATTACAATACATTACTACATCTTGTAACATGTTTTAGGTCTTTTACAAATCATTAAAATATGTTAAGTTAATAATTTCCAAGCTATGTTGTTAGCAGCTCTTTACTAGGTCTGACTGATCACTGGCACCGCCGCGCCATGGTTACCATCGGAAACGGAGCGCCTGCGCGGCAGCGCACCCGCGCCCAGAAGCAGCACGCCCACGCTCGGCACCAGAACCAATTTTATAGCAACGTGAATTTAAGCTCTGCTCTAACTAAAAGTTCCGATTTCTCCCAATTCCACAACAATTCATTAAACCCAATAGCTACAAACTTACTGCAACATTGCTAAGCATATACATAACACTTATAACAACAAAACAACCAAAATTATAAGGATTTAAACCATGTTTTTGTTATTTTCTCCATTTTAACACATTTTACAAAATCAACCGCAAAATCCTTATTTCTTAAACAAATTCCACCATTCAAACTACGTTGTTTTAGTTTCTTGATGTACTTACACCAATTTACAGATTATATCACATATTGTACATCAAATTTTGTACTTAAACAAACCCTTTTTCATGCATAAATACTGTTATTTACTTTTCCTCCTACAAACCAATTTTTCACGTTCTTTGATCATCAAATAGCACTCATACATGATTATTAATAGATTATAACACTATACATACATATATGTACCAATACAATGTGATTTAGAAATTTATAGAAAATAATTATGGGAACTCAAAACATGAACATTAAGAGTAGAGTATACCTTTAGTTCTTGATGTAAACAAAGTTCTGGAAACCTTCTTCTTAGCCAATTCACAACACAACCCTCAACTCTCTCTGTGATTCTCTCTTCTTACCAACCTCTCTCTCTATACTCTGTTATCTAGCCTTAGGTAAAATACACAAATAAACTGATATAGCCTCTTAACTTAACGCATCAGGTTAAAAACCAAATAGTTACGTCAGTTGCAAAATGCCAAAGGCCACAAGGTCTTGTTTGGCTAAACACAAACTCCCCTCTCTCAATTTATTTTCATAACATTTATATTATATAGTTTTACTTGTCATACATGTAACCAATTTACATAACTTACAATTATAGTTATAATAATTATAATTTTTATTAAAATAATACTTATGATTAATAAATTATTATACATCTAATTTATTTATTAAATTAGATTAGCACAACATTTCATTTTATTTAATTTATTTATTTCATTAAATCAAATCTTCAAATAATAAAATTACCATTAATCAATTTAGTTACTAAATTATTGCACCATAATTTCATCAATTATTTATTTTTTCAATAAATAAATTATTTGAAATATTTATTTAATTCAATAAATATATAAATTAATTGCAAAATTTCTCGATCGTTGTGTTGAATCCATGCCAAACAATTGGGATATGATAGCATTATTAATTCTAAATTGAAAGGCTTGTAAACAAATCAATAAAACTCTTAAGATTAGTCAAGTCGAGTTAAATCTGGCATCGACTCTTTCGTAAAACAATTCATGCATCTCATAACATGAATCATAGAAAACTTGGCTAACACGAAGGTTAGACAAGTGTTAAGAAAACTTGTCTTCAAGCGTCTTCAAATAAATATTTAACAATTCTAGGTCTTTACAGTCTCTACATTATATATTCACATAGCAGACTATAATTAGCTACCAAACAATCTAATCGCATTGTTTCTACCAACTTCTTTCTCTTCTATAACTTAACTGAATTTATTACATTAATAAAACTCGTTTACAGTTACTTATCCTCCTTTACAGCTTATTAACGTTCATCGTTTCATTACTAATAAACCACATTCAATTCCTATGGTCATCACTATATATGTGACATAAGAATGGTCTTAACATGTACATTAAGTATATACACTTGCCCCATAGTCGTCATGCAACAATTGGGTTTAAAAATAACTAAGTCTTTCATTCCCCTGTCTCGGCACTGCGGCATCATCCTCATGCTTATCATTGGCGTTTCAGCGCCAACTAATAGTAGCTAACCCATTGTCTCGGCACTGCGGCGCGAGACTTGTACTTACAAGTGGCGCTACGGCCTGACTTGGCAGTGACTAACTCTCTGGCCTGGAGCTGCGGCGCGAGGTTTCTAAACTTTGGATGGTGCTGCGACGCCAACCCTGAGCCCTGGAAAATTTATAAGTTTTCTCAGTTCAATTCTTTTCGGACTCCTAACTTCATCGTTATAAGTCGGAATTGGCTCATTCAAAAGCCGTTATCTTACATATCTCATATACTTTGATTTCATTTGGATAAACGTAGTTTTTAAATCCGTTAACAATAAATTCACTATTTAACATTTTATTACGCATTCGTTTAACGTTCGTGAACGTTCATAGCTCGTTTCTTCGTTTTAAGTCAGAATTCAATGATTGTTAAGTCCATGACTCTCAAATACGTTATGCCATTGAAAACAAAGGTTTCTAAGTTAATCGACAACTTTTGACTACTAATCCGGGAATTCAACGATTTCGACGTTTAACGCCTAATCTCGTAAATTTTGCCATAACTTCTTTACTCGAGTTCTATGCTCTAAATCAAATGGAACCAATCCATTAATTCATTATCTATAACCTAACCAAGCAAGATTCACATAACCTATGATGGTTTTCAATTTGTCCATCAACAACCAAATAAACGTTTATTGGTTTTCTTCGCTTAATCTTATGTAAACGCTTATGATTCTTATTCATACATTGTGACAACCCCAAAATAGGTCCATTCCACCCAACCCATTCTGAGTCGCCAAATACATGGTACAAAAAATAACTACAACTTCATTATCACAATTCTCGTACAACATACAACAACATATATGCTGTGAGTTTTGATACAAATATATACCAACTGTGACTCTTATCCCAACCTTGGATAGCACGTCACAATGGCACCTTACATAAAGGTATAGTCAAAAACTGTTTTAGAAATTAGAATCTTTGGAAAGTGCTCAAGGAAACCTTCGTACATGGGAGGTCATACGTCTAGGTTATGATAGATATCATATGTCCACAGAATTATCCTTGGTTGACCCAATAGACCCCAAAGAAAAATGAGAAGATTACTATCATATTCTTCCCAATGGTGAGTCTTCTCTTGACATATCATTATCTCCACTGTCTCTAATTGAGAATTATATTTCAAACAAACACCAGGATTATATAGGTAGTGCTGGTAGATATACTCAGCAAGTGGATGTGCACAACCGTGTCTTATGATGACACGAGGTTGTATGTCATTAGACATCTTATATGATAGTGACAAAACACCCTTCCAACGTTGGGTTCGCCTCACCCTATATGATTCACCAAATATAACTACTAAATGATGACCACCGTTCTATTCCCCTGTTACCCCCGCTCGACCCAGCTACACTCTTATTACCTGAAAGGAATTGTAAAACAGAAGGGTAAGCACAACTAGCCCAGTAAAGAATATCATGACTAAAGGTAAATAAATTATCAATAGCCTTCAACAGTAATAAATCAGAGATTTAGAACATATGGTAGATGATAAAAAATTTCAACCATAGTTGCAGCGGAACGAGCAATCCATTAGAAGAGTCAAATAGACCATAAAATCTATTATCTTCTCCATGTTAAAAATCCATCAACAATGTTTTATCCCTGTAACATCAATCAATAGTTCTGGTCCACAATCATATAAATAACTTATAATCATAATTGTGATTCTAAATTCCTCTTCGCATCCAGGACGAAGATAATTTTCATCACATGTCTTTACCTGAAACATCAAAGATCATGGTTATACCAAATCACAGTTCCTATTCATAATCATACTAATAAATTCATCTTTGCACTACGGGCCAATGATATTCGTCAACAGTTCATCTTTGCACTACTGGCCAGAGATATTCAACAACAGGTCATCTTTGCACTACGGGCCAAAGATATTCATCAACAATTCATCTTTACACTACAGGCCAAAGATATTCCTCAACAGTTCATATTTGCACTACAGGCAAAATATATTCATCAACAGTTCATATTTGCACTACAGGCTAAAGATATTCATCAACAGTTCATATTATAACCATTTCAATTATAAATATATAATCATTTCAGAATTTATATAAACAATAATTATAACCATGTTGATCATTTCACCTTTGCACTTAAGCTAAAGATATTCAATTATAAATTCAATGGTCATGATCATATCAGTCAACAATTCAACTTTGGACTACTGGCTAAAGGGAACTCATAGTCATGATCATACAAAAAATCTACCCATCTTTACACTCAAGTCAAATAGAAATATCATCATTAGGGTTATAAAAATATTATATATAATAGTAAAATCAAATCAATATAATCAAAACATCTAGATTTAATCTCAAGAGTAATATTCATAAATCAACTATAATTTGGTTATAAAAAGAAACTAATTTTGTCAAGAATAGTAACCCGTGAATAGTAACTCATAAATAGTAATTTATAAATAGTAAATCCGACACAAAAAAGTAAAAATTCCACAATAAAATCTATATCAATATTTCGGTATAATGATATTGAAATAACATTTCTTAAACTTATAAATAATTTATTTTAATTGTTTACACTTTACTAAATAATGCATTTAATCATCCTAAAATTCCAAACTCATAAGATCTCATCGCCAATAACCAAAACCCTCATCAAAAATATGCATATACCTCATATAGGATTCTCAAGCCATAAAATTCTATTTTCCAATTTTCTTACTTCACATAACATATTTAATTCATTTACTCATAACTAGTCTATTTTCATGAAAAATACCAAATCAGTACAAACAAATTTTCTTTTATGAGATTTAGTAGAATATAGTCCCATATTGAACATATATTTTTCTCAGAATTTTTAAAAATCATTTACTATTTTTAATATGGCCAAAATAGCCGAATATTTAGATATTTATCAAAAATTGTACTTTTATCCAAAAATTCCGAAATTTACAGAGTATACTTCTATCATATACATGTACTCTCAATAAAAATTTCACCAATTTTGGAGTTAAGCACAAGGAGTTATAAGCGGTTACTTTTAAAATAGTTTTTTCTCATAAAATTCATAACTCTTAATCTATACATCCAAAAATTACCATGTTTGGACACAATCAAGAAAAATCATCAAATTATCATTTCAAATTTTTCCAAAATTTTTGAAGGTCAGAAAAATTATGAAACTGAAAAACATAACAACCCTTAAAATCCCTTACTATCCCTTACCTCAAAAGAGCAGCACTTCTTACTGGATATCGGATATGACGCTGAAGGAAACTTACACTGATGAATAGTAACTCACCAAGTATCTAAATACTCACAAAATACACTCGATAATCTAGAGAGAAAAAGAGAGAAAACACATGAATTCTGGTGTGATTTTTAATTCTAACTTAGCCCTCTATTTATAGGAAAATGTTAGCACGCCGAAGCAGACTTGACCTGCTACCTGATGGCTTTACCTGCTACTATTCCACCCACCAAAAATTAGCCATCTTCTCCAACAACCAAAAGTGGGGCCCACCTATTTTTAGAATTTTCTACCAAAATCATTTATAAACCTAATTTTTGAATCAGTCACCTCTTAAAATTCACAACAAATCATTTCTTAATTTTTAACGGTTTAAAATTTGTGAATATATACTCAACTTATATATGTATAACATATCCAAAAATCACAATGATCCAACGGTCAGATTAAAAATTATAACTCACACAATAAAGTTGTAAGAACACTGATTTGATCTTTTAATACCTCTAATCTGACAAAATACTGATAAAATACCTCAACATTAATTCCTTCATTTATAACCACATAAATAAATTCATCATTTATATCCACATCAAATAAATATTTCATTATCATATAGATCAATAATTAATTATTCACAAATAATATTACAGAATCACAATAATGACAACCAGGCAGTTCCCAAGAAAGAGGGGGCTTTCCGATAAGGATTTCTCCTTACTGGCGCGCAATTAGGTGACCAAACCTCTCCTTGACAGAACTTTCTAGACATTGTCAATAATGCTATCTAATAATATTATTCAAATAATATGAATTATTGATCTGATCATGGAGATACTGTGCAGTGACAATTATTGAAACAACAATAATATAAAATATTAACGCAGCAATTATTGATTCAATAAAATAAAATATTGAACAGAAATTACTGTAACAATTATTGAGTAGTGCCTTCTCACGTAAGAATCAATAATTAAAAAAATACTGTGCAATACCGTGTGCTACTATGCAACTACGCATATTACTGTATTTTAACCATCAGGTATTCCAACAGTGTTAACGGTAACAACTACACCGTTATTTATAAAAACTCAAATTTGTCATTTTTTTCATCCAACAGTTATTCTGTTGTGGGGCTCACAAATGGTTGTGCCGTCGTACGAATATTCCCCGACAGAAAGAATATTCCACGACTAAACGAATATTCCCCGACAACAATGAATATTTTATAACCACTTGCGTATTTTGAAAAAAAATTCATATATCACCCTTAACTTTAACTTTTATCAATTTAACCATTTACTGAATAGTAATTATAAGAAAAATTGAATACTTTTATTTCATAAAATTCGGGGTCTTACATACATGACTTATAATGTTTTAATCCACTATTAGTCATCCTTATTACTCCAGAAGAGACATGCTCCACCAATTCATACTTCTCTAAGAACAAAAATAGAAAAGGATCGATGACTAATGTTTACGTAATATTACCATAATGTTCTTCACGTTCTTGAATAAAGCTTGAATGTTTTGCTTGGATTGCTATCGATTACTTGTTGAAGCACTTTTCTCACTGTTAATATAATGTCTAGAGTTGGTGAAAATAACCAAATAAACAACTCTAGCCTTCCTTTTATAGAAAAATCTAATGGAGGGCAAATTGGTCATTATGCTAACCTCCTTACTATTCACCTCCTTACTATTCATTTTCTTCCTCACCAAGTAAAGTTACTTTACTTGGCCACCAAGTGGCCGGCCCACCTTGCTTCTTGGGTCTCCCCATGGGTTTTACCCATCTGATAACCCATCGGTTCGATCCACGGTTTAATTTCTTGGTTTGGCCTTAGAATAAATCATATTGGGCTTACCTTAACAATGCATTGGGCTTGACATAATCTAAGTCTAATTGGATTCTACAAAGTCCATAAACTCAAAGTCCAATAAGATTAATCGTATTCTACTCATACAATTCTCGTATTCTATTCGTATTATACGTCGCAAGGAAGGAATTGCTTCCTTAACCTCAGTGAAAACGAAACAATCATAACCGTAGCAAGGAATTGCTTCCCTAAACTCGAAAATCCTCCGCCACGGTTGTCACAACTTTTGAAAATCTTATAGGATTGGGAAATTCATAAAAATAGAAATTAGGTTATAACTTGGAGGACGTCGAAAGGAAGGGAGACGCGGAGAGGCCGGAGACGGAGACGCAATTTGGGGTTTTGGGTTAGGGAGGTAAATAGTGAGACTTGATTTGGGTTTTGGCTTTGGGTTATGGCAAACTGCAGAGAGCAAGTGTGACACCCCCAAAATAGGTATACATCACCCATTTTGAGTCGTCAATAACATAGTACAAAAATAACTACAATTTTATTAATACAACATAAAAACTGTGAGTCTAAATACAAATATTATCTTCTAGACAATATCCACACTCAAATAAGTCCTCATTATAATTATTGATATATTATTTTACAAAAATGGTGAGGACTACTAAACAACTTTCTAGAACCATCATTCCATACCCCGACTAGTACTCGCTACATTCTCGCCTCTTGAGAAGAAAAATGGAATAGAAAGGTAAAAGGGTGAGCTCAACTAGCCCCGTAAAGAACATAATGACTAAGATAATATAGAAAAAATTATCATTAGTCCTCAACAGGAAAAAAATTAATAGAATACAATAGACAACAAATTTTAAATCAATATTTGCAGCGAAAATAATAATTCATTAGAAGAGTCAAGTAGAGTATGAAATCTACTATCATCTATGAATTTAAAAGTCCATCATCAATATTTTATCCCTGTAACATCAATCAATAAGTATCTTGAATCAAATATTCATCTTTGCACTACAAGCCAAAGATATTCATCAGTTGGTCATGTTCATCTCAACACCTGTTCATCTTTGCACTACGGGCCAAAGATATTCATCATAAAATCATTAATCTTTGCACTACAGGCCAAAGATATTCAGTTATATCATCATTTAGGACTGAGGATGACAAAAAATATTTTAAAAAAAATGAATCCGCTGAAACAAAAGAACAAATATTAAGGATTCGTACTTTAAACAATCTGAGTTTAAAAATACTTCATAAATAATCATAGTGGAGTAACATTCAAGAATGATCAAAATATGGATACAATCAAAGCTAGTATCCATAATTGATATCTTAGACAAAAACAAAAATTTAATTTTTCGGTGAATAGTATCGTATTCGTAAATAGTGTCGTATACGTGAATAGTGCCATATACGTGAATAGTAACCCCAACACTAAAAGTCCTAAATTTGATAAAAAGTTCAGATCAATATTTCGGCATAATGATATTGAAAGAAATAATATCATTTATAAAAAAATAGCATCCCTTACCTCGAAAAGACTAACTGGAATACTGGATATAGAGCTGAAGGGAACTTGCACCGTATAGCAACACTCAAAGTCTTAAAATAGTCACAAGAATACACTCAATAATATAGAGAGAAAGATTTCAGTTTCTGGTGTGATTTTCAATTCTAACCTAAGCACCCTATTTATAGGAAAATACTTAGAACATCAAAGCAGAAATATTAATAAACTATTAATATTTATTAAATTATCATATGCACCATTTGAATTCTCATTTCAGCACATTTACCATAGCCTACCAACTCACAAAACTTTCAAAAAAAGTTTTTCTTAAAAATAATAATTAAAACTTCTAAAAATCATTTATTTTGGAACTTTGAAACTTCAATAATTCATAATAAATAGACCTTTTACCAGAAAAATTCGAACCTTATGTCTTTTCCATAGGAAATTCCATTCTCTACAACTTTGTAAGTTTAAGTTTTTCTAAATTCCAAACAGAAACTGACCGAAATCCACAAACGGACGATTTTACAAGCTATAATCAAATTTCAGTCAAGAAATGAGCCCATAGACATGTTTAACATGTTTTAAACAACTTTTGCAATAAAAATACTCTTTCTCCTCATATACTCATATATCCCACATTTAGTGTAAAAAAAATATCATCATTATTATATTATAATAATATAATAAAATATTATTTTATCAGAAAAGATAAAATATCAATTTTCAACAATTGTCACTTTAAAAATTTTCTCCATCTATATCCACATAAAATGAATATTTTCCTAATCATATAAATTAATAATTAATTATTCACAAATAAGATTACCGAATCACAATACTGACAACCAGGCAGTTCCCAGGAAAGAGGGGGCTTTCCAATAAGGATTTCTCCTTACTGGCGCGCAATTAGGTGACCAAACCTCTCCTTAGATAGAACTTTCTAGACATTGCTAATAATGTTATCTAATAATATTATTCAGATAATATGAATTATTACTTCGATAATGAAAAATACTATGTAGTGACAATTATTAAAACAACAGTAATACAAAATATCAACGTAACAATTATTGAATCAATAAAATACTGAACAGTAATTACTGTAATAATTATTGAGTAGTGTCTTCTTATGTAAGAATCAATAATTGATGCAATACCGTGTGCTACTGTGCAACAACGCGTATTACTGTGTTTTAACCACCGGGTATTCTAACAGTATTAACAGTCACAACTACGCCGTTATTTATAAACAACTTATACTTGTCATTTTTTTCATTCAATCGCTTTTCGTTATGGGGCCCACACAAGGCTACGTCATCGTACGAGTATTCCCCGACAGGAAGAATATTCCACGACCAAACGAATATTGTCCAACAATAATTAATATTTCATAACCACTTGCTTATTTAAAAGTTTTGCACATTTTACCTATAACTAACCTCATTAATCAATTCAACCCTTAATATTTCAAAATAATAAATAGAGAAAATTAAATTTTATTTATTAATAATTTGGGGTCTTACAACCTCCCCTCCTTATGAAATTTCGTCCTCGAAATTGACGTACGTACCTGGTGTTTCGAAAAGATGAGAATACCTCGCTTTCATTTTTGTTTCCAACTCCCAGGTCATTTTCTCAATAGCATGGTTCCTCCACAAAATTTTAACTTGTGGTATGACCTTTATGCATAGGGCATGCTCTTTCCTATCCAAGATCTTGACAGGTACATCTTCGTACGTTAAGTCTTCGGCTATCTCGTCCGGTTCTAACTCAATAATGTGGTTTGAGTCTTTCACATATTTGCGTAGCGCAGATATATAAAAAACATTATGAACACGAAACATTCTTGGAGGTAACGCGAGTTTATAGGCCACATTTTCTACTCGGTCAAGAATCTAAAATGGACCAATAAATCGTGAATTGAGCTTTTCTCTCTTTCCAAATCTTGTACCTCCCTTCCATGGAGCAACTCGCAACAATACATGATCCCCAATACTAAATTCTACGTCCTTTCGATGAAGATCCGCATAACTCTTTTGTCGATCATGTGTCGTTTGTATACGTTATCGAATTATTTGGATCTTTTTCGTAGTCATACGTACCAACTCTGGTCCCAATAATGTTGCTTCACCCACCTCATCCTAACATATTGGAGAGCGATACTTTCGTCCATATAATGCTTCGAATGGAGCACACCTATACTTGCCTGATAACTATTGTTGTAAGAGAATTCCATCAATGGTAAATACTTATCCCAACTCCCTTTGAAGTCTAAGACACAGAGTCTTAATAGATCTTTAAGAGTTTGAATAGTCCTCTCTGATTGTCCGTCCGTTTGAGGATGGTATGCCGAACTGAATCGTAAATCCGTTCCCATAGCTTTTTGCAAACTAACCCAAAATCTTGAAGTGAATCTTGGGTCACGATCTAAAACTATGGATACTGGCATGCCATGCAGCCTCACAATCTCATTCACGCACATACTAGCAAGACATTCAAGGGAATAAGTCTCCCGTATCAGCAAGAAATTAGCAGACTTAGTTAATCTATCAACAATAACCTAAACATCATTTATACCTTGAGAAACCGTGGGAAGACCCGTAACGAAATCCATGATAATGTGTTCCCACTTCCATTTCAGAATCTCAAGTGGTTGCAATGGACCCTTTGGCACTTGATGCTCCGCCTTTACACGTTGACAAGTTAAACACCTCGAGATAAACTTTACAATCTCTCTCTTCATATTGTTCCACCAAAATGTATGTCGAAGATCACGATACATTTTGGTACTTCCAGGATGAATTGCAAACGGTGTATTATGTGCCTCCATCATGACATTGTACTTCAAATTAGAATCGTTAGGAACACAAAGTTTGGAGTGGACTCAAAGTATTCCTTCTTCATCGATTCTTGCTTCTGGAATAACACCTTCTTGCACTTTCTTCTTCATACGCATCAGATCCGGGTCTATGGCTTGAGCAACTTTAACTTTTTCGATTAAAGTTGGTTCTATACGTATACTTGACATTATTGTATGGGTCCCCGGAGTCTTGAATTCTATCTTCATCTTTTATAAATCACACTAAATGGGCCTTTGCGTTGACAACATCGTACTCGTTCTCGCGTATGATCTTCTACTCAATGCGTCGGCTACCACGTTCGCTTTTCCAGGATGGTATTGAATGGTATGGTCGTAGTCTTTCAACAGCTCGAGCCAACGTCGCAGCCGCATGTTGAGTTCTTTTTTAGTGAAGAAATATTTGAGGCTTTTATGATCTAAATATATCTCCACTTTCTCCCCATATAGATAGTGCCTCCAGATCTTTAGCGCGAAAATTACTGTTGCCAACTCTGGACCATGAGTAGGGTAATTCCTCTTATACTGTTTAAGTTGTCGCGAGGCATAGGCTATAACTTTCCCACGTTGCATGAGAACACATCCTAACCCTTTGGCTGAAGCATCGCTGTAGATAACAAATCCATCTGAACCCGATGGTATGGTCAAAACAGGTGCCGAAATGAGTCTCCTCTTAAGCTCTTGGAAACTCTTCTCGCATTCCTCGCTCCATACGAATTTGATATCTTTCCGAGTCAGTTGAGTTAATGGAGTAGCGATTCGAGAAAATCTTTCCACGAATCTCCGATAATAACCAGCTAAGCCCAGAAAGCTACGTACTTCGGTCATAGACTTCGGTTGTTCCCAACTTTGTATTGCTTTAATCTTCGCCGAGTCAACAGATACTCCATATTTTGACACCGCGTGCCCAAAGAATGCTACTTCCTCAAGCTAGAACTCGCATTTCTTTAACTAGGCATATAACTTATTTTCACGAAGCCTTTGGAGTACCAGCTTCAAATGGTGCTCATGATCTTCACGACTTTTGGAATATATGAGAATGTCATTAATAAAAACAACAACGAACTGATCCAAATATTCCTTGAATACTCGGTTCATCATATCCATGAAAGTCGCAGGAGCATTAGTTAATCCAAAAGACATGACTAAAAATTCATAATGGCCGTACCGAGTTCTAAAGGCAGTCTTTGGAATATTCTCAGTTCTAATCTTCAGCTGATGATATCCAGAACGAAGATCGATTTTTGAAAAAAATTATGCTCCTTGTAACTAGTCAAACAGGTCATCAATATGAGGTAGCGGATACCTATTTTTGATAGTGACATGGTTTAATTCCCGATAGTCGATACAAAGTCGCATACTCCATTCTTTCTTCTTTACGAATAAAATAGGAGCACCCCAAGAAGATGTACTAGAACGAATGAAACCGATGTCCAACAACTCATGTAGTTGGACCTTTAACTCCTGAAGTTCAATAGGAGCCATTCGATATGAGATTTTAGAAATCGGCTTTGTACCAGGTTCAAGATCAATAAAGAATTCAACTTCACGTTCTAGGGGTAGACCGGGAAGTTCTTCAGGAAATACGTCAGGAAAGTCAATAACAACAGGAATATTATTCAAATATGACGTGTCTTTATTCAAATCCATAACATGGGCTAAGAAAGCTTGACATCCGTTTTTTAATTAACGAATAACTTTATGACTTGATATAACAGTGATTGATTTTAATGGCTTAGTTGTTTGAATTCGCACAACAGGTTAGTTAGGAATATGAAAACTAACAACCTTACGAAAATAATCAATTTTAGCATAATGAGTAGTTAACCAATCAATTTCTAAAATCACGTCAAATGCAAGTATCTTTAAAGAGATAAGGTCAACAGGTAAGGTGATGGTGCCAACTTGGATCAAACAAGATTTATAAACAGTGGATGTGATGAAAGTTTCTCCTAACGGAGTCTCCACAAATAAATCAAAGTCTAATTTTCCGGAGTCAAGTTTAAACGTTGAGCACAAGCAGGAGAGATAAATGAATGGGTAGCACCGGTGTCTAGTAAAGTATAAACTTCGCAAGAATTTATGATTAGCTTACCCACGATCACCTCGTTTGGGTTCCTCATATTTTGACTAGTCACGACAAACGCTCTTCCAGGAACCGCTGACTTTGACTTTTCTGGGACAGCCTTTTGACTCACCATCCCCGCTGGACTTGGTTTCGCTACAGTGCAATCTCGAGCGATATGTCCTTCCTTTCCACAATTATAACATACTTTAAACTATTTGTGGGCAGTTTGGGCTGATATGTCCTTCTTTTTCGCACTTATAGCATATGACCGGTGGTCGTTCTCCTCCCTTAGAACCAGTTGCTGCTGGTGCTGACATCTTCGTATTGTCATTACTGAATCTCCTCTTTTTAAAATCTCCTCCCGACTCGCTTCTTCTATTCTCATGGCCACGATTACCACCAGAGTGGTTGTCGCTCTTGTCCGTATTTTTCTTTCTCTGCTGGTTATCGTTGTTCTGATGACTACAGTCACTGGTATGATCCTGGTTGTGGTCCCTCGGTTGACCGTGTGACAAACGAGATTTTGTAATTAATTTTTAATATTTATTGAATTAAATAAATATTTTTCGATGATTTAATTATTGGATTAAATAATTAATTGATGCAGTTATGGTAGATTAATTTAATTATATGTGTTATATTTATTAAATTAATATGGAGAATTTTATTATTTGAAGTATGTGAGCTTATTGTATTAAAAGTAATATTTAATATGCCATATTACTTAATTAATATAATTATTAATTAGAGAGTTAATGATTTGACATTATTAATTAATGAGAAAATTAATTATATGATTATGTGAATTTATGAGAGATTATTATGTGTTTTTTAATTAAATTAAATAAGATATTTAAATTGGGTGTGACATTAATTAAACCATATGATAAAGTTTTATTAAATTAAATGGTTTTGTATTATGATAATCTAGCCAAACATGGCACTAAGGGGAGTTGGGGCCAGTTAACCCATGACTGGGTAACTGACCACCAACGCGTCAGTTGGCTTAACTATTATTATACGTATTCTCTATTTATTCTTCTCTTATTATTTTTTAATTCTGGCATAGAACAGAGAGAATTCAGAGAGAGTTTGAGAACTTTGAGAGAAATTTTGAATACTGTGATTAAAGGAGAAGAAGTGTGAGAATTTGGGAATTTTTGTCACCATGTGTAATCTAAGCAGCGTATTCAAGGGTAATCCCTTCTTCCCAAATTTTTAAGTTACGTCTTTTAGTTTTATAGAAATATGGCTTTCAAAACCTCTGTTATGTCTCTGTAATTGAAATTGTGAGAGTTATGTGCATATATGTGTTAAGATGTCATTTTAATGTGTTTTTATATGTATTGTATATAATTCCTTATCATCAATTCATAATTTTACGTCGTATATGATTGCTACAAAATTACAGAGTTTGGGTTTTGGCCTTATGGCCTTATACGTGAAATTTTATGTAGTGATCGTATATTATCCCTAAATTTTACACTCCTACATTATTATGCATGTTGATACGAAGAGACCAAGCTTTAAATGAACGGATTTGGCTTTATAACGAATCTGTGGCGTTGAATTTTAGGAATTTATGTTAAAAACTTCAAGAACATCAAGAATAGAGGAAAATTTTATGTTTTAATTATGTGATTATATGTTTTAATGGGTTAAAATCGCTTTAGAGATGTTGTATTATGATTATACATGAATTATAACATGTGGGTATGTCTAAATTCGTGTAGTAACAAATTAAATTGGAGTTTTTGGCTCTGTTCTGCAATTTTCGCGAATTACAGAACAGTTTCTGGTTCGCCGCGCCGCGGCGCCAGACTCATGCCTAAACATCCGCGCCGCAGTGCCATGTGTCCGGCTGCAGCGCCACGGCGCCGCAGCGCGAAGATCAAGTATAACAATGGCGTCGCAGCGCCACTCTCCAGAATGTAGAGAAATGTAATTTTTCTTAAATGTTAAGTCTTGCAATGTGTTAGTAACTTAATGTAATGAGCATGTAAACATGTTAGAAATATAATGAAATGATAAAATAGTTGTTTAACATGTAAACAACATAATTACATGTGATTTAAATTATTAAATACATAATTAGATTATTATTTATGAAGTGCAAATTATGTGATAATGAGATAAATTGACTTAGTATCGTCGATAATTAAAGTAGACAACGAGAATGAGTTTATGTTGATTAGTTAAATTATAATTAACTGGTATTGTGTATATGAATGGTATGTAGGATTTAATTCAAAGAACGTGCTTAGTTAAAGTGTAAACTACGCACGAGGCAAGTTTCCTAAACTTAAACTCTTAAATTTGAGCAAGTTCCCTAACCCTATTTGTCATTATTGTTCAAGCTTATTATTTACCTTGAATAAACTATCATTATTATTATTCAAGTTCAAATGATTTATTAAAGATTGATTATCTTTTCAAAGTATGATTTAGTTATACAATAATTGTTCTATTGTATACTTCTTGAGATTATTATTCAAATTGAATATCATTATTGTTGAACCTTATTAGACTAGTGAAACCTTAATGATTCAACTAGTCCATAGTTGATGAGCATTCTAAATTTCAGAACCCTTGAAGAATTATCCAAACCAAACTTTGTTTGGTGCGGACTCGAATGTCAAACTGAGATGAACAACCCTGTATAGGGGATTATTTACGCTTAGCGTTAAGATATTGTGTACAGTATGGTACTAAGGGTTGATCCCCCTAAGTACGAGAAGAAGGTCCATAGTCTTATGACTGTTAAAGGTTTCAAGTATAACCCTTGTTAACCTAGGACATAGTTTAAGGTCATATGACCCTCAGAATTCTTTTAATTCTTGTTATTCACTCTTGATTCAAAAGTTGAGCTTTTATTCAGATGTCTTTGATTTATTCGCATGTTATTATACTGTCATTTCATTTTTATACTCGTGGGCATTTGTGCTCACTCTTGCTTAATAATAACATTGCAGTTAAAAACGAAAGAGCTGACGAACCTTCCACTAGTAAGGGCAAGGGCAAAGTTAGCAAATGATGGAGACTTGTTATTTGATATGACTTGTTATTTTATATGATGTATTTGTTTAAGACTTAAGTTAAAGATGTTGTTTAAGACTTATTGTTAGAATTCCGCACAGATGTTTTAAGGTTAGTTTAACCTGGGATTGTATTTATTATTCGGATGATGTAATCCTTTTAAGGAGAAGATTTTAATTCTATCTATTGTATGGTTTGCATTTTTATGGGTAGATAGATAGATGATATTTGTGCAGTGAACACCAAATCCCGTGGAATCGAAGTACTCGGATTTGGGGGTGTCACAGGTTGGTATCAAAGCTGTAGGTTATGAACCTTAGGTGGGGGAACAACCTTAGGTAGTAGCCTTATAGAAAGAAGATAGTAAAGGAAAACTCTTATCGAGTTTTAAGAAATGAATTTTTGGTAATTCATTGAAGATAATAAAATACATAATGTGTCTATGTGTTAATTTATGTGCTCGTTAGTACGACTTAGTAACTAAAACTTAAAATTTTGTTGTCAGGATGACGAATGTTGGAGAAGCTAGTCAAACTGGGGAGGAAGAACCCCGATTACCTATAGTACCTACAGAGGAGGAGCCCCGAGACATACATATTGTTAGGGAACAGTTAGTTCAGAGGGAGTTATCTCCATTGATCACCGTTGTTGGTCAGGAGCATGAGCCCGAGACTGATCCTGAGGAGGATCCTGAGGAGGAGTTTGATGAGGAAGAGGAAGAAGAGGAGTTACCGCGGTACACCGTTGATGCGGAGATGTATGACACGTTATACGGCCGTAACGTGGAATTACAAGACGAGGTTCAGGAATTGACTGAGCGAGCGACTGTTCAGCAGTCTACTTTAGAGGAGAAGAAGAGGGAGATTTCGACTCTTCACGCACGATTGGGAAATGTAGAATGGGATTTTGTCCATGAGAAGGGTCAAATCGAAGATAAGACCGAGGAGATAAAGAAGCTAAAAAAGGAACTGAAAGAAACCTCCGGAAGACTGAAAATAACAGAGGAAGGATGGGTAAGAGAATCACGTCGAGCTGATCGTGCAGAAGATGATAGTCGTGCAAAGAAGGTAAAGCTTGAAGAGACATACTCCACACTTAATCATGCAATAGATGAGGCTCAGGAACGAGTTTTGAGATACCCCATCCAGTTCGAAGGACTTCCGTCGTATATGTTGGATCGCAGGACGATGTCTCGTATCATGGATGAGGAGCGTGACAAGGCTATTCAACACCTTGATAGACAGGATTAGAATCCGTTTAATTATGTGAAAGACTTAATTAGTTTTTATATGTAAATTCCGATGTGTTTATGAACGAAGGAATATGTTAATATTTTAAGTTCTGTGGATTCTTTATTCAAGGACAGTTGATGTAAATAGCAGTTATGCTATAGTTTGATGTTAAAACTTTGAGTTGAATTAAATATATTAAGTTGTTTGAGATGATGTGATAAATGAGTATGTTAAATTGTTGAGTAATGTCTTAACTATTTAGAGAAATAAATAAAGTTCTAATAAGCATGTATTTAACAGAAAATGCCGCCAAGGAGAAGACAACAACGTCAACCGGCTTAGGAAGAGTCAACCAATACTTACAATAACGCCAACGCTAATCCTGTTCAGCAGTTGGTGAACTTACTGACGAGAGCAATGAACAATCAACCTCAAGCTCCACCAAACACAACGTTTAAAGACTTCAAGGCGGTGGGACCACCAGAGTTCAAAGGTTCCAGGAACCCAATCGAGGCTCAAATGTGGGTCATGGAAATGGAGAAAGTATTCAACGTTGCTAGGGTTAGAGAAGACTAGAAGACCGCTTTCGCAACGTTTATGCTGAAGTCTGAGGCTAGCTATTGGTGGTAAGCAAACAAAGTGCGAGGAGGTGAAGGTGTAATTATGTGGGAGAGATTTAAAGAAATGTTTTTCGAAATGTACTTCCCAACTAGTTCGCAGAATCAGATGGAAATTCAATTTCTGGAACTGAAGCAAGGAAACATGAGTGTACCTGAATACGCAGCTAAATTCGATGAGTTGGCAAGGTTTGCCCCGTACCAAGTACACACTGACGAAAGAAAGGCCAGAAGATTTGAACAAGGACTAAAGCCTTGGGTTTACAGTAAGGTGTTAATGTTTCAGATAAACACATTTGCCGGAGTACTGGAAAAGGCCATCCTCGCTGAAGGTGGGAGCGATGCGGTGACCAAGTACAATCAAGAGCAGAAGAAGAAGAAGAGTGAAGGTGAAGGAAATAACAAGACTGGTGGGAGTAACATTGGGGGTAATCATAATCAGAAGAGGAAGTGGACGGATAATTCATCAGCTGGAAGTCAACAAGGTGGGCAGAAGAAGAAAATTGAAGCGTGCTCAAACTGTGGAAAAGCTCATCTGGGAGTTTGCATAAAAGGGAACCGAGTGTGCTACAGTTGTGGTCAGGAAGGCCACATAGCACCAAACTGTCCAAACCCAAAGAAGGGTGCTTGTTTTAACTGTACTTTTAAGGATCATCTAGCAAGAGATTGCCCCAAGAAGGGATCAGGAGGAGCAGTGCAAGGAGCTAACCGTGGAAATAGCAGTGGGAATACCTTAACCATTATCGGACCACCTGTAACAAACCGACCGACCGCTAGAACGTTCAATATGACAGTGCAGGACGCAATCCAGTCTCGTGAGATGGTGTCAGGTATCATTCCGATCAATGAAATTAATGCTTATGTTTTATTTGATTCGGGTGCTACTTGTTCCTTTATATCCGAAGACTTTGCTAATAGTTTAGGTTTGGTTGTGGATGAGTTGGAATATCCCATGAATATAGAAATTGCGAATAGAGAGATAATTCCTGTTAAGTACGTGTTTAAGAACTGTAGGGTGGACATTAAGGGTAATATCATGAACGTAGATCTTATCCCTATTCGGCTTGGGGAATTTGACGTTATTTTGGGTATGGATTGGTTATCCAATTGTGGGGCGGTAATTGACTGCCAGAAGAAGCGTATTAACCTTATGACTCCGTCAAAAGTTGTGTTTTATGGTAGAAAGTCGCCTAGATAAGCGAGTTGTCTGACGATGATGCAGGCCAGGAAGTTATTAAGACAAGGCTGTGTAGGATACTAAGCTTACATAGTCGATAGTCGAAAAGAGAATCTGAAGGTAGAAGAGATACCGATTGTGAGGGACTTCGTCGACGTATTTCCAGACGATTTACCAGGACTTCCACCAGATAGAGAGGTAGATTTCGTGATTGATTTGGCGCCCAGAACCGCTCCAATATCGAAGGCACCATACCGAATGGCACCAGTAGAGATGAAAGAACTGATGGTCCAACTACTAGAATTACTGGATAAAAAGTACATTCAACCTAGCGTATCGCCGTGGGGAGCGCCGGTGTTATTCATGAAAAAGAAGGATGGATCGATGCGGCTCTGCATTGACTACAGAGAACTGAACAAGGTCACGATTAAGAATAGATATCCATTACCAAGAATCGACGATCTGTTTGATCAATTAAAGGGAGCAAGATACTTTTCCAAGATAGACTTGAGGAGTGGTTATCACCAACTGAAGGTGAGGCCAGAGGATGTACCGAAGACAGCGTTCAGAATGCGATACGATCACTATGAATTTTTAGTAATGTCGTTTGGTCTAACGAATGCTCCTGCAACATTTATGGGACTAATGAATGGTGTGTTCAAGCCATTTTTGGACAAATTCGTGGTGGTATTTATAGACGACATTCTGGTATATTCCAAAACCAAAGAAGAACACGAAGAACATTTGAGGTTAACGTTGGAAGTATTGAGAAGGGAGAAGTTGTACGCTAAATTTTTGAAATACAAATTCTGGATCGAGCGAGTACAATTTCTTGGTCACGTGATCGATAAAGACGGAATTTCGGTAGATCCATCCAAAGTAGAAGCCATGATTAACTGGGATCAGCCGAGAACGCCGTCAGAAGTAAGAAGTTTTCTTGGATTGGCGGGATATTATAGAAGATTCATTCAAGATTTTTTCAAGATCGCAACTCCGTTAACGAATTTAACTCGAAAAGTTATGAAATTTGTTTGGACGGAGAAGTGTGAGGAGAGCTTTCAAGAATTAAAGAAGAGGTTGAGTACGGCACCTGTGTTATCTCTTCCGGATGATACAGGAAATTATGTTGTTTTTAGTTATGCGTCGCATAAAGGACTTGGCTGTGTGCTAATGTAAAACGGTAAAGTAATCGCGTATGCATCACGACAGTTGAAGGATTACGAGAAGGGATACCCGACCCATGATTTGGAGTTAGCTGCAGTTATTTTTACTTTAAAAATTTGGAGGCACTATCTCTACGGGGAGAAGTGTGAGATATATACGGACCACAAGAGTTTAAAATATATTTTCACATAGAAGGATTTGAATATGCGTCAAAGGAGATGGTTGGAATTAATCAAGGATTACGACTGTGAGATTTTATACCATCCGGGTAAGGCGAATGTGGTTGCCGATGCCTTAAGTAGAAAGGGTCGTGAGAAATTGATGATGTTGACTTCTCAGGAGGAGCTAATCACAAAAATGGAGAAACTGGAATTGGAAGTGAAGTATCCAATGGAGATTGATGAGAAGCTATTTCAGATGTAATCTGGTACAACTCTACTAGATAAAGTGAAGGAGACTCAGCTTCAGGATGATGAATGCAAAAAGGTGGCAAAGGAGATATCTGAAGGAACCGACCCGAGATTTAAGATGGATAAGGAAAGAATACTGACATTTGAGAGCAGAATTTGGGTACCGCCAGTACAAGAGATTAAGGAAGATATTTTAAGTGAGGCTCATGGTTCACGATATTTGATTCACCCTGGTAGTACCAAAATGTACCAAGATCTTCGACAACATTTTTGGTGGCCGAATTTGAAACGTGATGTTGCAGAATGTGTTGCCAAGTGTCTGACCTGTCAGAAGGTAAAAGCAGAATATCAGAGACCAAGTGGATTACTTCAACCATTGGAAATCCCAGAATGGAAATGGGAGCATATTACAATGGATTTCGTGGTTGGCCTTCCGATGACTCAGTAAGGCTACGACGTAGTATGGATTATCGTTGACCGACTGACAAAATCTGCACACTTCCTTTCGATCAAAATAAGATTCAACTTAGATCAGTTGGCCAGGCTATACGTAAAAGAGATTGTTTCGAGGCACGGAGTTCCGGTATCAATTGTTTCAGATAGGGATCCGCGCTTCACATCAATTTTCTGGAAACGTCTTCAGGAATGCATGGGTACGCAATTGCGAATGAGTACAGCTTACCACCCTCAAATAGACGGACAGAGTGAGAGAACGATTCAGACATTAGAAGATATGCTAAGAGCCTGTGTGATGGACTTTAAAGGAAATTGGGATGATCACCTACCATTAGTAGAGTTCGGCTACAACAACAGTTACCACGCTAGTATTGGCATGCCGCCTTATGAAGCTTTATACGGCAGAAAGTGCAGAACTCCGCTTTACTGGGATGAAGTTGGTGATACGAGCACGACTGCCAACGGCTCAAGATCGACAGAAGAAATACGCTGATCCACATCGTAAAAATATCGAGTTTGAATCAGGTAGTTATATTTTCTTGAAGGTCTCTCCCTGGAAAGGAAAGATCAGATTCGGAAAGAAAGAAAAATTGAGCCCAAGATTCATTGGACCCTTTGAAGTACAGAGAAGAATCGGAGAAGTTGCGTATGAGGTTGCCTTACCTCCAGCACTCGAGAATATCCATAACGTCTTCCATGTTTCTGTGTTGCGACCCTACAAGCCTGATTACAAGCATGTAATTGAATATGAGCCCCTACATTTTGAGAAAGACTTATCTTACGAAGAAATTCCTGTCCAAATTGTCGACCGAAAAGAACAAGTTCTTAGAAATAAAGTTATACCTTCTGTTAAGGTAATTTAGAGGAACCACAACGCTGAAGAAGCTACGTGGGAACTCGAAGAGAATATGATGAAGAATTACCCTCATTTATTTACTTAATTATTTGTAAGCGATTCTGGGGACAGAATTTTTGTAAGGGGGAGAGAATGTAACTGGTCGAAATTTATTAAGTCGTGATTCTGGGGACAGAATCCTTTTAAGGGGGGAAAGATATGACGAACGAGATTTTGTAATTAATTTCTAATATTTATTGAATTAAATAAATATTTTTCGATCATTTAATTATTGGACTAAATAATTAATTGATATAGTTATGGTAGATTAATTTAATTATATGTGTTATATTTATTAAATTAATATGGAGAATTTTATTATTTGAAGTATGTGAGCTTATTGTATTAAAAGTAATATTTAATAAGCCATATTACTTAATTAATATAATTATTAATTAGAGAGTTAATGATTTGACATTATTAATTAATGAGAAAATTAATTATATGATTATGTGAATTTATGAGAGATTATTATGTGTTATTTAATTAAATTAAATAAGATATTTGAATTGGGTATGCCATTAATTAAACCATATGATAAAGCTTTATTAAATTAAATAGTTTTGTATTATGATAATCTAGCCAAGCATGGCACTAAGGGGAGTTGGGGCCAGTTAACCCATGACTGGGTAACTGACCACCAACGCGTCAGTTGGCCTAACTATTATTATACGTATTCTCTCTTTATTCTTCTCTTATTATTTTCTAAGTCTGGCATAGAACAGAGAGAATTCAGAGAGAGTTTGAGAACTTTGAGAGAAATTTTGAATACTCTGATTAAAGGAGAAGAAGTGTTAGAATTTGGGAATTTTTGTCACCCTGTGTAATCTAAGCAGAGTATTCAAGGGTAATCCCTTCTTCCCAAATTTTTAAGTTACGTCTTTTAGTTTTATAGAAATATGGCTTTCAAAACCTCTGTTATGTCTCTGTAATTGAAATTGTGAGAGTTATGTGCATATATGTGTTAAGATGTCATTTTAATGTGTTTTTATATGTATTGTATATAATTCCTTATCATCAATTCATAATTTTACGTCGTATATGATTGCTACAAAATTACAGAGTTTGGGTTTTGGCCTTATGGCCTTATACGTGAAATTTTATGTAGTGATCGTATATTATCCCTAAATTTTACACTTCTACATTATTATGTATGTTGATACGAAGAGACCAAGCTTTAAATGAACGGATTTGGCTTTATAACGAATCTGTGGCGTTGAATTTTAGGAATTTATGTTAAAAACTTCAAGAACATCAAGAATAGAGGAAAATTTTCTGTTTTAATTATGTAATTATATGTTTTAATGGGTTAAAATCACTTTATAGATGTTGTATTATGATTATACATGAATTATAACATGTGGGTATGTCTAAATTCGTGTAGTAACAAATTAAATTAGAGTTTTTGGCTTTGTTCTGCAATTTTCGCGAATTGCATAACAGTTTCTGGTTCGCCTCGCCGCGGCGCCAGACTCACGCCTAAACATCCGCGCCGCAGTGCCATGTGTCCGGCTGCAGCGCCACGGCGCCGCAGCGCGAAGATCAAGTATAACAGTGGCGTCGCAGCGCCACTCTCCAGAATGTAGAGAAATGTAATTTTTTTAAATGTTAAGTCTTGCAATGTGTTAGTAACTTAATGTAATGAACATGTAAACATGTAAGAAATATAATGAAATGATAAAATAGTTGTTTAACATGTAAACAACATAATTACATGTGATGTAAATTATTAAATACATAATTAGATTATTATTTATGAAGTGCAAATTATGTGATAATGAGATAAATTGACTAAGTATCGTCGATAATTAAAGTAGACAACGAGAATGAGTTTATGTTGATTAGTTAAATTATAATTAACTGGTATTGTGTATATGAATGGTATGTAGGATTTAATTCAAAGAACGTGCTTAGTTAAAGTGTAAACTACGCACGAGGCAAGTTTTCTAAACTTAAACTCTTAAATTTGAGCAAGTTCCCTAACCCTATTTGTCATTATTGTTCAAGCTTATTATTTACCTTGAATAAACTATCATTATTATTATTCAAGTTCAAATGATTTATTAAAGATTGATTATCTTTTCAAAGTATGATTTAGTTATACAATAATTGTTCTATTGTATACTTCTTGAGATTATTATTCAAATTGAATATCATTATTGTTGAACCTTATTAGACTAGTGAAACCTTAATGATTCAACTAGTCCATAGTTGATGAGCATTCTAAATTTCAGAACCCTTGAAGAATTATCCAAACCAAACTTTGTTTGGTGCGGACTCGAATGTCAAACTGAGATGAACAACCCTGTATAGGGGATTATTTACGCTTAGCGTTAAGATATTATGCACAGTATGGTACTAAGGGTTGATCCCCCTAAGTACGAGAAGAAGGTCCATAGTCTTATGACTGTTAAAGGTTTCAAGTATAACCCTTGTTAACCTAGGACATAGTTCAAGGTCATATGACCCTCAGAATTCTTTTAATTCTTGTTATTCACTCTTGATTCAAAAGTTGAGCTTTTATTCAGATGTTTTTGATTTATTCACATGTTATTATACTATCATTTCATTTTTATACTCGTGGGCATTTGTGCTCACTCTTGCTTAATAATAACATTGTAGTTAAGAACGAAAGAGCTGACGAACCTTCCACTAGTAAGGGCAAGGGCAAAGTTAGCAAATGATGGAGACTTGCTATTTGATAAGACTTGTTATTTTATATGATGTATTTGTTTAAGACTTAAGTTAAAGATGTTGTTTAAGACTTATTGTTAGAATTCCGCACATATGTTTTAAGGTTAGTTTAACCTGGGATTGTATTTATTATTCAGATGATGTAATCCTTTTAAGGAGAAGATTTTAATTCTATATATTGCATGGTTTGCATTTTTATGGGTAGAGAGATAGATGATATTTGTGAAGTGAACACCAAATTCCGTGGAATCGAAGTACCCAGATTTGGGGGTGTCACAAACCGTACTCGTTATCTCGCTCTAATAATTGAGCCCTGTTGACAACATCTGAATAGAGAGAAAATTTATGAGAAATGATATATTGACGTATGTCGGGTTTTAAACCTCTCAGAAACATTCGCGTCATACGTTCCTCATTCTCCACCAAATGAGGTGCAAACCTAGATAACTCCACGAACTTTGCCTCGTACTGGGACACCGTCATGTTGTTTTGTTCCAATCTAATAAACTCTACCTCCTTCATATGACGAACACTTTCAAGAAAGTATTTGTCATTGAACCGTTTCTGAAATGTCTCCCAAGACATGTTGAGTGCGGCTGGATGGGTACGCTTCACAGATTTCCACCAGTAATCTGCCTCATTACGGAACATAAAAGTTGTGAATGGAACTTTCTGTTCCTCCGTGCATCCCAAGACATCGAATATTTTGGTAATTTGCTTGACCCATGTGTCCGCCTTAATCGGATCCGGCTTTCCCCAGAATTCTGGTGGTCCCAACTCTTTGAACTGCTTGGCTGTGACCAACTGTGCGTTGCCATTGTTTCTACCTGTATTTTGAATAGGAATCTCCTTCGTCTGATTTTGCATGAACTGCAAAAAACTTCTAAACATCCCATCGTTCATCATCTGCTCAGTGGTGTTGTTCACAGGAGGAACATTGCCAGCTTGTTGCACGTTCTCCTCGTTGGTGAGTAAATGTGTCTCCACGGTCTCGTTTACTCCACTTTTAACATTCTCAGTTGTCATTCTCAAATACTACCATAAAAAAATGGTTAATTAAAGAAATTAACACATCACACAATATCCCTATATTCTGACCAACCAACAAATAAGCTTAGGTAGGACACACTAGCAAAAAATTTACTCATCTCTCCCCTCCTAGTTCTATTCCCCGATCTCCGCCAGAGATCATATCCCTAAGCTCTGATACCAACTGTGACACCCCCAAAATAGGTATACATCACCCATTTTGAGTCATCAATAACATGGTACAGAAACAACTATAACTTTATTAATACAACATAAAAATTGTGAGTTTAAATACAAATATTATCTTCTAGACAATATCCACACTCAAATAAGTTCTCATTCTAATTATTGATACATTATTTTACAAAAATGGTGAGGACTACTAAACAACTTTCTAGAACCATCATTCCATACCCCGACTTGTACTCGCTACATTCTCGCCTCCTGAGAAGAGAAATGGAACAGAAAGGAAAAAGGGTGAGCTCAACTAGCCCAGTAAAGAACATTATGACTAAGATAATATAGAACAAATTATCGTTAGGTGTCAACAGGGAAAAATTTAATAGAATACAATAAACAACAAATTTTAAATCAATATTCACATCGGAAATAATAATTCATTAGAAGAGTTAAGTAGAGTATGAAATCTACTATCATTTATGAATTTAAAAGTTCATCATCAATATTTTATCCCTGTAACATCAATCAATAAACATCTTGAATCAAATATTCATCTTTGCACTACAGGCCAAAGATATTCATCAGTTGGTCATGTTCATCTCAATACCTGTTCATCTTTGCACTACGGGCCAAAGATATTCATCATAAAATCATTAATTTTTGCACTACAGGCCAAAGATATTCAGTTATATCATCATTTAGAACTGAGGATGATGAAAAATATCTTAAAGAAAACGAATCCAGTGAAACAAAAGAACAAATATTAAAGATTCGTACTTTAAATAATCCGAGTTCAAAAATACTTCATAAATAATCATAGTGGAGTAAAATTCAAGAATGATCAAAACATGGATACAATCAAAGCTAGTATCCATAATAGATATCTTCGATAAAAATAAAAATTTAATTTTTCGGTAAATAGTGTCGTATTCGTAAATAGTGTCGCATACGTGAATAGTGCCGTATACGTGAATAGTAACCCCGACACTAAAAGTTTCAAATTTGATAAAAATTTCAGATCAATATTTCGGCATAATGATATTGAAAGAAATAATATCATTTATAAAAAAAATATCCCTTACCTCGAAAAGACAGTACTTCTAACTGGAATACTGGATATCGAGCTGAAGGAAACTTGCACCGTATAGCAACACTCAAAGTCTTAAAATACTCACAAGAATACGCTCGATAATATAGAGAGAGAAAGATTTTAGTTTCTGGTGTGATTTTCTATTCTAACCTAAGCACCCTATTTAGAGGAAAATGCTTAGAATACCAAAGTAGAAAATTTAATAAAATATTAATATTTATTAAATAATCATACGCACCATTTGAATTCTCATTTCAGCACATTTACCATAGCCCACCAACTCACAAAACTTTCAAAAAATGTTTTTCTTAAGAATAATAATTAAAATTTCCAAAAATCAATTATTTCAGAACTTCAGAACTTCAATAATTCATAATAAATAGACCTTTTATCAGAAAAATTCGAACCTTATGTCTTTTCCATAGGAAATTCCATTCTCTACAACTTTGTAAGTTTAAGTGTTTCTAAATTCTAAACAGAAACTGACCGAAATCCACAAACGGGCAATTTTACAGACTATAATCAAATTTCAGTCAAGAAATGGGCCCATAGACATGTTTAACATGTTTTAAACAACTTTTGCAACAAAAATACTCTTCCTCCTCATATACTCATATATCCCACATTTATTGTAAAACAAATATCATCATTATTATATTATAATAATATAATAAAATATTATTTTATCAGAAAATATAAAATATCAATTTTCAATAATTGTCACTTTAAAAATTGTGTCCATCTATATCCACATAAAATGAATATTTTTCCTATCATATAAATTAATAATTAATTATTCACAAATAATATTACCGAATCACAATACTGACAACCAGGCAGTTCCTAGGAAAGAGGGGGCTTTCTAATAAGGATTTCTCCTTATTGACGCGCAATTAGGTGACCAAACCTCTTCTTAGATAGAACTTTCTAGACATTGCCAATAATGTTATCTAATAATATTATTCAGATAATATGAATTATTGTTTCGATAATGGAAAATACTGTATAGTGACAATTATTGAAACAACAGTAATATAAAATATCAACGCAACAATTATTGAATCAATAAAATACTGAACAGTAATTACTGTAATAATTATTGAGTAGTGCCTTCTTACGTAAGAATCAATAATTGGTGCAATACCGTGTGCTACTGTGCAACAACGCGTATTATTGTGTTTTAACCACCGGGTATTCTAACAGTATTAACGGTCACAACTACGCCGTTATTTATAAACAACTTATACTTGTCGTTTTCTTCATCCAATCGCTTTCCGTTATGGGGCCCACACAAGGCTGCGCCGTCGTACGAATATTCCCCAACAGGAAGAATATTTCACGACCAAACGAATATTCCCCGACAACAATGAATATTTTATAACCACTTGCTTATTTAAAATTTTTG
Source organism: Panax notoginseng (assembly GCA_016801055.1). Classification (NCBI taxonomy): domain Eukaryota; kingdom Viridiplantae; phylum Streptophyta; class Magnoliopsida; order Apiales; family Araliaceae; genus Panax; species Panax notoginseng. Next base: position 207,891,002 of record CM029013.1, on the reverse strand, counting down.
CGCATTTTACCCATAACTAACCTCATTAATCAATTCAACCCTTACTATTTCAAAATAATAAATAGAGAAAACTACATTTTATTTATTAATAATTTGGCGTCTTACAGCAAGTAATTTAATTCCTTTCCTAATCTTTAAGTTTTGTTTTATTTATTTCTAAATAATTTCCTAATTAGCTTTCATGGTTAAAGTTTTATTTTAACTTAACAACTTATATCACATTATATGAATTATTATCTTCCATACGTACTGTTGGGCTATAATACTTTTCATACTGGGCCAGGCCAAATGGGCTTATCCTTTGGACTATGTTACTTTTGTCGTATTTGGGACCCGCTACTTGACTATGATATTGGGCTTAGTCATTAGATTGGTCCATTATGCAGGCTGTCACTTATCCTATCTTTGATCAGTAATCATCACAAAAGCTAGTAGTTGACTGTTATGTCTGCCACCTTTCTGCAGGGCATTAATGAGGATGGGACTCCGATTACCGGTGAAAAGTAGCAGTGGTAGCAGGTAGGGAAATAAGCTACATACTTTTGGCTGAGATGACCGGGGGTGGGGGGAGGTGTCAGGAGATAGTGGGTGGCACGGTAAACCGGGTCTAGGGAACGTATGGGGTAAGGATCACAAAAAGGGAGAGGTAACAAAACACAACACACAATCCTATTATTTTTCTCTCACTCAAACACTAGTCAATATTTTTCCTCCATTGTTAACCTTGTGATCGCCTGTACTGACTCTCACGCCAGAGCTATCCCCCGACAGTCAGACCGTCAAGCTTCTGGTGTTGACTTGTTGAACTGTGCAGGATCAGAGCGTCTCACGTGATTGGGACGTGGGAGAAGATCTTGGCGTTAACATTGGCGCTAGAAGGAGGGCTGAGTTCTAGTGTCCTGAGTATTTTTCAATCACACATTGTGGTCGTTCTACGTCGGTATTTATGGGGAAGAGAAGAACACCTACACCTGAGGGGCAGCCGATGGCTGCTAGTGAATCAATACCGCGAGTATTTGTCAAGGACCGTTTGGGACCTGCACTAAGTGTTCATGCCAGCATAGCGTCCAAACGATCGCATGGAGATTCTCGTCCGAGGGCTGTGAGCAAAGCCAAGAGAAAACTAGTTTTCACAGCAGAGAAAGGGTCTGGTCATGGCCGAAAACGAGTAGAAGGCACCTCGCCTAGAACTCGATACCGGGATAACCAAGACAAAAAGGCTTCCTGCTTGGCTAAGATGGCAGACGAAGCTGATAGGGCCATGGAGGCACTGGTGAAGCAACGGCAGGATATAGCTGAGCAGATGTCTCGAATGGCAGATTTGAGGGACGAAGCATCCAGCTATGTCCAATCTGAAGAACGTGGGCATCGGAGTGGGAAAGAACCTGCTCATTCAGGGCGTGAGTCTCAGGGTTAACCTCGAGAAAGAAGAGGGTCCAAAAGCCCTACTCCTCAAAGATCGAAGAGGGCACATCACCCTGTCGGTTCTAAGGAATAGGGTCGAAGCGAATGAAGAGGTCGATCCAGGGATCGTACTCCTGAGAATACAAAGAAGGCGCTCATTGTTGCGCATTCCCACCACGGCAGCCGGTTTCAGAGACGAAGCAGATCTAGGGGTCGTACACCCGAAAGTCCACCGAGGGCACTCCGCCCTGTGGACCATCGTCATCGTAAAAGTCCCTCGAAAGTTGGGGGTTCTATGGCAAGAGACCGGTCCATTCAGAGGAGGGAGGAGTCACCGGAAAAAGTAGCATCGTCCCAACCCGAGGGCGTGGAGTATCTAGTTAAAGAGGTGAAGGAGCTTCGGAGGTAGATTGCCGAGGTACAGAAAATGAAAGATACTTCGGGAAAGAAGGCATCCCCTTTTTCCGTGGAGATTCTGAAAGAAAAAGCTGACCCCACCAAGAAGTTGCCTCACATTGAAAGCTATGACGGATCGGGGGATCCCTATGACCATAGTCAGGCGTTCGATCGACTGATGGATTATTATGACTTTAGCGATGCTGCTAAGTGTCATACTTTTGTCACGACACTCAGAAAGGATGCCAGGCAATGGATGGGGACTTTGCCTTCGGATTCGATTTCATCTTGGGTTGACATGTGCAATAAGTTCCACGCTCGCTTCGGGAGCAACAAAAGGAGGGGGAAACCAACTGGCTCGTTGGCTCAGGCTCGACAATATTTGAATGAGTCTTTGGGCCAATATGTAAAGCGATTCCGTGAAGCAGTCGGCCAAGTGACAGACCTAAACGATCTATAAGCCGTGGGACTATTTCAGAATGGGTTAGATCTGGTCAAATCAGAAAAGTTGGTGAAAAAATTGATGTTTCATCACCCGAAGAGTCTCGCAGAAGCCTTCGAAAAAGCAGAGAGTTATATTGTGGTAGAAGAAGCCATGAATAGCCTCAAGCGCCCTTCTTCAGATCGGCTTAAGGAGACAGATCGGGACAGAACGGAGGGGGACCAGAGTAAGAATGAAGGAAATAAAGGTCGTCATGACGGCGGGTCAAAGAAATACAACAATAATTGGAGACAGGGTGGAGGACGCTCGTCCGCTCCAGCTCAGAGGGTGAACAGGACGTATACTGCACTCAACGCTGACAGGGCTGTTATCTTGGATCAGATTAAAAATCAACCTATCTTCGAGCCACCCCGAGGTAATATTAAGCCCGAGAAAGGGAATTCTCGTAAGTATTGTGACTATCATCAAGCCTCGGGCCACGATATGAACGACTGTGCTAGTTTGAAAGATTTTATTGAGAGAAAGGTGCAAGACGGGGCTTTAGTTCATTATGTGGCTGCCAGAACGAATCAACAGCAAGATAGAGGACCTGTTCAGGCAGCCCAACCAGTTCAGCAAGTGTTCCCCGCTCCTGGACCGCCAGCAAGGCAAGTGATAGATGTCATCACTGGGGGTACTTCGGGCAAGCTTGTGGGAAAGAAGCGCCGAAGTTATCTAGATTCGGTCATGACGGTGGCGGGTACCCTCCCGAAGACTGACAGACCCTTCCCGGGTACGGTAATTTCCTTTACAGATGAGGATTACCCTTTGGAAACCATCAAACCGCATGAGGGATCATTGGTGGTGACGTCACAAGTGGGTTCGGTGGACATGAAACGAATGATGATCGACAATGGGTCTTTTGTGGATATCTTATATGCCCATGCTTATCAGAGGATGCATCTTGATGGGCAGAAGATGGAGATCGGGCATGAGGCCCCTTTATATGGCTTTAGCAACGATCCGGTCAAAGTGGCTGGAACCATCGAACTGTCGGTTATCTTCGGTACGGCCCCCCAACAGGTAGAAATTATTTGAAAATTTTATGTTGTACATGTAGATTTCGCTTATAATGCTATTTTAGGGAGGCCCACTTTAACTGCTTTACAAGCTGTAACCTCAATCCCTCATTTCAAAATCCAATTTCCTACGGCTCATGGGTTTGGGGAGGTGAAAGGAGATCTGGATCTGGCCAGAAGATGTTATAGAAATGCCGTGAGCACTTCGGGAGTAGGAGTGTCAAAGCAAAAACAGACCATGGCAATTGAGATCGAACCCTTCACAGAGAGTAGCTCAGAGCCGTTGGTCATGCCAGCTGAAGAAATAGAAGAGATAGAGCTCGTCCCGGGCAAGGCAGACAAGACGGTGAAAATAAGTTCGGGCCTGCTGGAACCTCTCCGGACGAACCTCATTGAACTCCTGCGATGTTATGTTGACATCTTCGCATGGGAACCTCAAGATATGCCAGGAGTGAGCAGGGATATTGCTGAGCATCGCTTGGAAGTGGACCCGTCGAAGAAGCCAGTTCGAAAAAAGAGGAGGGTCTTTGCGCCTGAGCGCCAGAGAATCATCGATGAAGAAATTGCGAAGCTGCTAGCTGCTGACTTCATCTTCGAGATCGACTATCCGCAGTGGATGGCAAATGTGGTGCTGGTCTAGAAGCAGAACGGGAAATGCGAGTCTGCATCAACTATACAGATCTGAATAAACCTTGTCCAAAGGATTTCTACCTGTTACCACACATTGACCAGCTCATCAATGCAACTTCGGGGTATGCCTTGTTGAGCTTCATGGATGCATTCTCTAGCTATCAACAGATCTCCATGTGTAAAGAGGATATACCGAAGACGGCGTTCATTACGCATTATTCGGTATATGCCTACAAGAAAATGACCTTCGGTCTCATCAACGCCGGGGCCACTTACCAGAGGATGATGAACTATGTCTTCAGGCATCAGTTGGGCAAGAATATGGAAGTATACGTGGATGACATAATTGTTAAGAGCATGTTGGTGTACAAACATCTGGATGACCTGGAAGAATGCTTTCAGACAGTCCGTTATCACAAATTGAGACTGAATCATGTCAAGTGCACCTTCGGATTAGGGGCTGGCAAGTTTCTGGGTTATCTAGTCAGCCAAAGAGGAATTGAAGCCAATCCAGAAAAGATTCAAGCGATCCTGAACATGAAGACTCCTTAGTCATTTAAAGATGTTCAATGTCTAACTGGAAGATGGCAGCTTTGAGGAGGTTTATGTCCAAATCGGCAGAAAGGTGTTTGCCATTTTTCGATACGTTGAAAGGGCCGAAGAATGCCAAGACATTCCAATGGACTTCGGAATGCAAAGATGCCTTTTAGAGCATCAAGTCCTACTTATCTTCGGCGCCTTTGTTGGTGAAGCCCGCTCCTGCTAAGCCTTTGTATTTGTACTTAGCAGCTAGTTCGTTGGCAGTAGGAGCAGTTTTGGTGTGAGAAGTTGGGGGTAAGCAACACCCGGTTTATTATGTAAGCCATGTCCTTCGGGATGTTGAAACAAGGTACCCAAACATTGAAAAGTTTGCTTTTGCTTTAATAACTGCTAGTCGAAAGCTTAGGCAGTACTTCTAGGGTAGGTTGGTAATAGTCTACACAGATCAGCCTTTGAAGAAAATTATGGGCAAACCTGAGGTATCGGGGAGATTAGCTGCATAGACGATGGAGTTATCTCAATTCTTCGTTGAATATCATCATTGAACCGCCATCAAGGGGCAGGCCTTGGCAGATTTTATGGTCGAGTGTTCGTTTTTTGAAGCTGATGAAGTTGTGGCAGAAGCTGAAGGGTTTGACAGCATAGTCGCAGTTCCTCAGCAGAAGCAGAGTTCATGGACACTGTATGCAGATGGGTCCTCTACCACGGACGTCAGCGGAGCATGGATTATGCTGACTAGTCCGGAGGGATTCAAGGTACAACAGGCCATCAGATTTCAGTTTAAAGCGACGAACAATGAGGCGGAGTATGAGGCAGTGTTGGCGGGATTGCGACTAGATAAAAGTCTCGAAGTGCAAAGAATAGTTATCTTCAGCGACTCTCGGTTAGTCGTCAAACAAGTCTCCAGAGAATACGAAGCCCGGGGTCATAGAATGATCAAGTATTTGGCAGAATTGAAAGAACGGCTTCAGTATTTCCAGTTCTACGAATTTCAGGGGGTCGAACGTAACGACAATTCCATTGCCGATGCACTCTCCAAATTAGCCACTACGGATGTTAACGTTTTTGATGGGTCAGTTTACTTGGAAATTTTGTAACATCCTAGTGTTCATCATGAATCGATAATGTGCATTGACCGAACCAACTGCTAGTTGACTCCATATCTGGAGTATCTGGCAGATGGCGTTTTACCTTCGGATCAGATGCTGGCCAAGAAAATCAAGTACAAGAGTGCTAATTTTGTTCTGATAGATGGGGATCTGTTTCGAAGGGCCTTCTCGTCTCCACTGTTAAAGTGTTTGACTCCGTTCGAAGCTGAATATGCTCTTCGAGAAGTTCACGAGGGCATCTGTGGCGACCATATGGCTGCTAAGTCATTAGCCTACAAAGTACTTCGTCAGGGGTACTACTGGCCTACCATCTTCAAGGAAGCGACTGAATACGTCAAGAAGTGCGATAAATGTCAGCTCAACAGTCCGATCCCACATCAGCCACCGGAAGAGCTATACTCAATCTTATCTTCCATACCCTTTACTGTCTGGGGGGTTGATATACTAGGTTCGCTACCGAAAGTAAAAGGTCAGGTTAGCTTTGTTATAGTTGCCATCGACTACATGACCAAATGGATAGAAGTAAAACCGCTTAGGTTAATAACGGAACAGGAATGCTTAAAGTTCATCAAGGAGTCGGTAGTATTTCGGTTCAGAATTCCTAAGGTGGTGATTTCAGACAATGGACGTCAGTTTGTGGGATCAAAATTCGAAGCATTTTTGAAAGAACTGGGGGTCTAGCACAGAAAGACTTCGGTAGCTCATCTTCAGTCTAATGGACAAGTCGAAGTGACCAACAGAACACTGCTGAATGGAATCAAGCGTAGATTGGACGAAGCAAAAGGAAGATGGCCAGAAGAGCTGCTCAGCGTGTTATGGGCCTATCGGACCACTCCGAGAACCACAACAGGAGATTCACCTTTCAGACTGGCCTACGGTACTGATGCCTTAGTCCCAGTTGAAATTGGATCTCCAAGTCTTCGAGTTAGTCAGTTCAAAGAGATATACAATGACGAAAGGCTGAAAGCCAATCTTGATTTACTTGAGGAAGTCATAGAAACAACCTTGATCAAACTAGTAGCCTATCAGTGAAGAGTAGCTAAGCATTATAATAAAGGGGTAAAGCTTCGCAGATTCGAAGTAGGGGATTTCATTCTCAGAGAAGTCGAAGCATCTACACCCCAGAATTTGGGAAAGCTGATGCCGAATTGGGAAGGGCCGTATGAAGTCATAGAAGTACCGAAGCCGAGAACTTATCGGTTGAGGGCCTTGGAAGGATCAGAGATCAAGAATACTTGGCATGCAGGCAGGCTTCGAAAGTATTTTCAGTAGATACAATGTCAGTACACCGGAAGTCTTTAAATGTTTAAGTCATTATCAATAAAAATTCCCTTTTTCTCAAACAAGTCTTGTCTTCGTTACTGTTAATGTCATCAGTGTAAGGAGGTTCGGGCGGACTCGCTGACCATTAGATAGTAGTCTCATCAGCAGGTGGTCTTTATGAGTTTGTCAGGCCCTGCGTAGTAGGCAAACGTCATTGGTGTAAGGAGGTTCGGGTGGACTCGCTGACCATTCGATGGTAGCCTCATCGGCAGGTGGTCCTTATGAGCTTATCAGGCCCTGCGTGGTAGGCAAGTGTCATCCTTAAGATGTTGTCAGGCCCTACGTGGTAGGCAATTATCGACCTTTAGACCTTATCAGGCCCTGCGTGGTAGGCAATTATCGACCTTTAGACCTTGTCAGGCCCTTCGTGGTAGGCAAGTGTCATCCTTTAAACTTCGTCAGGCCCTTCACGGTAGGCGAATCCCCAGTGAAGCAGATCTACCTCACACTTTGGTAACGAATAAGTATTCCTTTACTTTATTACCTAAATTTTTCTAAGTGTTGAGTTCGGAAGGCCAAATTCTTTAACTTCATCTTGTCTGTTATACATATTTGCTAATTAACAGTTTAAGTTAAGTCCACGAAGGAGCTTGTACATTTTTCAAGTTGAATCGATATTGAAGTATTGATAAATAGTAAATACACCGAAGTCATAAGGAATAATGTTGATATTTCATTTACATAATATTGTTTACAAAACGATAGAAACTTTTACAGAAATCCAACAGCTAAGGGAAAATAAAATCATCTTCAGGAATCAGCTTCATCTTCCGAAGAGTCGAAAATGGTCGGATCAACCTTGGTTGTGACAAGTCTTGCCTTGTCTTTGCTTTGGCACTCGTCGTATCCATCCGAGAACATTTGGACAATCTCCTCGTTCAACTCAGCTGATTTCCGGTAGTCTTGTTGAACTTCTCTCCGAAGATCTTCGGTCAGAGGGGGACCCAAATCTCTCAAAGCACGAAGTTCTCGAAGCTCCTCTTCGAGCTTTGCTCGTTCCTTCAGATGTCTCAAGTCCCTAGCTTCGAATTCATTTACTTGCATCGCCAAGCTCTTGTTGGTTTTCACCATTGTTTCGTTCTTCCCCACAAGAACTTCATTTCTACGAACCAGATCTACATTCGTACTAATGGTGATTCGGTGTGTGGCTTCAGCTGTCTCCAGTTTTTCTTTTAACTTATTCACATCCTTCTGGAGGCATTCGTTATTGAAGAGAGCGGTACCATGGTCCCTTCTCTCTTTACTCAGAGCCGACGCCAGAATAGCGTTCTCTCGTCTGGCTGCGTCTTCTTCGGCTTCGGACTCTTTGTATCTGGGAAGAAGCCTCCCGAAGACAGCATTGGCCTACAGATGTTCAAAGACAGTCGGTGAATTATTAGAAGAGACACATAATTCCCAAATATTTAAATTGAACACACTAGCTAACCTTAGCCTGGTAACTCATGCATTCCTCGATTAAATCCCTAATCGAGCTATTTTCGAACCGATGAGCATCGGTCTCCCGGACAAAGGAATCGACCAGCTGAAAGGGAAAATTCGCGTTGAACTCCGGCCATACGGTGGGAGAAGATGCGGCTTCTCACCTGAAGGCTGAGGGGGAAGATCGTGTTGAAGAAGGCATGGATGGTTCGGGAGGCGGTGGTGGTTGATCGTCGGAAGATTGTTTCCTTTTACGAGACCGAAGTGGAGACTCGGTTGGGTTTTCGAACTCGTCTTCGGAAACGTGGATCTCCACTGGAATGACGGACGGAGGATCAACCTCAGCATGAGGAACCTGAAGCTCATCAGCAGATAAAGTAGTCACCTTAGTCTTCCACTTTTTGGTACGGAGAGCTTGCATCCGCTCCTTAGTCGGCATATCAATCAGACTGGTGGTAGAGGTTTCTTGAGATTCTTGAGGAATTGATCTTGGTTTTCGAATAGCCCTCTTCTTTTGTCGCGGTCGGTTAGATTCCTCTGCAGTTTCTGATCCAGGGAAGACTTTAGCGTCATAGGCTTCCGAAGCCGGGAGTTCTTCCTGTGGGTTGTCGGTGGGGGATGATGACAATTTACCCGAAAGGAATTTATCCAAATCCCTTCGGTCGATCGATGTGGGTTTTATCAAAGACACTGCAAATTAACAAATCACGTAACCCTTTAGACCAGTTTACTAAAATAAATTTCAGCGAATTACATACCAGTAAGAGTTTAGAACTCACATTTGTGGTCATACAACTATGCTTGCTTACTCAGGAGTCCGAAGCTCCATTCTTTCAGGGGAATCTTCTCGAGAATACTCTCCATTTCTTTTACACGCTCCTCTGAGATGTCCCCGAAGTGTGCAGAAATCCGCTCGGAGGTGGTCCATTCTAGGATAGATGGGATTTCAGGCCCCTTCACGAAGAACCATTCTCTGTGCCACCCCTTGTTGCTCGAAGGAGTATCCATCAAAGATCGTTTCTCGAACTTGGCATTGGGCTTAGGGGACTGTTTGCTTAGCACTTTGAAGCCTCGTTCCCGAGACTTCCCAGCAGAGAAGAGAGTGAAAAAGGAATCAACTGTTGGGGGTATCCCCAGTTCATAACAGAATGCTATGAAAGCCAGGATGTGGATGTACGAATTCGGCACTAGTTGGGCGAATCCCACTCCGATAAACCCCAGAAGAGTAATAAGGAAAGAGTGAAGAGGAAATCTAACTCCCTTCTCTAAAACAGTCACCGGTACGGCAGTCCACCCATCCGGTCGTTGGTACATTCGTTCATGTGATGCTGGAGCCCTCACCAGATGGGTGTCCGGAATCTGATAACGACTCTTAATGGCGCACAGCTCGATCTCGGTGATGATGGAAGGGGTATTGGCATGAGGATATTTCTTTTCACTCTCAAAAAACTCTGAGGGGTTGGGTAGTGGGTTTGAGGGGTTCCTGGCAGGACTAGCTGTGATTTAGGGGTTTGGGTCTAAAATCGTCTCGGAAGAGTTATAACGGGGATGAGTGGTGGAAATCAGAACTGCAGGAATGGGGGTGGTGTTGTCAGAATCTTGAGTCGCCATTGCTACTAAGATCTAACAGGTAAAAAAGAAATCGGAGAGAATGAGAGAACACTGTGTATCAAATTCAAATTAAGCTGGTAAAGCCATCAGAATTGGGGAAAATTGGCCTTTATAGTGGTTTTTTTAAATTTTTGCACGAAAACCAAGGGCGGCACATTAATTGGAGGTAATGATGTGAGAGAGGAAGAGGTAACGTCTGATTTTGGTTTTAATGGGTTATCCAGGGTGGGCTGGAATTCATTGGATCTTCATTTTTTGTCCTTAAGGCTGTTGGGCATGTGCCATTTGGGCTTCTAAATCCACTTGAATTAGTGACTATTACTTATCAGTTAGACCTCGGTGAGATTCCTTTCTGCCCTTTGGTTTATTACAAATCCCTTTCACTATGTACTTACACTATTTACAGTCTTCCACTAAACATCCTGTTTAATAAAAGACTGGGGGGCAATGTTGGGCCATAATACTTTTCATACTGGGCCAGGCCAAATGGCTTGTCCTTTGGACTATGTTAGTTTTGTCGTATTTGGGCCCCGCTACTTGACTATGATATTAGGCTTAGTCATTGGATTGGTCCATTATGCAGGTTGTCACTTATCCTATCTTTGACCGGTAATCATCACAAAAGCTAGTAGTTGACTGTTATGTCTGCTACCTTTCTGCATGGCATTAATGAGGATGGGACTCCGATTACTGACGGGAAGTAACAGTGGTAGTAGGTAGGGAAATAAGCTACATACTTTCGGCTGAGATGACCGGGGGTGAGGGGAGGTGTCAGGAGATAGTGGGTGGCACGGTAAACCGGGTCTAGGGAACGTACGGGGCAAGGATCACAAAAAGGGAGAGGTAACAAAACACAACACATAATCCTATTATTTTTCTCTCACTCAGACACTAGTCAATATTTTTCGTCCATTGTTAACCTTGTGATCGCCTGTACTGACTCTCACGCCGGAGCTATCCCCCAACGGTCAGGCCGTCAAGCTTCCGGTGTTGACTTGTTGAACTGTGCAGGATCAGAGCGTCTTACGTGATTGGGACGTGGGAGAAGATCTTGGCGTTAACACGTACAATATTCAAATATGATATATATTATTTATTATAGTATGCTTATTTTACATAATATTTAAAAAAATGTATTACTCACATCTTTATATAAAAATTATATTTCCCATAGTAATGATTTGTATTAAAATAATTCTATATTAAAATTATTTTAATAGCCCTTTCTTAAATAAAAATTTCTAAAAATTAATATTTTAATTTAATATTAAAAATTATTCTTAATTGGTCGTCTCTTTTGCAAAAGATTTAGTTCCTAACAAATCACGCAATAAAAATATATTCATATATTTGTCAAACATATGAATTATACCATACATAGTCACTTATTATGTATCACATATTCAATACAGTATATATTAAAATAAAAAAAATATTTTAGTAAATTCTTATTTTAATATATACTGAAAATTTGGACTATTACATTATCTTTTGTCAACACTATAAATGCATACATAACTAATAGAGCAGCCTTATGAATTTAAGTCTCCTGATACGCGAAATAACTACTCTCATTTTTTTTCCCAAGAAAGCAGAATCATTCTATGATGTCGATTCACTACACTTACTAATCAAATCTATGAAGTTGCTTCGTCAAAAATTTAAACTAAACAGTGGTTTAGATTATCAAAATTGTACAAGATCATCAACAACAATAGCAACCATCAACAACAATGGCATGAAATAATTTCAAAATCATAGTTGTTTAATTAGAACTACTAATCAATTCAAATCAAAATCTAGAAACATACTTAAAATGTCAAATAATTTATGCCTTCAAATTTGGATTATTAAAAATTGATAATGGAGATTCTTGACTAAATGGAGGCTGCCAATGATAAAAGAAAGATCGGTGACGTCGCTTAGATACACGTTTGTTTGGGAACATTTTTTCCTCCATAAAAAATTGTGATGTCATTGCATACTTTGACACTAAATATAAGAATTTATGACGAACCAGTGTTGTCACTTATCCACTCATCTAATTAGTGACGCGTTATAATCTCGTCATATAAAATTAGTATTTGTGATAATAAAAATGTCATAATTTATTAATTTTTCGTCTTTACAAAAGTTGGCTCCAAAATTTCTTAAACTTTTTTGCCTCCAAATAAAATTGTGATGATATTACGTACTTTGTCACTAAATATAAGAATTTATGACGAACCATTTTTGTCACTTATCCACTCATCTAATTAGTGACGAACTATTATCTCGTCATATAAAATTGGTATTTATGACAATACAAATTGTCATAAATTATTTTTTTTCCATCTTTAAAAAATTTCCCTCCAAAATTTTTCAGAAAATTTTGCCTCCAAATAAAATTGTGACGATATTATGTACTTTATCACTAAATATAAGAATTTATGACAAACCATTTTTGTCACTTATCCACTCATCTAATTAGTGACGAACTATTATCTCGTTATATTAAATTGGTATTTATGACAATACAAATTGTCATAAATTATTATTTTTCCGTCTTTAAAAAATTTCCCTCCAAAAATTTTTAGAAAATTTTTGCCTCCAAATAAAAGTGATGAATTTGTATTTGGCGTCACTAAATGTGAACATTTGTGACAAAACCACATTGTCACTAAATTTTACAAATAATTAATGACAAACTATTATGTTGTCATCGAAATAAATATTGTGTGATAATAAATATTGTCATCAATTATTCCAAAATATCACTAAAATGTTTCCCTCCAAAATTTTGGTACGAAATTCTACCTCCAAAATAACTTGTGATAAAAAAAATTTAATCGTCATCAAATGTGTAAATTAATGACGATATAAATGATTAATCGTAACAAAATTAAAGGTCGTCACAAAAGAAAAAGTTTTAGTGACAATTATAAATTTCGTAATTATTAATTAACAAATTATGACAAAATTTTGTGCGTGGCAAAAAATTCGTCATAAAATATGTGATTTCTTGTAGTGAATAATCTTCATACTATACTCGTATAATAACTAGTATCATACTCATATTCTTTACGTATAATATCCCTAATCATTATACATAGTCATTAAATTCTCGGAACTCACTTTTCCTAACCCTTAGGTTTTAAGTCCGCAGGCGAAAACTTTGTTTCACATAACTAAAATATTATTGAATATTACATCACATCTTAGTATTCTATCATTGCGCATTTATCAGAAATTTAAACTTAATCTCCGAGCAGAAACGGATGAATAGTATTTTTACGAAAATTTATCAGAAAACTATTATTTTCGTCTTGGAAATTCAAAACAATTAATCCTAGCACATAGCCAGAATCCTAACCATATCCGCACATTCTAGGTCATAGAACTGCCTTTAAATAGCTTACTCACATAAATAAATAATTAAATTCATTTAATTTAAATACTCAAATAAAATTTAATTCACATAAAGATCCGATTTTCTCGGGCGTTACATTCTCCCCCTTATAAGGATTTTGTCCCCAGAATCTCGCTATAATTACACAAACAAATGAGGAAAATTTTCCTTCACTTTACTCTCGATTTCCCACGTTGCTTCTTTGGCATTGTTGTTCCTCCAAATTACCTTTATGGAAGGTATTATCTTATTTCTCAAGCTTTTTCCTTCCTATCAACAATCTGAATTGGAAGTTCTTCATACATTAAGTCTCTTTCTATCTGAAAAGATTTATACTCTATTACGTGTTTGTAGTCCAGTTTATAAGGACGCAATACAGACACATGAAACACATTGTGTATTCTTTCCAACCCTGGAGGTAAAGCTACTTCATAAGTTACCTCTCCTACCCTTCTTAAAATTTCAAAAAGTCCTATGAACCTTGGACTTAACTTCCCTTTCTTTCCAAAATGTATCTTCCCTTTCCAAAGTGATACCTTCATAAAGACATACGAACCTACTTCAAACTCTCTCTTATCACGATGAGGATCTACATACTTCTTTTGTCTATCTTGAGCCGCTACCAATCGAGTACGTATTAATTTTACCATGTCTGCCTTTTGTTGTACCATTTCAGGTCCCAACATCTGACGTTCAACTACTTCATCCCAGCACAGTGGGGTTCTATACTTCCTCCCATATAACGCTTTATAAGGCGGCATGCCTATACTAGCATGGAAACTATTGTTGTAAGTGAATTCCACCAAAGGCAGATGTTCGTCCCAACTCCCCTTGAAATCCATAACGCAAGATCTTAACATATCTTCTAGCGTTTGAATTGTCTGTTCACTTTGTCCATCTGTCTGAGGATGATACGCTATACTTAACCTCAACTGCGTTCCCTGATGTTCTTGCAAACTCCTCCAAAAGTTTGATGTTAATCGTGGATCACGATTTGACACAATCGAAACTGGTACTCCATGTCTTGAAATAATTTCTTTGACATAAAGTCTACCCAATTGCTCTAGGTTATACCTAACTCCTATTGGTAAAAAGTGAGCCAATTTTATCAACCGATCTGCTATTACCCAAATAGCATCGTAACCCTTCCTCGTTATTGGAAGTCCCACCATAAAGTCCATCGTGGTATGCTCCCACTTCCACTCTGGAATCTCTAGTGATTGTAATAATCCACTCGGTCGCTGGTGTTCAGCCTTAACTTTCTGACAAGTTAAGCACTTACTAACATATTCTGCTATTTCCCTCTTCATGTTTGGCCACCAAAAGTTCTGACGAAGGTTTTAATACATCTTAGTGCTACCTGGATGTATCGAGAACCTCGAACTATGGGCCTCACTCATTATCACTTATATTAACTCGAAATTATTTGGAACCCAAATTCTTCCTTCAAAATGAAGTAATCCTTCTTTATCAAGGTTATACTTAGTCTTCTGTTCATCCTCCATCCTCTTCTTTATTCGTTTGCACTCCTCATTATTTAGTTGTACCTCCTTAACTCGTTCCACTATCATTGGTCGAGTCTCCATTATGAATAACATTTTTGCCGCTTCACTCGGTAATTTAACTTTTAATTCCATTCTTGTCATCTCCGTTATTAACTCATTCTGAGTCATTAACATTGATAACTTTTCACTACCCTTCCTAATTAGCGCGTCGGCTACTACATTTACTTTCTCCGGATAATATAAGATATCACAGTCATAATCTTTTATTAATTCTAACCACCTTCCCTGTCTCATATTCAACTCCTTCTGTATAAAAATATATTTCAGACTTTTATGGTCCGTGTATATCTCACACTTCTCCCCGTAAAAATAATGTCTCCTTATTTTTAAGGTAAAAACTACTTCTTCCAATTCTAGGTCATGGGTAGGATAGACCTTCTCATAATCATTTAATTAGCGTGACGCATACGCAATGACATTGTCATGCTGCATGAGCACGCAATCCAGTCCTATATGCGAAGCATCTCTATAAACTACAAAATTCCTCGTATTATCTGGTAGAGATAATACAAATGCCTCACTTAACCTCCTTTTTAGTTCCTAAAAACTAGTCTCAAATGTTCAGTATGATCTTCTGGCTTCTTAGAGTAGACTATGTTAGTTCCCAGAGGTACAATAATTATCTAAAAGGGGGGTTGAATAAATATATTAAATTCTTTTTCGAAGTACTTCTTAGTTTTGATAATGACTTAAACACAACGAAATTGTGAGTTGTTTGTTTCCCCTTTAAGATATAAAGAGTTAATGAGTGTTAAGTAGTTATAGCAAAAATATAAAAGACAAAGTGTTTTTAAGTGGTTCAGAGCACTTAAAGCTCCTAGTCCACTCTTCTACTCCTCGAGTAGAAAATCCACTAGGGATATCTTTACACTTTCTGAGTCCACAGATTCCTTCAAGACCAGCAGTATTAGAACTTCATAGTTCACTTTTGAACTCTTCAAGTCCAGCAGACTTGGTACTTCACAATTCACTTAGAACTCTTCAAGTCCTTCTGACTTGGAACTTCTTACTTCACTTGATAGTAGTTAAGTTCTTGTGTGGTGCTACTCAGTTGCCGTTAAGCTTATGTTTGAAAGAATTGAGTAGCTGAGAAAACTTTCTCTTTCAGATTATAGAGTTGAGCGTTGAGTGTTCTTCAGTATTTTTCTTCAATGCTTGCTTGTTTTAATCATCTGCTGATGTTTTACATATTTGAGGTCTTTGAAATGTATCCGTTGAAAACATTCGTTGAAGCATTAAATGCGTTTGACATTTTTGAGCTTTGATGGAGACTTTTTGCACAACTTTTGATTTGCAGTCTGGCCCACTGACACAGCAGACTACTGTCTAGCCTAACACCTGGAAAGATGTTTTATGCTGACCCATAGTACTTTCCTTAGCTTTTTTAATACGTTTCTTTGTTGTATATTAAGGATGACTGTTGACATTGGGATTGCCGAAGACTTCAACGTCTATAATCCATTCAACATTTGTTAGGATTTATTCTTTAAACAAATGGGCAAGGCTCGATGCTTCTGATGTAGACAGATGATGCTCTACGATCCTAATCGTGGTGTCTTGCCACCTTGGTACTTGATTCGATACTAGCAAATGAGAACACTATGATTTCTCTTAAAGACTGGCACACTACGATCTTCACTTGCTTTTCTTGCAGACTCTACGCTTTCGAGAGCACACTACGATCTCTGAGTTAACTCCGCAAATATTTGGACCACTCTACGATTCTGGGAGAGGCCCTTCAAAGCTGACACACTACGATTCTCGATGCTCTATGATTCTACCTTGGCTTCTGCAATCTCTTAATCAGCTCGATAGACTACGATTCTGCTGAAGCCTATCTATTATATCTCAAGATATAGATTAACCTAACAGCTTTGATCTTTTCATCTATACATTCATTTACGGAATGATAAACATTAATAGCTCAGATCAACCTAACAAATTTGATCTATCACTAAGTCCTTGTACATATATTCCTTGAAGGACTTTACATATAATCATGAATATTTACTTTCAACATCAAATTTAAATATAAAATCTCCCAACAATCTCCCCCTATTTGATATTGACATAACCAAGGAAATTTTTGTCATGATTATCAATTTCTAGATGCAGTTGCAAGAAAGTAAATATGACTTAGTGTTTCAGTGAGCAACTGAAATTTCTAGAGAATAAGCATAAATTTATTGATGTGTGTAAAGACAGATTTTATAGTTAAGCTTAGTTACATCAATAAGAATTGATTTTCAACTTATCTCTATTTCTTTTACCTTTTATTCCTTGGAGGATTGGCATATTCTTGGGCTCTCCTTCTCCTATTAACTTTGTTTCTTTATGTTATATCTTCCAGCTCGCTTTGACTTAGCGGTTCATTATTCTTGTGTCTGTTCATGAACGCGGGATCTCCAATAGGCAAGTTTAGGTGTGTAGTGGTTGCACCTTGTGAGTTGGGCTCTTGACTTCTTGTTGGTTGAGCCATGAGAATTTGCTGCTATTCAGGTCATGAAGTCTGATGGTGAGGCTGTCCTGTAAGAGGGCACCTTGACGATTGGGTGATGAATGTGCCTCTGTCTCTGCCTCTTGCTTTTCTCTCCTTTCCCTTTATTATTCCCCTTTATGTCAGCATCAAGGGGTTCGAATATCTTTAGATAGGCGAGTCATGCCTTGTACAAGTTCATTGAGCTGATTCTTGGATTGAGCAAGATCTTCACGGTTTTCTTGAATTAAAGAATCAGTTCGAGCTTCCCTCTTTTGGAGAATGACCAAGACATTTTCGGTCGGTTTTATTTGGCCTATGGAGGATCCTTGGAATTCTTTCATTGGGGTTCGTAAACTCGTGAGACTTTCCATTATAAGGTTGTTCTGGGATTCCTGAGTATTCTACAGGACAAAAATAGCTTCCCGGTGTTTTTTAGCAGCTTGAAAGTGGATTTGATCCCTTTTATTGATACTCTGAATCATCTCCTTTATAATCTGTTAGGTTTGTAATATTCATGAACGCAATCAAATTCCATAAAATAAGCGGAAACATGTAAAAAACAAAGTTTAAAATTTTACAAACCATATACCCAGATCATCCTTTATGCACAATTATTAATTTAACGAAAAGATAAAGAACAAGAATCATACCCTTGAAGATTCGAGCTTCCTCAGGTACAAGTTCACCTCCAATCTTTTTTGCGTTCAACTTGAATACACCGAGTTTGGTTTCTTCTTTTGATCAACGTTAGCCACCCAAGTGTTTGGCCTCTAGAGGTGATCCACCAAGAAATAATAAAGATTCAAGAAGATGGGTGTTTGGCTAAACCCTAGTTTTTCTATCTCTATAGAAAAAGAACGCATTCTCCAATTCTTGGAATTGTGTATATTTGATATCTGATATAAGACTCATCTTATAAAGATATCAGGTAACCATATTTAATTTAATTAAAATAAGGTATTATTTATTTAATTAAATGGGCTCCCTAATCTTATTAGGGATAATTAATTAAACTCCTTTAACTAATTTTTCCTCCTAATCCTATTAGAAATAAATGAGAGTACTTATATTAAATTAATTCCTAAACTCTTTTAGAAATTAAAATAATAATAATTGTAATAATATTAATAAGACTCCTCTTATTAATTTATATTTAATATTTCTAAAATATTAAATAATAAATATTAAGCTATTTAATTTATTCTATCACCATAGATTAAATTAAATATACTTAACATATTATTACGATTATGTCATTAACTTCTTAAATAATTATTCTTTCTTTTATGGTGTGACCCTTTAGGTTCTCCATATTAAATCGGTTGTGAATAAATCAATTAGAACAATTCTAATCTTATTTAAATAAATAAATTAAACAATTAATTTATTTAAATAAATAATATTTATTCTACAATAGGGATAAGCCTCCCTACACTACAAAAAAATTGGGCTTCAGCAACAACATATTTTCGTTGCTAAAGGTGCCAAATTTCGTTGCTAAAGGGTTTTGGCAACGACATTACTATCATTGTGTCTTCGTTGCGCAATGAGCATTGCTAATTGTTCCATAACGAACGTAATTTTTTCGTTGCCAAAAGTAATACATTTGCAACGAAATTTGGCTTTCGTACAGAGACATCGATCATTTAGCAACAAAATGTATTGTTGCAGAATAATAAAAAATTTGTTGCTAAAAACCCCATTTCGTTGCAAAAGCCTGCTAATTGGCAACGAAATGAACTATTTTTTTCTGCAACGACCATGCATTTTCGTTGCAATTGACGCCATTTTGCAACGACATTTTTCGTTGCAGTAAATAATGAAAATTGTTGCCTAAACAACGAAAATATTTGTTGCTGGTTATTTTTCAATAGCAACGAAAGTCGTCGATTAGCAACGACATATGTTGCTTTTTTTTATATGTGCAATGAAAGTTGATATGATTTGCAACGATAAAAAATGTTTCCTTTTATGTTAGTATTAGTAACAATATCTTCTTCGTTGTTATTAGGTTAATTTTTCGTTGCCAAATATTATATTTTTAATGCCATTAGCAACGAACATTTGTTGCTACATGTATAAAAAATTGTTGCTATATTAAAACTTGTTCAATGCTTTGGTAACGAATTATATTGTTGCCAAATCAAAATTTGACATTCTTTTTGTATACCTGGCTAGCTCAATGTCCCCATAACAAATAATGACAAAATTACAAAAAACTAAAATATTATTAACTTAATAAAATCATCCACTACATAATCATTCATTATCTTTACAATTAACCATCTAAAACTATCACAGTTCTTCAATCAAAGTATATATCTACATATATAGAGAGAGTACACTTCATAATTTCGTCCCTTGTCTTCCATAAACGTAGCACGAAAATTTGATACCCAGTATTGTAAGGCAGGTCGTAGAAGCAGTCTTCCTGCACATATTTAAAAATAATAGCAAGTCAGAAAAATGAAGAAAATAGGTCATAAACTAAATTCGCTCACATAAGTCAACCTATAATTGTAAATAATAGCTGAATAAGTTCCAATTTTGATAAAGAAACCTTTATCCAGAATTAAGTATATCACACAGTTAAGGACCAACATATGTTTATGGCTGCACTAATTAACACTATTTACTTGTTTGCATACAAGGGACGACTACAATGCCTTATAAACAATGACTAAGCATCAAACTCAGCAGCATTACCTGAATTGATCTTGTTAAGCTTCACTTTTCCCATAAAATATTGTAATACTCGGTCAATTAACATTCCCATACCGTGAGTATATAGTTTATCAACTGAAGGAGCCACAACAGTTGAAATGAAAAATGAACCATGCAACCCAGTAAATCATCCAGTAGAGAATGATCACAAAAGGAAGCATAATCAACTTCTCTATTTATACTTATCAAGTATGTGTACGAGGCTTCGTTAAAAATTTGCAGAAACTCAAATCAATAGACTTCTCAAACACTGACTGAGCGAATACTAAAATTAGCAATTAATATGAGAATATCAACTCCAACTGACATATCAAATATAAAAGCAAAACAAAATACTAGGTAAAGCCAATCGAGTAAAATGGCTATTTACCTTAGTGTGACCCGTCAAGACAATCTCATTAAATACTAGGAATATTTTTAATTCATCGAGTAATGCTTCTCAGACATTCCATACTAACCATCACCATACTCTTTTAGCTGCTTCTTTTGGAATGACTGTACCCTGAAGACTTGATGAATGCGAGTAGCAGCTTGAGTAGCATTACATACAGTAGCTAATGAATCCTTCAATGACAGTCCCTGTTGAAAGTCCCCATCACTGATTGGAGTTGGAGTTCGCTCTGTAACTGTTTGTACAACTTTTAGTCCAGAAATATCTCCACCACCACCCTCCTTTGTATCCTTCAACTTAAGTGATGAAAGATGGGAGCTCAATGCAGATTCGGCTAGATAACTAACAATTCCCTTGTTTCCTTTGCTGAAAGCCAAGTCTGCAGGAGTTCTGCCTGTCGTATATTTGGGTGAAGGATCTGTTAATGCTCCAGGAGCTGCACCTTGAGAGATGAGGAAAGCCATTGTCCGCTCTCTAATGTTAACACAGGTTCATGCAATAAGACACCATGGTAAAAAAGATTCAATTCAACATCAAATGAAAGTTGAATAAGTCGGATCATCTCCAATAAAAACTTCTAAATACATCACTTATACAATAAACCATACACTGCAATAGAACTTAATAAACATCAAGATCGCTACCTGCCACAGGATGCTGCCCAATGAAGTGCAGTCCACCCATTCACATCCCAAAAATTGATACTAACTCCTGTTGCCACTGTGGGTGGTATACCCCAGTCGTAACAAAGAGTAGCTGCAAAGTAGAGCACACCTTGGCTACCATAATCTAATAAAATGTAATATCAACAGGTCTGTATAAACCATGACAATCATCATTCAAACAACTTAGAGATATTATGCTAGTATATAAAGGTAAGATCCTTTTTAGTTGTTCAAGTAATGAAAATATGTCGAGCATAAGGAGTTGAAGTCCTTGGGATGTTGGGGTTAAGTTTGAATATTTAGGAATTTAGAAACTAAATTTTGTTTGCCAAATAATATTAGAGGGTAGTACTGCACCATGAGGCTTCTGTACTGGAAATTACATAATGGGTAACAATATATAAAACATGTGGATTTTTTAGGTCATTCTGTACCTGCCACTCTCCTTGGCCATGTGAATGACTTCCAAACTCCTGGTTTTTACCAAAAGCATCTGCAGAAACTTGTCCACGTATCTCATTCCCCTGTCCATGTACAATATTCAAGGTAGGCGGGGTAGACAAATGTGAGGATTGAAAAGGGGAAGACTGTATCCCGATAGTAGAATTTTCAAGAAGATTCTTCCACGATGGAAAGTCAAGGTATTTCTGGGGATCATAAGTTAAACCAGCTTCAAAACTGTCTTTATGTAAGACCCCAACTTATTAATGAATAAAATCAAATTTTCTCTAAATATTATTGTGAATAATAAGGGGTTAATTTGATATAATACTTTGGTTATGGGTGAAATGTGCAAATTTTACAAAATAAGCAAGTGGTTATAAAATATTCATTTTGTCGGGGAATATTCGTTTGGTCGTGAAATATTCTTCTTGTCGGGGAATATTCGTACGACGGCGCAATCTTTTGTGGGCCCCATAACGGAAAGCGATTGGATGAAGAAAACGACAAGTATAAGTTGTTTATAAATAACGGCGTAGTTGTTAACGTTAATACTGTTGGAGTCCGGTGGTTAAAACACAGTAATACGCGTTGTTGCATAGTAGCACACTGTATTGCACCAATTATTGATTCTTACGTAAGAAGGCACTACTCAATAATGGTTACAGTAATTACTGTTCAGTATTTTATTTTATTGATTCAATAATTGCTGCGTTGATATTTTATATTACTGTTGTTTCAATAATTGTCACTACACAGTATTTCCCATTATCAGATCAATAATTCATATTATATGAATAATATTATTAGATAACATTATTGGCAATGTCAAGAAAGTTCTGTCTAAGGAGAGGTTTGGTCATCTAATTGCGCGTCAGTAAGGAGAAATCCTTATTGGAAAGCCCCCTCTTTCCTGGGAACAACCTAGTTGTCATAAATGTGATTCTGTAATATTATTTGTGAATAATTAATTATTGATTCATATGATAAGGAAATATTTATTTTATGTGGATATAAATGAGAGATATATTTTTGTGGTTAAAAATGAAGGAGTTAATGTTGAGGTTTTTATCAGTATTTTTGTCGGAATTGAGGTATTAAAAATCAGAGTTTTTGAGATATTTTGCGGGGATTATAATTTTTAATCCGACCGTTGGATCATGGTAATTTTTGGATATGTTATACATATATAAGTTGAGTATATGTCCATAAATTTTGAACAGTTAAAAATGAACGTATGATTTATTATGAATTTTACGAGATGACTGGTTCAGAAATTGTTGAATTTTCGGAGTTTATCATTTTGGTGGAAAATTCTAGAATTGGTGGGCCCCACTCTTGGTTGGTGAAGAAATGTGCTGAGATTTTTATTCAAATGTGGTGGGTGGGAATAGTAGCAGGTAAATCCATTAGGTTGCAGGTTAAGTCTGCTTCGATGTGCTAACATTTTTCTATAAATAAAGGGCTAAGTTAGAATTGAAAATCACACCAGAAACAAGTTTTCTCTCTTTCTCTCTCTAGATTATTGAGTATATTTTGTGAGTATTTAGATACTTTGAGAGTTTCTATTCATCAGAGCAAGTTTCTTTCAGCCTTATACCGGTATTCCGACCGGAAGTACTGATATTTTGAGGTAAGGGATATTATTTTCTTCTTAATGATATTATTTTCCTTAATATCATTATGCTGAAATATTGATATAAGTTTTTATCAAATTTAAAACTTTTTGTGTCGAGGTTACTATTCACGTATACGGCACTATTCACCGAAAAATAAAATTTTCCCTTTTTGTCCAAGATGTCTATTATGGTTACTATCCTTGATTGTATCCATGTTTTGATCTTTATTTTTGAATTCTGCTTCACAATTGATTATTATGAAGTATTATTGATCTTGGATAAACTGTTATACGAATCCCTAATATTTGTCCTTCTGTCTCACTGGATTCGTTCTCTTTAAGATATTTTTCATCATCCTCAGTCCTAAATGATGATATTACTGAATATCTTTGGCATGTAGTGGAAAGATGTATGATTGCTTGATGAATATCTTTGGCCTGTAGTGCAAAGATGAACAGGTGTTGAGATGAACATGACTGACAGGTGATACAAATGAATATCTTTGGCCTGTAGTGCAAAGATGAATATTTGGATAAAGATGATTATTAATTGATGTTACAGGGATAAAATATTGATGATGGACTTTTAAATCTTAGAAGATAGTAGAATTCTTTCTCTACTTGACTCTTCTAATGGTTTGCTGTTTCCGCTGTAGTTGTTGATCTAAAACTTGTTGTCGATTATATTCAATTAGATTTTCCCTATTGAAGACTAACGATAATTTGTTGTATATTATCTTAGTCATAATATTCTTTACTGGGCTAGTTGAGCTCACCCTTTTCCTTTTTGTTCCATTTTTCTTGTCAGGAGGTGAGAACATAGCAGGATCTAGTCGGGGTATGGAGTGATGGTTCTAGAAAGATGTTTTAGCAGTCCTCACTATTTCTGTAAAACAGTGTTTGAATAATTGTAATGAGGATTTATTTGAGTGTGGATATTGTCCAGAAGATAATATTTGTATTTAAACTCACAGTATGTGTTGTCGTATTTTGCACGACAATTGTATTATTGAAGTTGTAGTTTGCTTTCTGTACCATGTATTTGGCGACTTAGAATGGGTGTTGTATACCTATTTTGGGGGCGTCACAGTTGGTATCAGAGCTTAGGAATATGATCCCTGGCTGAGATGTGAGACAAAAACTAGGAGGGGAGAGACGGGGAATTCCTTCGCTAGTATGACCTGACTAAGTTTATTTGGTGTTTATTTGGTCAGTCAGAGTATAGGGATAATATATGACATGACTATTAACCCTTGTTTTATGGCAGTATTTAAGAATGGCAGCTGAGAACGTTAATAATGGAGTAAATCAGACTGTGGAGACACCTTTGATCACCACCCAAGGGAACGTGCAACAGGAAGACAATATTCCTCCTGTAAACAACGTTACCGAGCAAACGATGAATGATGGAATGTTTAGGAGCTTTTTGCAGTTCATGCAAAATAAGACGAGGGAGACTCGTGTATAGAATACGGGTGGAAATGATAACGCGCGATTTGTCACAGCTAAGCAGTTCAAAGAATTGGGACCACCAGAATTTAAGGAAAAGCCGGATCCGATCATGGCAGAAACGTGGGTCAAGCAAATTACCAAGATATTAGATGTCTTGGGATGCACGGAGGAACAGAAGGTTCCATTCGCCACCTTTATGTTCCGCGGTGAGGCAGACTACTGGTGGGAGTCTGTGAAGCGTACCCAGCCTGATGCACTCAACATGTCCTGGGAAACGTTTCAGAAACTGTTTAATGACAAGTACTTTCCTGAAAGTATTCGTCATATGAAGGAGGTAGAGTTTATTAGACTGGAACAAAACAACATGACGGTGTCCCAGTACGAGGCGAAGTTTGCAGAGTTATCCAGGTTTGCACCTCATTTGGTCAAAAATGAGGAACGAATGACAAGGATGTTTCTGAGAGGTCTAAAACCCGAGATTCGACAATATCTTATCTCTCATAAATTTTCTTTATATTCAGATGTTGTAAATAGGGCTCAATTATTAGAGCGAGATAATGAGTATGTGCAACCGAGGGACCACAACCAGGGTCATACCGGTGGCAGCAGTCATCGAAGCAATGAAAACCAGCAGGGAGGAAAACATTCGGACAAAAGCGGTAACCACTATGGTGGTAATCGTGGTCGTGATAATAAAAGGAGCGAGTCAGGAGGAGATTTCAAGAAGAGAAGGTACAACAATGATAACGTGAAGACGTCAGCACAAACATCAACTGTTTCTAGGGGAGGAGAACGACCACCGGTCGTATGTTACAAATGTGGGAAAGAGGGACATATCAGCCCAAACTGCCCACAAAATTCCAAGGTATGTTATAACTGTGGAAAGGAGAGTCATATAGCTCGAGACTGTTCTGTATCAAAACCAAATTCAGCGGGGATGGTGACTCCAAAAGTTGTCCCGGATAAGTCAAAATCAGCGGTTTCTGGAAGAGCGTTTGTCGTGACTGCCCAAAACGCGAGGAACCCGAACGAAGTTATAACGGGTTAGTTAATTATAAATTATTGCGAAGTTTATACCTTATGCCCATTCTTTTATCTCTCCTGCTTGTGCTCAATGTTTAAACTTGACTCCGGAGAAATTAGACTTTGACCTATCTGTGGAGACTCCGTTAGGAGAAACTTTCATTACATCTACAATTTAAAAATCTTGCTTAATCCAAGTTGGCACAATCACATTACCTGTTGACCTTGTCTCTTTAAAGATACTTACTTTTGATGTGATTTTAGGAATTGATTGGTTAACTACTCATCATGCCAAAATTGATTGTTTTCGTAAGGTTGTTAGTTTTCATATTCCTAACTAACCTGTTATGCGAATTAAAGCAACCAAACCACTAAAATCAATCGCTATCATACCAAGCCATAAAGACATTCGTTTATTGAAAAAACGGATGTCAAGCTTTCTTAGCCCATATCATGGACTTGAACAAAAATACGTCAGATTTGAATGATATTTCTGTTGTTAGTGAATTTCTTGACGTATTTCCTGAAGAATTTCCTGGCCTAACCCAGAGCGTGATATTGAATTTTTGTATTGATCTTCAACCCGATACAAAACTCATTTCTAAAATCTCATATTGAATAGCTCCTATTGAACTTCAGGAGTTAAAAACCCAACTATAGAAGTTGGTACCCGAGCCTCTATCTGGTGACTTTCTTTGTGGAATGCACCAAAGCCAGACTCTCCATATGGGACTCTATATTTGTGTGGTGGTAAAATAATAGGTGTCATTGTGACGTGCTATCCAAGATTGGGATATGAATCACAATTAAGAGCAACCGAAGTCGGTGACCAAAGTACGTAGCTTTCTGGACTTAGCTGGTTACTATCGGAGATTCGTGGAAGAATTTTCTCGAATCGCTACTCCGTTAACTTAGCTGACTCGGAAAGATACAAAATTTGTATGGAGCGAGGAATACGAGAAGATTTTCCAATAGCTTAAGAGGCGACTCATTCGGAACCTGTTCTGACCATACCATCTTGGAAAAGCAAACGTGGTAGCTGACGCGTTGAGTAGAAGATCATATGCAGGAACGAGTGCGATGATGTCAAGTATACGCATAAAACCAACTTTAATTGATAAAGTTAAAGTTGCTCAAACCACAGACCCGGAGCTGATGCGTATGAAGAAGAAAGTGCAAGAAGGTGCTATTCCAGAAGTAAGAATCGATGAAGAAGGAATACTTCGAGTCCACTCCAGACTTTTTGTTCCTAACGATTCTGATTTGAAGTACAAGATCATGACGGAAGCACACAATACACCATTTGCAATCCATCCTGGAAGTACCAAAATGTATCGTGATCTTCGACATACATTTTGGTGGAATAATATGAAGAGAGAGATTACAAAGTTTATCTCGAGGTGTTTAACTTGTCAACGTGTAAAGGCAGAACATCAAGTGTCAAAGGGTCCATTGCAACCACTTGAGATTTCGAAATGGAAGTGGGAACACATTGCCATGGATTTCGTTACAGGTCTTTCCAAGGTTTCTCAAGGCATAGATGCGATTTGGGTTATTGTTGATAGATTAACCAAGTCCGCTCATTTCTTGCCGATACGTGAGACTTATTCCCTTGAACGTCTTGCTAGTATGTACGTGAACGAGATTGTGAGATTGCATGGCATGCCAGTATCCATAGTTTCGGATCGTGACCCAAGATTCACTTCACGATTTTGGATTAGCTTGCAGAAAGCTATGGGCACGGATTTACGATTCATACCATCCTCAAATGGACGGACAATCAGAGAGGACTATTCAAACTCTTGAAGATCTATTAAGACTTTGTGTCCTAGATCTCAAAGGGAGTTGGGATAAGTACCTACCATTGGTGAAATTCTCCTACAACAACAGTTATCAGGCGAGCATAGGTGTGGCTCCATTCAAGGCGTTGTATGGAAGAAAATGTCGTTCTCTAGTATGCTGGGACGAGGTGGGTGAAGCAACATTATTGGGACCAGAGTTGGTACGCATTACTATAGAGAAGATCCAAACGATTCGATAACGTATACAAACGGCACAGGATCGACAAAAGAGTTATGCGGATCTTCATCGGAAGGACGTGGAATTTAATATTGGGGATCATGTATTGTTACGTATTGCACCATGGAAGGGAGTTACAAGATTTGGGAAGAGAGGAAAGCTCAATCCAAGATTTGTTGGTCCATTTGAGATTCTTGAGCGAATAGGAAATGTGGTATATAGACTCGCATTACCTCCAAGCATGTCTCGTGTTCATAATATTTTTCACATATCTATGCTTCGTAAATATGTCAAAGACCCGAACCACATTATTGAGTTAGAACCAGACGAGATAGCTGAAGATTTAATGTACGAGGAGGTACCTATTAACATCTTGGATAAGAAAGAGCATGTCCTACGCACGAAGGTTATACCACAAGTTAAGGTTTTGTGGAGAAACCATGCTATTGAAGAAATGACTTGGGAGTTGGAATCAGAAATGAAAGCGAGGTATCCTCACCTTTTTGAAATATCAAGTACGTACGTCAATTTCGAGGACGAAATTTCATAAGGAGGGGAGGTTGTAAGACCCCAACTTATTAATGAATAAAATCAAATTTTCTCTAAATATTATTGTGAATAATAAGGAGTTAATTTGATATAATACTTTGGTTATGGGTGAAATGTGCAAATTTTACAAAATAAGCAAGTGGTTATAAAATATTCATTTTGTCGGGGAATATTCGTTTGGTCATGGAATATTCTTCCTGTCAGGGAATATTCGTACGACGGCGCAGTCTTTTGTGGGCCCCATAACGGAAAGCGATTGGATGAAGAAAATGACAAGTATAAGTTGTTTATAAATAACGGCGTAGTTGTTAATGTTAATACTATTGGAGCCCGGTGGTTAAAACACAGTAATACGCGTTGTTGCATAGTAGCACACTGTATTGCACCAATTATTGATTCTTACGTAAGAAGGCACTACTCAATAATGGTTATAGTAATTACTGTTCAGTATTTTATTTTATTGATTCAATAATTGCTGCGTTGATATTTTATATTACTGTTGTTTCAATAATTGTCACTACACAGTATTTCCCATGATCAGATCAATAATTCATATTATTTGAATAATATTATTAGATAACATTATTGGCAATGTCTAGAAGTTTTGTCTAAGGAGAGGTTTGGTCAGCTAATTGCGCGCCAGTAAGGAGAAATCTTTATTGGAAAGCCCCCTCTTTCCTGGGAACGACCTGGTTGTCATAAATGTGATTCTGTAATATTATTTGTGAATAATTAATTATTGATTCATATGATAAGGAAATATTTATTTTATTTGGATATAAATGAGAGATATATTTTTGTGGTTAAAAATGAAGGAGTTAATGTTGAGGTTTTTATCAGTATTTTTGTCGGAATGGAGGTATTAAAAATCAGAGTTTTTGAGATATTTTGCGGGGATTATAATTTTTAATCCGACCGTTGGATCGTGGTAACTTTTGGATATGTTATACATATATAAGTTGAGTATATGTCCACAAATTTTGAACCGTTAAAAATGAACGTATGATTTATTATGAATTTTACGAGATGACTGGTTCAGAAATTGTTGAATTTTTGGAGTTTATCATTTTGGTAGAAAATTCTAGAATTGGTGGGCCCCACTCTTGGTTGGTGAAGAAATGTGCTGAGATTTTTATTCAAATGTGGTGGGTGGGAATAGTAGCAGGTAAAGTCATTAGGTTGCAGGTTAAATCTGCTTCGACGTGCTAACATTTTCCTATAAATAAAGGGCTAAGTTAGAATTGAAAATCACACCAGAAATAAGTTTTCTCTCTTTCTCTCTCTAGATTATTGAGTGTATTTTGTGAGTATTTAGATACTTTGAGAGTTTCTATTCATCAGAGCAAGTTTCTTTCAGCCTTATACCGGTATTCCGACCAGAAGTACTGATATTTTGAGGTAAGGGATATTATTTTCTTCTTAATGATATTATTTTCCTTAATATCATTATGCTGAAATATTGATATAAGTTTTTATCAAATTTGGAACTTTTTGTGTCGGGGTTACTATTCACGTATACGGCACTATTCACGTATACAGTACTATTCACGAATACGGCACTATTCACCGAAAAATAAATTTTTCCCTTTTTGTCCAAGATGTCTATTATGGTTACTATCCTTGATTGTATCCATGTTTTGATCTTTATTTTTGAATTCTGCTTCACAATTGATTATTATGAAGTATTATTGATCTTGGATAAACTGTTATACGAATCCCTAATATTTGTCCTTCTGTCTCACTGGATTCGTTCTCTTTAAGATATTTTTCATCATCCTCAGTCCTAAATGATGATATTACTGAATATCTTTGGCCTGTAGTGCAAAGATGTATGATTGCTTGATGAATATCTTTGGCCTGTAGTGCAAAGATGAACAAGTGTTGAGATGAACATGACTGACAGGTGATACAAATGAATATCTTTGGCCTGTAGTGCAAAGATGAATTTTTGGATAAAGATGATTATTAATTGATGTTACAAGGATAAAATATTGATGATGGACTTTTAAATCTTAGAAGATAGTAGAATTCTTTCTCTACTTGACTCTTCTAATGGTTTGCTGTTTCCGCTGCAGTTGTTGATCTAAAACTTGTTGTCGATTATATTCTATCAGATTTTCCCTGTTGAAGACTAACGATAATTTGTTGTATATTATCTTAGTCATAATATTCTTTACTGGGCTAGTTGAGCTCACCTTTTTCCTTTTTGTTCCATTTTTCTTCTCAGGAGGTGAGAACATAGCAAGATCTAGTCGGGGTATGGAGTGATGGTTCTAGAAAGATGTTTTAGCAGTCCTCACTATTTCTGTAAAATAGTGTTTGAATAATTATAATGAGGATTTATTTGAGTGTGGATATTGTCCAGAAGACAATATTTGTATTTAAACTCACAGTATGTGTTGTCGTATTTTGCACGACAATTGTATTATTGAAGTTGTAGTTTGCTTTCTGTACCATGTATTTGGCGACTCAGAATGGGTGTTGTATACCTATTTTGGGGGCGTCACACTTTAACTTTATCTCCTTGGGCGAATGAGATAAAGTCCATCTCTGGAATATCTTAAAACTTTCCTTCGTAAGCATCTGTTAACAGTTGGATACAATACCATTTGTTTAGAAGTACAGTGTGATGAAAATAGATCGTAGCAATCACAAAGCATTTCACCGATAAAAACAAAAAGTGAAGTAGAATTCATTACTTGAGAGAACTGGATAATAAGGGGAAGAGAGTGCATCATCCATTTTTTCCGTCCCAGGCTGTTGTAACTCAAGAAAAGAATGGAATCTGGAGCTTGATTGGTGATTATATAATGCAGAAAATCTTATTTGCTGTGAATGATGTAGAGAAACCATTTTTATGCAGCATATTTACAACACAAAAGGTAATGTTGAATTTTTATGTGTTAACATTAAATGTTAGTAAATACGTTTCAAATAATCATGCACACTTTTTCTAGAAACACAACTAATCAACGAATATATGATTCATGTTCGAAGTGGCCACTAAATGTTATAAAGTTCCAGTACCTTAGTTTCCTGAATCTCTGAGACAACATTCAACAACCTACGGTATTGATCTCTTGCCTCAGGATACTGAACCATGGACTTCACCCTAGCAAGGACTTTTTGCAGCCTTTCCTCCGTTTCCTTTCTGCCTTCTTTTAAGAAATCATAGTCATCCTCCTTTGAAGTGTCTTTCATGCTAGGACCCTCAGGAAGTGCCTCTTGCTTGAATCTGCTCAAACATCTCCCTTTCCTTCTCCATCATAAAATTACCTTGTCTAGTATTCCCACGGACCAGATAATCTTTCTGTAATTCTTCTTCACCTGGTGCCCTCTTAAATGGGCCTTTTAAAAAATTAAGCCAAGAGTTAGAATACTATAGGTCAACCTGATTGAAAAGATACATGGATAATGATGTTGGCTAAATATAAAGTTAGAGTTGATCAATAAAAAAATAAAATACATGAGTCATGAACTGATGAGAAGGAAGGGAAAAGTTGTATCACACCTAAATTTTAACAACTTCTTGACATGATCATCCATATTTACAATCTTCCTGATAGATCTGCAGATGAGACGAAATATAATAGTCAGAAAACAGTACATTGAATGTAAGATATGGTAAAGAGCACACGAAATGAGTACAAACCGTAGTAATTACGATCTAATGTAACTATATAGAGTGAATGTACAAACTGGATAAATAAAGTTAAGAAGAAGCAGACAACATCCGAGTATGTATGGAGAAGAGAGTGGTAACATATAACAATGAAACCAATGCCTTTTGTAGTCTGTCATTCCTCTTTACTATCTCTAGATAAATTTCAATTTTTTGTTTATGGTAAATTTAACATATATTTAAACTAGCAGCCTTAGAACCTTCTGAACTTTTTTCTGTGATTCTTTGTCTCTGCATTTGAGAACATCACTACTGCATTTACTTTGTTCCGAGCATTTCTCATCTCTCCAAAATTTACAAGTAGTATATCAGACAGCTAAATTTTTATCTCTCATCATGAATAAAAGAAATCTTCTTAAGTTGTCCTGTTTAAAAAAAAATGAAAGAACTCACTTTGATATCAATCCCACACCTTCTCTGCGTGTTTCCACCTAGGAACCTGGAAACTGTTGCAGCTTGTTTCTGAGGAGAACAAAACTTTCAAATTCTGGAGGACTTGATGTTTAATGATAATACCAAATTGGGAAGCAGGAAAACATAGTATTTGCTACAGTTTGATATGTACACGAGGAATTTAGACAGTAAAGAAAATAATACTTATGTTTTGAATCTACTTATTGTTTGATCAATTAAAAAGAGAAAAATAACAAATCAGAGCCACTAACTTTTTACAATTGTTCGTGAAGCAAAATTAAGTGGAATTTCTACAATCCTGGGTCTTAATTTAATCAAAAATTGTAAGTCATGTACACTTCAGATACTCTCCTGCATTTTTAATAAGCAAACAACGCAGAAACAATAGAGAGCCAAATAAAAAACTTACCAACTATAAGGAAAGACCAAACACAGAAACAGAGTAATACAAAGGACAATTGAACAATTTTCATAAGCACACATTGGCATGAAGCTCAATTAGGGGGAAATACCTGTAATCTCAGGTCTCAAGTAGAAAAAATTATAAAGCATAAAATTTAAGATTATCTGGTTGTTCTACATTTTCTCAGAAACCAAATAGCGCAAAAATATTAAAGAACTGAAACAATGAAGATATGAAAAGGAGATGAACAAAGTAACACAGCTCCACGTCTTAGTGTTTGTAAACACAAGTTACTTTGAAATTTCGGTAGTAAACACCAAGATTTTCAAATCTTATTCATGTCAGCCAATTCAACGACATCAAAAAATTTCTCAATTATTAATAACTAAACAGGGTTCTCGAATCTCCTCTTCCAGATTTTCAAATGCCCTAGTTAAGAAATTCATACAAACAACGCATGTACACATATTCGGTATCTGGTATAAGAATCAGTAAAGAAGATTGAGAAAGTAAATTGGAATCATGAAAATTACTAGTTGAAATCGCAGTATACCTGAATTGGAGAAATACCAGAGAATGAAGAAGAAGAGCAACACAATCAGAGGAATCATGTAAATCCACTTCTTCCCCGATGATTTTGGGCGTAAATTCTGTATGCTATGCTCGATTTTGCCTCCGTCGGATATAGGAAAATCAATGGTGAAATCGAGATCTTGTTTTGGGATAAGAGATTGAGACTTCACTTGAGAATTCGAGATCTAGGTACTGGGTCTGGGTTTGGGAATTGAGAGAATGAGAGTTACGAGTTCAAGGTGGGTTAAATCGAATAACCCAAAAATAAAATCACTATAAACTAATCCAAATCCGTAAATAATTTCGGATATAATCGAAATGTTACAAATAACCAAATTATTAGTAGTACTATTATTATTATGATTGTTATTATTATTATTATTATTATTATTATTATTATTATTATTATTATTATTATTATTATTATTATTATTATTATTATTATTATTATTATTATTATTATTATTATTATTATTATTATTATTATTATTATTATTATTATTATTATTATTATTATTATTATTATTATTATTGTGTGTAATATCCTTAGTATTAAATGTCATATTTTAATTATTTATAAATATGTATATAAATATCCATAGTTTTGGCGGTAGTTTAGTTAACTAATAAATTAGAATGGCTTAATGGTAGCTTAATGACTTAATAACCCATAGGTCTCAGGTTCGAATCCTAGCCCTGATAATTTTGGTACTTATGTTATATTTTTTGTGACGCCCCCAAAATAGGTATACAACACCCATTCTGAGTCGCCAAAATACATGATACAAAAACAACTACATCTTTATTATTACAACACAAGAACTGTGAGTTTAAATACAAATATTGTTATCTAGACAATATCCACACTCAAATAAGTCCTCATTACAATTATTGATACATTATTTCACAAAAATGGTGAGGACTACTAAAATAACTTCTAGAACCATCATTCCATACCCCGACTAGTACTCGCTACATTCTCGCCTCCTGAGAAAAATGGAACAAAAAGAAAAAGGGTGAGCTCAACTAGCCCAGTAAAGAATATTATGACTAAGATAATACAGAACAAATTATCGTTAGTCTTCAGCAGGGAAAAATCTAATAGAATACAATAGACAACAAGTTTTAAATCAATATTCGCAACGAAAAATAATAATTCATAGAAGAGTTACGTAGAGAATGAAATCTACGATTATCTAAAAATTTAAAAGTCCATCATCAACATTTTATCCCTGTAACACCAATCAATAATCATCTTTGCACTACAAGCCAAAAATATTCATCAGTTGGTCATGTTCATCTTAACACATGTTCATCTTTGCACTACGGGCCAAATATATTTATCAGAAATCATTCATCTTTGCACTACAGGCTAAAGATATTCATTAATATCATCATTTAGGACTGAGGATGATGAAAAATATTTTAAAGAAAATGAATCCAGTGAAGCAAAAGAATAAATATTAGGGATGCGTATTACAGTTTATCCATGTCCAAAAATATCTCATAAATAATCATAGTGGAGTAAAATTCAAGAATGATCAAAACATGGATACAATCAAAGCTAGTATCCATAATAGATATTATAGACAAAAAGAAGAAAATTTCATTTTTCGGTGAATAGTAACTCGTGAATAGTAACTCATGAATAGTAACCCCGACATGAAAAGTTTCAAATTTGATAAAAATTTCCAACCAATATTTGGGCATAATGATATTGAAGAAATAATATCATTTTTGAATAAAATAACATCCCTCACCTCGAAAGAATAGTACTTCTGGCTGGACTACCGGATATAGTGCAGAAGGAAACTTGCACCGTATAGTAATACTCAAAGTATAAATACACTCACAAAATACGCTCGATATTATAGAGAGAGAAAGAGAGAGAAGTTTTCAGTTTCTGGTGTGATTTTCAATTCTAACCTAAGCACCCTATTTATAGAAAAATGCTTAGAACACCAAAGCAGAAAATTTAATATAATAATATTATTTTTAAATAAAATTCTTACGCACACCTAGCATCTGAATTCAGCCACCTAATCACATGTTAAATGAGTCCCAACATTGAAAAAAATGTTTTTTGTAAAAAAAAAAATTTAAAACTTTAAAAATTAATTATTTTAGAACTCCGAAACTTCAATAATTCATAATAAATAGTCCTTTTGTCAGAAAAATTCGAAACTCGCGACTTTTCATAGGACATTCCATTATCTACAACTTTGCAGAAGAAAGTTTTTCTAAATTCCAAAAAGAAATTGACCGAAATCCATAAACGGACGATTTTACAGGCTATAATCAAATTTCAGTCAAGAAATGGGCCCACATACATGTTTAACATGTTTTAAACAGCTTTTGTAACAAAAATACTCTTTCTCCTCATATACTCATATATCCCACATTCATTGTAAAAATATCATCATTATTATATTATAATAATATAATAAAATATTATTTTATCAGAAAAGATAAAATATCGATTTTTAACAATTATCACTTTAAAAATTTTCTCCATCTATATCCACATAAAATGAATATTTTCCTCATCATATAAATCAATAATTAATTATTCAGAAATAATACTACAGAATCACAATACTAACAACCAGGCAGTTCCCAGGAAAGAGGGGGCTTTCCAATAAGGATTTTTCCTTACTGGCGCGCAATTAGGTGACCAAACCTCTCCTTAGACAGAACTTTCTAGACATTGTCAATAATGTTATCTAATAATATTATTCATATAATATGAATTATTTTTCCGATAATAGAAAATACTGTGTAGTGACAATTATTGAAATAACAGTAATATAAAATATCAACGCAGCAATTATTAAATCAATAAAATAAAATACTGAACAGTAATTTCTGTAACCATTATTGAGTAGTGCCTTCTTACGTAAGAATCAATAATTGGTGCAATACTGTGTGCTACTGTGCAACAACGCGTATTACTGTGTTTTAACCACCGGGTATTCCAACAGTATTAACGGTAACAACTACGCCGTTATTTATAAACAACTTATTTTTGTCGTTTTCTTCATCCAATCGCTTTTCATTATGGGGCCCACACAAGGCTGCGTCGTCGTACGAATATTCCCTGACAACAAGAATATTCCACGACCAAACGAATATTCTCCGATAACAATGAATATTTTATGACCACTTGCTTATTTGAAATATTTGCGCATTTTACCCATAACTAACCTCATTAATCAATTTAACCCTTACTATTTCAAAATAATAAATAGAAGAAATTTAAATTTCATTTATTAATAATTTGGGGTCTTACAACATCCCCTCCTTATGAAATTTCGTCCTCAAAATTGACGTACGTACCTGGTGTTTCGAAAAGATGAGGATACCTCGCTTTCATTTTCGTTTCCAACTCCCAGGTCATTTATTCAATAGCATGGTTTCTCCACAAAACTTTAACTTGTGGTATAACCTTCGTGCGTAGGACATGCTCCTTCCTATCCAAGATCTTGACAGGTACCTCTTCATACGTTAAGTCTTCGGCTATCTCGTCCGGTTCTAACTCAATAACGTGGTTTGGGTCTTTCACATATTTACGTAGCACAGATATATGAAAAACATTATGAACACGAGACATACTTGGAGGTAACGCGAGTCTATAGGCCACATTTCCTACTCGGTCAAGAATCTGAAATGGACCAATAAATCGTAGATTGAGCTTTCCTCTCTTCCCAAATCTTGTAACTCCTTTCCATGGAGCCACACGCAACAACACATGATCCCCAATGTCAAATTCTATGTCCTTTCGATGAAGATCCGCATAACTCTTTTGTCGATCCTGTGCCGTTTGTATACGTTACCGAATCGTTTGGATCTTTTTCGTAGTCATACGTACCAACTCGGGTCCCAACAACGTTGCTTCCCCCACCTCATCCCAACATATTGGAGAGCGACACTTTCGTCCATATAATGCTTCAAATGGAGCCACACCTATACTTGCCTGATAACTGTTGTTGTAGGAGAATTCCACCAATGGTAAATACTTATCCCAACTCCCTTTGAAATCTAGGACACAAAGTCTTAATAAATCTTCAAGAGTTTGAATATTCCTCTCTAATTATCCATCCGTTTGAGGATGGTATGCCGAACTAAATCGTAAATCTGTGCCCATAGCTTTTTGCAAGCTAACCCAAAATCTTGAAGTGAATCTTGGGTCACGATCCGAAACTATGGATACTGGCATGCCATGCAACCTTACAATCTCATTCCCGTACATACTAGCAAGACGTTCAAGGGAATAAGTCTCTCGTATCGGCAAAAAATGAGCAGACTTGGTTAATCTATCAACAATAACCCAAATAGCATTTATGCCTTGAGAAACCGTGGGAAGACCCGTAACGAAATCCATGGTGATGTGTTCCCACTTCCATTTCGGAATCTCAAGTGGTTGCAATGGACCCTTTGGCACTTGATGTTCCGCCTTTACACGTTGACAAGTTAAACACCTCGAGATAAACTTTGCAATCTCTTTCTTCATATTGTTCCACCAAAATGTATGTCGAAGATCACGATACATTTTGGTACTTCCAGGATGGATTGCAAATAGTGTGTTGTCTGCCTCCATCATGATCTTATACTTCAAATCAAAATCGTTAGGAACACAAAGTCTGGAGTGGACTCGAAGTATTCCTTCTTCATCGATTCTTGCTTCTGGAATAGCACCTTCTTGTACTTTCTTTTTCATACGTATCAGCTCTAGGTCTGTGGCTTGAGCAACTTTAACTTTATCGATTAAAGTTGGTTCTACGCGTATATTTGACATCATCGCACTCGTTTCTGCATATGATCTTCTACTCAACGCGTCAGCTACCACGTTTGCTTTTCCAGGATGGTATTGAATAGTGTGGTCGTAATCTTTCAACAGCTCGAGCCAACGTCGTTGCCGCATGTTGAGTTCTTTTTGAGTGAAGAAATATTTGAGGCTTTTATGGTCTGAATATATCTCCACTTTCTCCCCATATAGATAGTGCCTCCAGATCTTTAGCGCGAAAACGACTGCTGCTAACTCTAGATCATGAGTAGGATGATTCCTCTCATATTCTTTAAGTTATCGCGTTGCATGAGAACACATCCTAGCCCTTTTCCTGAAGCATCGCTGTAGATAACAAATCCATCCGAACTAGATGGTATGGTCAAAATAGGTGCTGAAATGAGTCTCCTCTTAAGCTCTTGAAAACTCTTCTCGCATTCCTCGCTCCATACGAATTTGATATCTTTCCGAGTCAGCTGAGTTAACGGGGTAACGATTCGAGAAAATCCTTCCACGAATCTCCAATAATAACCAGCTAAGCCCAAAAAGCTACGTACTTCGGTCACCGTCTTTGGTTGCTCCCAACTTTGTATTGCTTCAATCTTCGTCGGGTCAACAGATACTCCATGTTTTGACACCACGTGCCCTAGGAATGTTACTTCCTCAAGCCAGAACTCGCATTTCTTCAACTAAGCATATAACTTGTTTTCACACAGCCTTTGGAGTACCAGGTTCAAATGGTGCTCATGATCTTCACGGCTTTTGGAATATATGAGGATGTCATCAATAAAGACAACAACGAATTGATCCAAATAATCCTTGAATACTCAGTTCATCATATCCATGAAAGCCGCATATGAGCATTAGTCAATCCAAAAGACATGACTAGGAATTTATAATGCCCGTACCGAGTTCTGAAGGCAGTCTTCGGAATATCCTCAGTTATAACCTTCAGCTGATGATATCCAGAACGAAGATCGATCTTTAAAAAGAATTGTGCTCCTTGTAACTGGTCAAACAGGTCATCAATACGAGGTAGCGGATACCTATTCTTGATAGTGACATGGTTTAATTCCTGATAATCGATACAAAGTCGCATACTCCCGTCTTTCTTCTTTACAAATAAAACAGGAGCACCCCAAGTAGATGTACTAGGACGAATGAAACTGATGTCCAACAACTCTTGTAGTTGGACCTTCAACTCCTGAAGTTCAATAGGAGCCATTCGATATGGGGTTTTAGAAATAGGCTTTGTACCAGGTTCAAGATCAATAAAGAATTCAACTTCACGTTCCGGGGGTAGACCGAGAAGTTCTTCAGGAAATACGTCAGGAAAGTCAATAACAACAGGAATATTATTCAAATTTGACGTGTCTTTATTCAAATCCATAACATGGGCTAAGAAAGCTTGACATCCATTTTTTAATAAACGAATGGCTTTATGGCTTGATATAACAGTGATTGATTTTAATGGCTTA
The DNA here is from genome assembly GCA_016801055.1 of Panax notoginseng. Classification (NCBI taxonomy): domain Eukaryota; kingdom Viridiplantae; phylum Streptophyta; class Magnoliopsida; order Apiales; family Araliaceae; genus Panax; species Panax notoginseng. The sequence goes on along the minus strand of CM029013.1, from coordinate 207,851,423 downwards.
GTTGCTTAAATTCGCACAACAGGTTGATTAGGAATATGAAAACTAACCACCTTACGAAAACAATCAATTTTGGCATGATGAGTAGTTAACCAATCAATTCCTAAAATCACGTCAAATGCAAGTATCTTTAAAGAGATAAGGTCAACAGGTAAGGTGATGGTGCCAACTTGGATCAAAAAAGAATTATAAATAGTGGATGTGATGAAAGTTTCTCCTAACGGAGTCTCCACAGATAAATCAAACTCTAATTTCTCCAGAGTTAAGTTTAAACGTTGAGCACAAGCAGGAGAAATAAACGAATGGGTAGCACCGGTATCTAGTAAGGTATAAACTTCGCATGAATTTATGATTAGCTTACCCGTGATCACCTCGTTTGGGTTCCTCGCATGTTGACCAGTCACGACAAACGCTCTTCCAGGAACCGTTGACTTTGTCTTTTCTGGGACAGCTTTTTGAGTCACCATCCCCGCTGGACTTGGTTTCGCTACAGTGCAATCTCGAGCGACATGTCCTTCCTTTCCACAATTATAACATACCTTAAACTGTTGTGGGCAGTTTGGGCTGATATGTCCTTTTTTGCACTTATAGCATATAACCGGTGGTCGTTCTCCTCCCTTGGAACCAGTTGTTGCTGGTGCTGACGTCTTCGTATTGTCATTGTTGAATCTCCTCTTTTTAAAATCTCCTCTCGACTCGCTTCTTCTATTTTCATGGCCACGATTACCACCAGAGTGGTTGTCGTTCTTGTCTGTATTTTTCTTTCTCCGCTGGTTATCATTGTTCTGATGACTGCTGTCACCGGTATGATCCTGGTTGTGGTCCCTCGGTTGACCGTACTCGTTATCTCGCTCTAATAATTGAGCGTTGTTGACAACATCTGAATAGAGAGAAAATTTATGAGAAATGAGATATTGACGTATGCTGGGTTTCAAACCTCTCAGAAACATCCGCGTCATACGTTCCTCATTCTCCACCAAATGAGGTGCAAACCTGGACAACTCTGCAAACTTCGCCTCGTACTGGGACACCGTCATGTTATTCTGCTCCAGTCTAATACACTCTATCTCCTTCATATGACGAATACTTTTAGGAAAGTACTTGTCATTGAACAGTTTTTAGAATGTCTCCCAAGACATGCTGAGTGCGGCTGGATGGGTACACTTCACAGACTCCCACCAGTAGTCTGCCTCGCCACGGAACATAAAGGTGGCGAATGGAACCTTTTGTTCCTCCGTGCATCCCAAGACATCGAATATCTTGGTAATTTGCTTGACCCATGTCTCCGCCTTAATCGGATCCGGCTTTCCCCATAATTCTGGTGGTCCCAACTCTTTGAACTGCTTGGTTGTGACCAACTGTGCGTTGCCATTGTTTCTTCCAATATTTTGAACAGGAATCTCCTTCGTCTGGTTTTGCATGAATCGCAAAAAGCTTCTAAACATCTCATCGTTCATCGTCTGCTCAGTGGTGTTGTTTACAGGAGGAACATTGCCAGCCTGTTGCACGTTCTCCTCATTGGTGAGTATAGGCATCTCCACCGTCTCACTTACTCCACTGTTAACATTCTCAGTCGACATTCTCAAATACTGCCATAAAATAAGGGTTAATTTAACAAATTAACATATCACATAATATCCCTATATTATGACCGACCAATAAATAAGCTTAGGTAGGACACACTAGCGAAAGATTTACTCGTCTCTCCCCTCCTAGTTCAATTCCCTGATCTCCGCCAGAGATCATATCCCCAAGCTCTTATACCAACTGTGACGCCCCAAAAATAGGTATACAACACCCATTCTGAGTCGCCAAAATACATGGTATAGAAACAACTACATCTTTATTATTACAACAAAAGAACTGTGAGTTTAAATACAAATATTGTCATCTAGACAATATCCACACTCAAATAAGTCCTCATTACAATAATTGATACATTATTTCACAAAAATGGTGAGGACTACTAAAATAACTTCTAGAACCATCATTCCATACCCCGATTAGTACTCGCTACATTCTCGCCTCCTGAGAAAAATGGAACAAAAAGGAAAAGGGTGAGCTCAACTAGCCCAGTAAAGAATATTATGACTAAGATAATACAGAACAAATTATCGTTAGTCTTCAATAGGGAGAAATCTAATATAATACAATAGACAACAAGTTTTAAATTAATATTCGCAGCGGAAAATAATAATTCATAGAAGAGTTACGTAGAGAATGAAATCTACGATTATCTATGAATTTAAAAGTCCATCATCAACATTTTATCCCTGTAACATCAATCAATAATCATCTTTGCACTACAAGCCAAAGATATTCATCAATTGGTCAAGTTCATCTCAACACATGTTCATCTTTGCACTACGGGCCAAAGATATTTATCAGAAATCATTCATCTTTGCACTACAGGCCAAAGATATTCATTAATATCATCATTTAGGACTGAGGATGATGAAAAATATTTTTAAGAAAACGAATCCAGTGAAGCAAAAGAACAAATATTAGGGATGCGTATTAAAGTTTATTTATGTCCAAAAATACCTCATAAACAATCATAGTGGAGTAAAATTCAAGAATGATCAAAATATAGATACAATCAAAGCTAGTATCTATAATAGATATTTTGGATAAAAAGAAGAAAATTTTATTTTTTGGTGAATAGTAACTCGTGAATAGTAACTCATGAATAGTAACCACGACATGAAAAGTTCTAAATTTGATAAAAATTTCTAACCAATATTTCTTCATAATGATATTGAAGAAATAATATCATTTTTGAATAAAATAACATCCCTTACCTCGAAAGAATAGTACTTCTGGCTGGACTACCAGATATAGTGCTGAAGAAACTTGCACCGTATAACAATACTCAAAGTATAAAAATACTCACAAAATACGCTCGATATTATAGAGAGTGAAAGCGAGAGAAGTTTTCAGTTTCTGGTGTGATTTTCAATTCTAACCTAAGCACCCTATTTATAGAAAAATGCTTAGAACACCAAAGCAGAAAATTTAATATAATAATATTATTTTTAAATAAAATTCTTACGCACACCTAGCATCTGAATTCAGCCACCTAATCACATGTTAAATGAGTCCCAACATTGAAAAAAATGTTTTTTGTAAAAAAAATTATTTAAAACTTCAAAAATTAATTATTTTGGAACTCCGAAACTTTAATAATTCATAATAAATAGCCCTTTTGTCAGAAAAATTCGAAACTCGCGACTTTCCATAGGAAAATCCATTATCTACAACTTTGCAGAAGAAAGTTTTTCTAAATTTCAAACAGAAATTGACCGAAATCTATAAACGGATGATTTTACAGGCTATAATCAAATTTCAGTCAAGAAATGAGCCCACAGACATGTTTAACATGTTTTAAACAACTTTTGCAACAAAAATACTCTTTCTCCTCATATACTCATATATCCCACATTCATTGTAAAAATATCATCATTATTATATTATAATAATATAATAAAATATAATTTTATCAGAAAAGATAAAATATCGATTTTTAACAATGATCACTTTAAAAATTTTCTCCATCTATATCCACATAAAATAAATATTTTCCTCATCATATAAATCAATAATTAATTATTCACAAATAATATTACAGAATCACAATACTGACAACCAGGCAGTTCCCAAGAAAGAGGGGGCTTTCCAATAAGATTTTTCCTTACTGGCGCGCAATTAGGTGACCAAACCTCTCCTTAGACAGAATTTTCTAAACATTACCAATAATGTTATCTAATAATATTATTCAGATAATATGAATTATTGTTCTGATAATGGAAAATACTGTGTAGTGACAATTATTGAAACAACAGTAATATAAAATATCAACGCAACAATTATTGAATCAATAAAATAAAATACTGAACAGTAATTTCTGTAACCATTATTGAGTAGTACCTTCTTACGTAAGAATCAATAATTAGTGCAATACTGTGTGCTACTGTGCAACAACGCGTATTACTGTGTTTTAACCACCGGGTATTCCAACAGTATTAACGGTAACAACTACGCCGTTATTTATAAACAACTTATTTTGTCATTTTCTTCATCCAATCGCTTTCCGTTATGGGGCCCACACAAGGCTGCGCGGTCGTACGAATATTCCCCGACTACAAGAATATTCCACGACCAAACGAATATTCTCCGACAACAATGAATATTTTATGACCACTTGCTTATTTAAAATATTTGCGCATTTTACCCATAACTAACCTCATTAATCAATTTAACCCTTACTATTTCAAAATAATAAATAGAAAAAATTTAAATTTTATTTATTAATAATTTGGGGTCTTACATTTTTTGTGTATTAGATAAATTCTATTACCATATATATATATATATATATATATATATATATATATATATATATATATATATATATATATACACACACACACTTTAATGTTGAGATTTGTTTAGTATTTTATTTAGTTTGATAAGAAATAATTAGTTTAATAATAATAATAATAATAATAATAATAATAATAATAATAATAAATATGTTATGATATGATGTAAATTATGCAAATATGTTATGATTTTAGTATTTTAATGATGTAATTTTAATTTTTGTTCTTTTGATTAATTAACAAAATAATTTGAATTTTAGTATTTTTTTAATTTGATTTTTTCAGTATTTTTTTAATTTGTATTTTCAGTATTTGATATAAATATATAATTAGTATTTTTTAGTGTCGGGTAAATGACTTTTAGTATTTTGATATGTTATACAACTATGGTAAAATTTTAGTATTTTAATATGTTATACAACTATAGTAAAATTTTAGTATTTGAGTAAAATTTTAGTATTAGAGTATTTGACTTTTAGTATTTTGATAGAATAATGTAAATATTTTATGATATAAATATGATGTAAATGATGTAAATATGATAATATGTTATGTTATTATAAAAATGATGTAAATATATTATGATTTTAGTATTTTAATGATGTAATTTAAATTTTTGTTCTTTTGATTAATTAACAAAATAATTTAAATTTTAGTATTTTTTGAATTTTAGTATTTTTAAATTTAATTTTTTTAATTAGTATTTGATGTAAATATGTAATTAGTATTTTTAGTATTTTAGTGTCGGGTAACTGACTTTATAACAAAAAATCCTTATAGCTTAGTTGGTTTGAACATTTGTTTAATAAGAGTGGGAGGTTTATAGTTCAATTATCAAGGAGAGCATTATTTTATTTTATTTTGTAAAAAGCCCACGGGTCGGGCCAGGCTTTTTTTTATTAGTAGTACTATTATAATTATTATAATAATTATTTGTATAATAATAATAATAATAATTAATAATAATAATAGTAATAGGAATAATAATAGTAATTATAATAATAATTATTAATAACAATAATAACAATAGTAGTAGTTATAATAATAGTAATAGTAATAATAATAATAATTATAATTAATACTAACAATAATAATAATAATAACAATAATAATAATAATAATAATAATAATAATAATAATAATAATAATAATAATAATAATAATAATAATAATAATAATAATAATAATTATAATAATAATAATAATTATAATAATAATAATTATAATTATTATTATTATTATTATTATTATTATTATTATTATTGTTATTATTATTATTATTATTATTTTAGTAATAATAATAACAACAATAATAACAATAATAATAGTAACAATAATAATTATTATAATAATAGTAACAATAATAATAATAACAACAACAACAACAACAACAACAACAACAACAACAACAACAACAACAACAATAATAATAATAATAATAATAATAATAATAATAATAATAAAATTATAATAATAGTAATAATTATAATTATTATAATAATAAAAATAATAATTATAAGATTAGTAATAATTATTCTAATAATAATAATAATAATAATAATTAATAATAATAGTAGTAATAATAATAATAGTAATAATAATAATAGTAATAATAATAGTAAATATAATAATAATTATAATAACAGTAATAGTAATAGTAATAGTAATAATAATAAAAAATATAGCACATGAATCATGAAAAAAACTAAATTATATAAATATTAATCCTTGCAAGATATTAATAGATAATTTGTGTTGCTCCAGCGGTTAAATGACCAAAGTTCTAAATGATAGGTCACAGTTTCAAATATGTTTCGCATTTGGATATAATTTTTAAATACAAAATATGAATATTTTTTCACAATTCTCCGAATATCGAATATGGTCTTACAAAAACATGTAAGATCCCAACTTTTATAAATAAAGATAAATTTTCTATAAATATTATTTTTGAATATTATGGAGTTAATTTGATATAATGTTATAGTTGTGGGTAATATTTATAAATTTTACAAAGTACGCAAGTTGTTATATAATATTCGATTGGTCGGGGAATATTCGTACAACGGCACAATCATTGGTGGACCGCACAACGGAATTATTGTCGGATTGAGAAAATGACAAAAATATTTTATTAAAAATAACGGCGAAAGTTTTACCATTGATACTGTTGAACTACTCGGTAGTAAAAGTACAGTAATACGTGTGGTTGCATAGTAGCACACGGTATTGATTATTAATGCTTATGTGAGAAGTCACTCAGTTTGATTCAATTATTGTCAGTTAATAATATGAATTATTTAGCGATAATGACGTTTTATTTTATTCGTATCATTAACGTAATAAAACAGAAACATCTTTTTATATAAAACATAATACTTTATTAAAGTTATTCTATAAATAGAATATATTATATTTTATTTAAAAGATTTTTCTTTAAATATGGACCGTCAGATTAAAGTAATCAATCTGGACCGTTCATGAATTAGTTACTATGCATTCTATTTTTCTATAAATAGCAGCTCATTCCTTCATTATTTCTTACAAATTCACTGAACTTTATAGAGAGAAACTATAGAGAGAGAGAGAGAGAAGAAGAGTATTCTGCTACTTAACTACTTCCTTATTTTAGCTTTTCTTTAAAACGGTAAGGAGTGTTATTCTTTCTTATTCATGAAGAGAACTGTTGTTATTTCATTATTTTTTATTCTGTTGGAATAACCTGTATACGCGGTCTACCCTATACTTGGTGACATTCTTCTGTTATTCTGTTGGGACATTCTGTCTGTGTGTTTTACACCGGACCTGGTTCCGTTTTTATTATTATTCTGTTGGAACATCCTGTCTGTGTGTTTTACACCGGACCTGGTTTCGTTTTTATTATTATTCTGTTGGAACATCCTGTCTGTGTGTTTTACACCGGACCTGGTTCCGTCTTGTTATTATTCTGTTGGAACATCATGTCTGTGTGTTTTACACCGGACCTGGTTCTATTATTTATTATTATGTCGGAATATCCTGTCTGTGCGTTTACGCCGGACCTAGTTCCATTATTTATTATTCTATTGGAATAACCTGTCTGTGCGGTCTATAGCATGCCGGGTGATTTCTTTTGTTATTCCATTTTTACTATACTCAGTTGTTTAAGTTTTAACTTCTATACTCCATGAAATTAGTGGAATATCCTTGATAATTGCGGTTCATCCAGTATCTTTTCATGAAAATATTCTTCTAAGCATTCTTGAATTTTACTCCACAAAGCAGTATCATGTTGACAATTTGGACGTTGTTAATTCTTGAATAAATTAATTCTTGAACTTGTTTTATTGAATTCTTATATCATTGTCATCATCCTCATGTTTATAAAATGTTGAAAGTCATCTGTGGCCTGTAGTGCATAGATGGACTTGGTATGATTATGACCAGAGATTATTCGGTATAATCATGACCGTAATGTTACAAATAATGTGGTAAAAGTCCTCATTGGCCCGTAGTGCATTGATGGACAGTTGTTGGCATGATCATGACCATTAATGAATACACGAATATCCTTGGCCGTAGTGCAGGGGTGATTCGATGATGTGGATTATTTTATTAAGCTGAGTCTCAGCGATAACAGTGTTGAAAAACCTTTTAAATCATAGAAGATAGTAGATTTTATTTTCTACTTGACTCTTTTAATGGATTTCTTGTTCCGCTGCAGTTAAACTTGATGTTCGTTATATTTTATCAGTTTAACACTGTTGAAGGCTAATGATAATTTATTCTGCATTATCTTAGTCATAATATTTCTTATTGGGCTAGTTGAGCTCACCCTTTCTTTCACTGTTCTCTTCAGGACATGAGATTATAGCTGGGACGAGTCGGGAAACGGAGTGATGGACCAGATGATAGTATCAGTAGTCCTCACTATTCTATGTAGTAGTGTGATAATAATTGTAATGTGGACTTCTTTTGAGTATGGATACTCTCTAGAAGATAATATTTGTATTCAAACTCACAGTTTATATTTTGTCGTATTGTGCACGACAGTTGTATTAGTAAGTTGTATTTGAATTCTGTACCATGTATCTGGCGACCCAAGATGGGTGATGTATACCTATTTTTGGGGGCGTCACAGTTGGTATCAGAGCTTAGGGATATGATCCCTGGCTAAGATGTGAGAATAGAACTAGGAGGGGAGAGACGGGGAATTCCTTCGCTAGTATTACCTACCTAAGTTTATTTGCATGGTATTTAATTGGTCGGTCAGAATATAAGGATAATATATGACATGTCAATTAACTTTTATTTTGTGGAAGTATCTGAAAATGGCATCCGAGAATGTTGAGAATAGCAATGGAGCACAGGCGACTGTGGATTCACCACATATCAATAATCGGGATAATGTGCATCAGGAAGGCGACAATCCTCATGTAAACAACAATATTGACCAAATGATGAATGATGGAATGTTCAGAAGCTTTATGCAGTTCATGCAACAGCAGGCGAGAGCAGCTCCTGTTCAAAATGTAGGTGGAAACACTGAAAACTCTCGGACGGTCACCACTAAACAGTTCAAGGAGCTGGGACCACCGGAGTTTAAGGGAGAGCCAAAACCACTTATAGCGGAAACATGGATAAAGCAGATCACCAAGATATTTGATGTCTTGGGATGCTCCGAGGAGCAAAAGGTTCCCTTTGCCGCCTTTATGTTGTGAGGAGAGGTAGATTACTGGTGGGAATCGATTAAGCGTACTCAACCTGCCGCACTGAAAATGTCTTGGGAGAAGTTCCAAGAGTTGTTCAATGATAAATACTTTTCCGAAAGTGTTCGTCACATGAAGGAGGTGGATTTCATCAAATTGGAGCAGAATAATATGACCGTGTCGCAGTATGAGGCTAAATTTGCTAAGTTGTCCCGGCTTGCGTCCCACTTGGTGGATAATGAAGAGCGAATGACGTGAATGTTTTTGCAAGGTTTGAAACCTGAGATACGTCAACATCTTATTTCTCATAAACTATGTTTGTATTCAGATGTTGTGAATAGGGCTCAGTTAGTGGAGCGCGATAACGAGTCAACGCAACCAAAAGAGAGCAGTCGTCAAAATGATAATACCAGTGAGAGCAGTCATCGAAGCGGTGACAACAAGCGTGGAGGGAATCAACAGGCCAGAAATGGTAACCACTTCGGTGGTAATCAGGGCCAAAATAATAAGAATGGTCATTTCAAGAAGAGGAGATTCAACAATGATGGAAAGACGTCAGCACCAGCGCCCGTTGTTAAGTAAGGAGAACGACCACCTATTATATGTTTCAAATGCGGACGGGAGGGGCACATCAGTGCAAACTACGCGATGCCGTCTAAAGCATGTTATAATTATGGAAGAGAATGTCATTTAGCTCGATTTTGTCGTTTACAAATAATAAGTTCAGCCAAGATGGAGACACTAAAGGCCGTCCCAAAAAAGTCAAAACCGGTAGTGCAAGGGAGAGTGTTTGTTGTGACCTCCCAGAAAGTAAGGAACCTGAATGAGGTCATCACGGGTAAGCTTATCATAAACTCTAACGAAGTCTATACTTTATTTGATACCGGTTCTACCCATTCTTTTATTTCTCATACTTGCGCTCATCGATTAAATTTAATTCTGGAGAAATTAGACTTTGACTTATCTGTTGAAACTCCATTGGGAGAAACCTTTATTACATCTACGGTTTATAAGTCTTGTTTGGTTCAAGTTGGTACCCACACATTACCTGTCGATCTTATTTCATTAAAAATACTTGCATTTGACGTGATTCTAGGGATTGATTGGTTAACTACTCATCATGTAAAAATTGATTATTTTCGTAAGGTTGTTAGCTTTCATATTCCTAATCGACCTATTATGCAAATTCAAGCAACCAAACCATTAAAATCAATCGCTGTCATCTCAAGCCATAAAGCTATTCGTTTATTAAAAAACGGATGTCAAGCTTTCTTAGCTCATGTCACGGATCTAAACAAAAATACGTCAATTTTGAATGATATTTCTATTGTTAATAAATTCCCTGACGTATTCCCTGAAGAACTTCCTGGCCTACCCCCAGAGCGTGAAATTGAATTTTGTATCGACCTTGAACCCGGTACAAAACCCATTTCCAAAGCCCCATATCGAATGGCTCCTATTGAACTTCAGGAGTTAAAGATCCAACTGCAGGAATTGTTAGACATTGGCTTTATTCGTCCTAGTACTTCTCTTTGGGGTGCTCTTGTGCTATTCGTGAAGAAGAAAGATGGAAGTATGCGACTTTGTATTGATTATCGGGAGTTGAATCATGTCACCATCAAAAATAGGTACCCATTGCCACGTATTGATGACCTGTTTGACCAGTTACAAGGAGCACAATTCTTTTCAAAGATCGATCTTCGTTCTGGATATCATCAGCTGAAGGTTAGAACTGAGGATATTCCAAAGACGGCTTTTAGAACTCGGTACGGGCATTAAGAATTCCTAGTCATGTCCTTTGGATTGACTAATGCTCCTGCTGCCTTCATGGATATGATGAATCGGGTATTCAAGGAATATTTGGATCACTTTGTGGTCGTCTTTATTGATGACATCCTTATTTATTCCAAAAGTCGTGAAGATCATGAGCAACACTTGAGGCTAGTACTCCAAAAGCTTCGTGAATACAAGCTTTATGCCAAGCTGAAGAAATGCGAGTTCTGGCTTGAGGAAGTAGCATTCCTTGGGCACGTGGTATCAAGACATGGAATATCTGTTGACCCGACAAAGATTGAAGCTATTCAAAGCTGGGAGCAACCTAAATCAGTGACCGAAGTACGTAGCTATCTTGGTTTGGCTGGTTATTATCGGAGATTCGTGGAAGGATTTTCTCGAATCGCTACTCCATTAACTCAGCTGACTCGAAAAGATACAAAGTTCGGTTGGAGCGAAGAATGTGAGAAGAGTTTTCAAGAACTCAAGAGGAGACTCATTTCAGCACCTGTTCTAACAATACCATCTGGCTCGGAGGGATTTGTCATCTACAGTGATGCTTCGAGCAAAGGGTTGGGATGCGTTCTCATGCAACATGGAAAAGTTATAGCCTATACATCAAGACAACTCAAGGAATATGAGAAGAATTATCCTACTCATGATCTAGAGTTGGCAGCTGTTGTCTTTGCACTTAAAATTTGGAGGCATTACTTGTATGGGGAGAAGGTGGAGATCTTTACGGATCATAAAAGCCTCAAATATTTTTTCACTCAAAAGGAACTCAACATGCGACAACGACGTTGGATTGAACTGTTAAAAGATTATGATCATACCATTCAATACCATCCTGAAAAAGCGAACGTGGTAGCTGACGCATTGAGTAGAAGATCATATTGCAAGTACGAGTGCAATATTGTCAACACAAAGGCCCATTTTGTGTGACTTGCAAAGGATGGAGATAGAGTTAAAGACTCCAGGGACCCATGTGATGATGACGAATATACGAGTAGAACCAACTTTAATCGATAAAGTTAAAGCTGCTCAAGCTACAGACCTGGAGTTGATGCGTATGAGGAAGAAAGTGCAAGAAGGTGCTATGCCGGAAGCAAGAATCGATGAAGAAGGAATACTTCGAGTCAACTCCAGACTTTGTGTTCCTAACAACCCTGATTTAAAGTATGAAATCATGATGGAGGCGCACAACACACCGTTTGCAATCCATCCTGGAAGTACCAAAATGTATCATGATCTTCGTCATACATTTTGGTGGAGCAATATGAAGAGAGAGATAGCGCTATTTATCTCGAGGTGTTTAACTTGTCAACGAGTCAAAGCGAAGCATCAAGTACCAAAAGGTCCATTGTAACCACTTGAAATTCCAAAATGGAAGTGGTAGCACATTACCATGGAATTCGTTACCGGTCTTCCTAGGGTTTCTCAAGGTATTGATGCGATTTGGGTCATTGTTGATAGATTGACCAAGTCTGCTCATTTCTTACCGATACGAGAAACTTATACACTTGAACGTCTTGCTCGTATGTACATAAACGAGATTGTAAGACTACATGGTATGCCAATATCCATAGTTTCTGATCGAGACTCAAGATTCACTTCACGATTTTGGGTTAGTTTACAAAAAGCTATGGGCACAGATTTACGATTTAGTTCGGCATATCATCCTCAGACGGACGGACAATTAGAGAGGACTATTCAAACTCTAGAAGATTTATTAAGACTCTGTGTCCTTGACTTCAAGGGAAGTTGGGACAAGTTCTTACCATTGGTGGAGTTTTTCTACAACAACAGTTATCAAGTAAGTATTGGCATGGCTCCATTCGAAGCATTGTATGGAAGAAAATGTTGTTCTCCAGTATGCTAGGATGAGGTGGGTGAAGCAACGTTGTTGGGACCGGAGTTGGTACGTATGACTACAGAAAAGATTCAAACGATCCGACAACGTATAAAAACCTCACAAGATCGACAAAAGAGTTATGTTGATCTTCATCGAAAGGACGTGGAATTTGATGTAGGAGATCATGTATTCTTACGTGTTGCTCCATGGAAAGGAGTTATGAGATTTGGAAAGAGAGGAAAGCTCAATCCTGGATTCATCAGTCCATTTTTAATCCTCGATCGAGTAGGAACTGTGGCTTATAGACTCGCTTTACCGCCAAGTATGTCTCGTGTTCATAACGTTTTTCACATATCCATGTTACGCAAATATGTGGAAGACCCGAACCACATTATTGAGTTAGAACCGGACGAAATATCAGAGGATTTGACGTATGAAGAAGTTCCTATTCAAATCTTGGATAATAAGGAACATATTCTACGCTCCAAGGTTATACCTCAAGTTAAAGTTTTGTGGAGAAATCACGATGTTGAGGAAATGACATGGGAGTTAGAATCTGAAATGAAATCAAGGTATCCTTACCTCTTCGACATACCAGGTACGTACCCTAATTTTGAGGGCAAAATTTCATAAGAAGGGGAGGTTGTAAGACCCCAACTTTTATAAATAAAGATGAATTTTCTATAAATATCATTTTTGAATATTATGGAGTTAATTTGATATAATGTTATAGTTGTGGGTAATATTTACAAATTTTACAAAGTACGCAAATTGTTATATAATATTCTATTGGTCGGGAAATATTCGTTTTAACAGGAAATATTCGTACAACGACACAATCATTGGTGGACCCCACAACGAAATTATTGTCGCATTGAGAAAATGACAAAAATATTTTATTAAAAATAACGGCGGAAGTTTTACCATTGATACTGTTGAACTACTCGGTAGTAAAAGTACAGTAATACGTGTGGTTGCATAGTAGCACACGGTATTGATTATTAATGCTTATGTGAGAAGTCACTCAGTTTGATTCAATTATTGTCAGTTAATAATATGAATTATTTAGCGATAATGATGTTTTGTTTTATTCGTATCATTAACGTAATAAAACAGAAACATCTTTTTATATAAAACAGAATACTTTATTAAAGTTATTCTATAAATAGAATATATTATATTTTATTTAAAAGATTTTTCTTTAAATATGGACTGTCAGATTAAAGTAATCAATCTGGACCGTTCATGGATTAGTTACTATGCATTCTATTTTTCTATAAATAGCAGCTCATTCCTTCATTATTTCTTACGAATTCACTGAACTCTGGAGAGAGAAACTATAGAGAGAGAGAGAAGAAGAGTATTCTGCTACTTAACTACTTCCTTATTTCAGCTCTTGTTTAAAACGGTAAGGGGTGTTATTCTTTCTTATTCATGAAGAGAACTGTTGTTATTTCATTATTTATTATTCTGTTGGAATAACCTGTATACGCGGTCTACCCTATACTTGGTGACATTCTTCTGTTATTCTGTTGGAACATCCTGTCTGTGTGTTTTACACGGGACCTGGTTCCGTTTTTATTATTATTCTGTTGGAACATCCTGTCTGTGTGTTTTACACCGGACCTGGTTCCGTCTTGTTATTATTCTGTTGGAACATCCTGTCTGTGTGTTTTACACCGAACCTGGTTCCATTATTTATTATTCTGTCGGAATATCCTGTCTGTGCGTTTACGCCGGACCTGGTTCCATTATTTATTATTCTGTTGGAATAACCTGTCTGTGCGGTCTATCACATGCCGGGTGATTTCTTTTGTTATTCCATTTTTACTATACTCAGTTGGTTAAGTTTTAACTTCTATACTCCATGAAATTAGTGGAATATCCTTGATAATTGCGGTTCATCCAGTATCTTTTCATGAAAATATTCTTCTAAGCATTCTTGAATTTTACTCCACAAAGCAGTATCATGTTGACAATTTGGACGTTGTTAATTCTTGGATAAATTAATTCTTGAACTTGTTTTATTGAATTCTTATATCATTGTCATCATCCTCATGTTTATAAAATGTTGAAAGTCATCTGTGGCCTGTAGTGCATAGATGGACTTGGTATGATTATGACCAGGGATTATTCGGTATAATCATGACCGTAATGTTACAAATAATGTGGTAAAAGTCCTCATTGGCCCGTAGTGTATTGATGGACAGTTGTTGGCATGATCATGACCATTAATGAATACACGAATATCCTTGGCCGTAGTGCAGGGGTGATTCGATGATGTGGATTATTTTATTAAGCTGAGTCTCAGCGATAACAGTGTTGAAAAACCTTTTAAATCATAGAAGATAGTAGATTTTATTTTCTACATGACTCTTTTAATGGATTTCTTGTTCCGCTGCAGTTAAACTTGATGTTCGTTATATTTTATCAGTTTAACACTGTTGAAGGCTAATGATAATTTATTCTGCATTATCTTAGTCATAATATCTCTTACTGGGCTAGTTGAGCTCACCCTTTCTTTCATTGTTCTCTTCAGGACATGAGAATATAACTGGGACGAGTCGGGAAACGGAGTGATGGACCAGATGATAGTATTAGTAGTCCTCACTATTATATGTAGTAGTGTGATAATAATTATAATGAGGACTCCTTTTGAGTATGGATACTCTCTAGAAGATAATATTTGTATTCAAACTCACAGTTTATATTTTGTCGTATTGTGCACGACAGTTGTATTAGTAAGTTGTATTTGAATTCTGTACCATGTATCTGACGACCCAAGATGGGTGATGTATACCTATTTTTGGGGGAGTTATGCTTATTGGGATTATCTTAATTTAAGGTAACATTTTAATAGTCGTTGCAAAAAGTTGTAAAAGATATGTAATGAAAATAAAAATTATTGCCAATGAATGTGGTCCATATTAGGCAACGAAATATAGTAACAAAAAAATTTCGTTGCCCACGATGAGGAGAAATCAAGTGGTTAGAAATTTTGCAACGAATTTCTAACGAATTTTGTTTCCAAATTTTGCAACGACTTATGAATTTCATTGTAAAAAGTGAAAGTCTGACATAATCTGCAACGAAGGACAAGTTTTGTTGCTAAACATACACTTTTAGCAATGACTTATAAAGCTGTTGTTTAAAAAATCGTTGCTAAAGCCCCATTTTTAGCAACAAAAAAACTTTCGTTACCCACGATGACGGGTAATTAAGTGGCCTAAAATTTTGCAACGAATTTCTAACGAAATTTTTTCCCGCCTATGAATTAGCAACGAAATTTTGCAACGCCTTATAAATTTCGTTGCAAAAAGTGAAAGCCTGACACAATCTGCAACGAAGGACAAATTTCGTTGCTAAACATATACTTTTAGCAACGACTTATAAAGTCGTTGCCCAAAAAATCGTTGCTAAAGGCCCATTTTTTTGTAGTGCTTGTGATCAACGACTTTCCAGATAATATAGATTTCAACATTAATCATAAAAGAACATTTGAGTAAATAATTACCGTACAATTCAATCCTTCCACCATACAATGTCTCAATTAAATATAAGACATGGAATTACTGTCAAGTCTTATTTTATTTAATTATATGTATTTCGACTCTTAAATGCACAGCTCCAAATAATGCAAATTAGAAACTCCTTTCTAATTTCATTCTGCCTTGGCCAAGGACTATTGGGTTGTCATTTATCGAATCACATAGGACATTTCTCTTCTTTTACTAGAAGCGGTAGATTCTTTATTGATCATACATTATCTCCATGTACAACTTATTATACCCAAGCATACCCTAAGGGTCTTAAGGAATAAGTCAAAGTATAACTCATCATACACAAGATACTATGATGATCTCAAATCCAAGGATCACTTGTACTAGCTACTATCACTACAAGAATTCCTATTGACAGGCAAGTAAAACTCTATTAGGTATTCCTTAGCGAGCCACGTTCAGTGAACTTATTCTCTAATAAGCACCTACATACTTGCTTTAGTGTCTCAACACAAATGATCATGAGATCAATCATCCTCATCTAATGAGCAAGCAACGTATGTACCAATCTATCCGGATTCACTAATCCCCAATTTAGTAATCCAACGATTGGGAACTATTTTAGTTTTAAACTTTCTAAGAATTTAGATCTCATTATAATGATCATCATCATTATTCTAAAATCATTGCTTAAAACTATGGGTTTATCACATATTATAAAACAGCATCATGTAGATAAATAAAAACCTTTAATAAATTAATACTTTTTATTAATAAATGAATAAGATTGTTTACAAAGTATATGCTTTATCATCAAACATGATTGACTTGTGTGCATAATACTTTCAATCTCCCACTTGCACTAAATCCAATCGCCATGGTATCTCATACCCTTCTTCTCTAAGTGACGATTGTCCTGGTGTTGGATAAGCTTTAGTTAATGGATATGTAATGTTGTTCTTGAGAGTTCACTATCTCTATAGTGATTTCCCATCTTTCAATGATTCATATAATCAAATGAAAGTGCCACAACACATGTTTAGATCCAAGATGTGACTTAGGAACTATTCCTAGTTCTGTAATGAACTTTTCATCCAAACAATCAACTTGCAGCTTCATTTTTAGCTATATACTTTGTCTTTATCACTAAACTAGCAACTCTTTGCTATTTGGAACCTTTCCAATTCACTGCACAATGATATTCTCCAGAATATGACCGATCATCATCAGGTCTCATATATTTCATTGCACACATGATTGTCACTCATGCGATCTCTCTTTTAGAAGTCTATGAGAACTATTAAGAGAGATACACTCCAGGGCTCATCAACATGAGACATCTCTTGGAGTTTGCCATGCTAAACAACTTTAACATCAAATGAATATACGTTTCTTGGGTTAAGTCGAGCATCCTCTTGAATCTATCTATATAGATTTTATCCCCAATTAAGATACCTTTCCCAAATCATTCATGGAGGAATGTTTAGACAATTTTATCTTTACTAATTGTAGCATTAGTATGTCATTCCTTATCCGTAGTATATCAACATATAATACTAAGAATGTCACGACGCTCCCACTGACCCTTTTGTACACACTAGACTCATTCTTGTTTTTGATAAAATCAAACTCTTTTGATTGTCTCATTAAAATGAATGTTCCATATTTGAGAAGCTTGCTTCAATCCATTTCTCTGAGTGTCTATAACTCTTACCTAATCGTATGTAACTAGATCATCATCTTCTATGATGCGTACCTCATCGTCATCATCTATGATGAATACATACCTCCTAGGTATCTTCGGTACTATTCCAGATTTACGATTCGGTTGTAATACAATAGGTCTATCTATAGGTTCCTCTTATTTGACTTATAGTATTTTCTGGTTCTTGAACTCTTCAAGATCTATTATCCTCCCACTAGCCCCTTCAATGATAAACACCTTTATCTTAGAAGGCAGCGTGTTTCACAACAAACACCTTTTGCTAAGTAGGATTATAGAACATATACCCTAAACTTACTTTAGGATGTCCCACAAATCGACACTTGTCAAATCTTGTCCCAAGCTTATCCTTTGAAATCTATTCACATAAGTTGGATAACCCCTTATCTTAACATACTTAAGATTAAGAATCCTCCCTGTCCATAACTTTTATGGAGTCTTGGGGCCAAATTTTTGAGGTTACCTTTTTCGTAGATATGCAGCCATTTTTAGGACATTACCCCAGAGGGATACTGGAATATCGGTAAAATCATAATGGACCGCATCATGTCCAACAAGGTACAATTTTTTCTTTTAGATACTTCAATCAATTATTGCGTATCAGGAGGCGTCCATTATGAGAAAATCATTTGAGATGATCTAGAAACTTATTGCACAAGTATTTATTCCTTGATCTAATCAAATAATCTTAATACTTTGTCAATTTGTTTCACTTCTGAATTCTTTAAACCTTTGAAATAATTCACACTTGTATTTTAGCAAATACACACATTCAACTCTTTGAATGATCATCTCCTTTTCTTATACTAGTTTGTTCAATTTACAAAATTATTTTCACGTAAGTCAAGTATATAAACTCCATTAAGTGATATTCCAGTTCTATACAAAATATTGTTATTATAAGTAGAATAACAATTGTTCTTAAATATAATACCAAAGATTTCATTGTCCAACAATAAAATGGAAATAATGTTTTTAATAAGAACTGAAATACAATAACAACTTATTGACTTAATAGATTTGCCCGTAGGCTGTGCTAAACTATAAGTTTATATGGCTGATGCAGCAACCTTTGCTTCATTTCCCACACATAGGATTACTTATCTTTGTTTAGCTTTCTACTTCCGCTTGGTTCATTCATAAATCTATATTTATGATAACCAAAGTCGGTATCCAATACCCAAGTAGAACCTTGTCTTAAAGAAAAATTTATTTTAAATCATGAACAAATTTGTATTTGTAACCGAAACTTCACTAAGCTTATTTGGTTAGCCATTACAAGATGCTTCTCGCAGTTTCTTTCCAGTGTCCAGGCTTATTGCAGTGGAAGCAAACTTCTTTGCTATCCGTATCAGTTTTGTTCTTATTATCCTTTGTTTTTGCCTTTCTATTTATCTTCTTTAAATCGTTCTTCTTTTCAGAAGATCCTTTGGCCCTACCAATAAGACTTGGTCTTTCTTGGTTGGAAAGTGACTCTCAACTATTTTTTAACATGTTAAGCAAATCAGCGAAGCTAATATCTAGATTGTTCATACGAAAAATTCACAACAATTGTGAAAGGAGTCCGGGAGTGAGTGCAAGATCAAATCTTGGCTCAACTCTCCATTCATGACAAACCTATTGTCCTAATTGATCGATTAAATTGATAATGTTC
The DNA here is from genome assembly GCA_016801055.1 of Panax notoginseng. Lineage (NCBI taxonomy): Eukaryota > Viridiplantae > Streptophyta > Magnoliopsida > Apiales > Araliaceae > Panax > Panax notoginseng. Next base: position 207,831,854 of record CM029013.1, on the reverse strand, counting down.
AGGACTTTTATCTGTATTGTAGTGTCATCGGTCATTCTAGATCGGAAGAGCTCCTTAGATATCTAATATCTATTAGTCCTACTTTCCTCACCATCAACTACTTGACGTGCATGAGCATAGTAGGAGCATCCATAGTTTTATGCTGACGCTGAAGCTCGTTACTTATGGATGCGAGCATGATACATTGAGCCAAATTTGCATCATCTTCCCACTTTCAAAAAGTAGCAATCTCTTCCTCAGAGGCATTGTCTGCAACCATTGCAGGGATAGATGTATTAAGGACATAAGATAGCTTTTCAGCCGTGAGAACTATTCTCAATTTCCTTAATCAATCCGTTTAATACGGTCCGATTAAATTAGTATCTAATATACTTCGCAGTGATAGTAATTTAGACATTGTAAAATTCTATAAATGAATTTATAATTTAACAACATTTTAGCATACATTCTTTTATTAATTACCAAAATAAATTAAGTCTTGTTTTAAATTAGTATCTCTCACTATTTTCTTCAAACTATATTACCCTCAATATATATAGTTCGGCAATATCTAATTAAAGATATGCTAATGAGAATAAGGATCCCATTTCAAATGTATATAGCCTTATGTGTGCACAATAAATTATATATAAATAAATAGGTAGATAACTCTTGTCAATTACATCAACTATGCAACTCTTTGTATTTTGCCTCTTAAATCATAATGGTCAAGTGTGTGCACATCCGAACTAAAATAATTTAAGTTAAGTCAAACCCAGCATTTTCATACAAGTGAAGAGAAAACTACAGCCCTTGTGTGTGCACAACAAAGCAGTAATATTCAATTCCTTATAAACATCATATGTAATAAAAATATCTTAAACATTTAATACTTGCCTTGTGTGTGCACAACAAACTCATATTAAATATTCAATACTCTATTGTTTCTATCATGCTAGAAGGTGATGTTCGATATTCCAAATACCTTTGAACGTTACAACTTAATATAATTTATTTGAGGGTTTTGATATTAATTTGTCTCATCTTGTTTAGCGCGCATGCACATATATATATAAAATACGGGTCATATTAATTAACATGCGAAGTATGTTTGCATAATATATATATATATATATATATATATATAATATATATATATATATATATATATATATATATATATATATATATATAGTATAAGCATGCACATATAGAATACTATATTCTACCCGGATTGATTATGGACTTTATTCTAGTTTGGTTCACTAGAGCCACCAAGTGAATCAAAAGGTCAAACCTAGGGGTGCAAGAATTAATATTTAAATATAACTATTATATTTAAACCCGGGCTCCATTACAAACGGGTCTTTAAGCGTTCCTTGCTCCTTGATCTCCAATTCTTCAAAATTAATTCTAACTATTCCTATAACAAAACTATTTAAAATAAATAGAAACCTTGATCAGCAGTCAAGGGGAAGTACATAGGAGGAAGAAAAAAAGTTACATTAAGAAAAATTACAGAAGATGAGGTACGCAGACCCCATTTAATAAAATCCATACATTCAAGCATCCAACTAAAATAAAATCCAATCACATTGGTCAATAGTCCATGATCAATCTCATTTATTGTCATACACATCACCATATGCATCAATAAATAACATTCATCTCATGAATAATAAATATTCAATATATATATTGATATCATTTAATGGAAAAATTTAGTTAGTATAAAATTTAATTTTTAATCAAAATAAACTCTTTTATTTTAATCCAAATTTAAATCAAAATAAACTTCTTTTATTTTAATTTATCCAATTTTGAATAAAATAAATTATTTTATTTTAATCAAAATAAACTCCTTTATTTTAATTAATTATGGAATCTAATTCCAAGTAAAAAAAAAATAAAACTCCTTTATTAAAAGAAACACGGATTTTCTTTCCTATTCACAAATAAACTCTTTTATTTTGAATAATATAAAATCTTATTCCATATCTAAATAAACTCCTTTATTTAAGAAAATACTTATTCTTTTTCCTATTCATAAATAAACTCTTTTATTTTGAATAACATGAAATCTTATTTCATATCTAAATAACCTTCTTTATTTAAACAAACATAGAATCCAATTTCAACTCCAATTAGTAATCATGGAATTCAATTCTAACTCTAATTAGTTAGCATGAAATTCAATTTTAAAATTAAAATAAACCTTTTTATTTTAATATTAAAATAAACCTTTTATTTTAAGATTAAAATAAAATTTTTATTTTAATTATAAAATAATTAAGAATATAATATATATATAAAACGTAACTTATATCACCCTTAAAAGCTTAACGTGATTCAAATGTAAACATGAATCCTGGAACATTTGATCCTACAAGTTGTTAGCTTCGGTAATATAGATATATATTATATATTATGTTATAAAACTTTAGCAAAGTGTATAAAGATACTCTTATAATTGCTGCATAAATTTAGAGAGAATAAGCAAGAGAAAAGAGAGAGAAATTCTTCAGAGAGAATTCTTATTATTTCAATCAGTAGCATGCACTGCCTTATATAGGCAAGGTAGAGGAGTCATGGGGAAGGAAGGAAAAGGGGAGTACGGGAGAAGCTAGCTAAGGGAATCACATGTATAATACTTCCCCTGATTCCCTACGATATAAGATTGTGTCTCATTAAAAACCTTGTTAAGAAAACCCAGTGGGAAAAACTTAACGAAGGAAAAAAGAGTACATATCTTTTACATAAATATCATTTAATTGACTGCCTCGTTAAAACCCTGTCAGGAAAAACCCATTGGGATAAAAACCGTGACTAAGAAAAAAGACTACAGTCTTCCCCTCATAAGGAATTCAATACTCCTTGATGAAATGTTATCATAAGTCTTTCAGTCGACACATTCCGATCCTTTTCTGAAGTTTTGCAAATGTTGCATTTGGTAGCGACTTTGTGAATAAGTCGGTTAGATTATCACATGATCGAATTTGATGCACATCTATATCCCCCTTCTTTTGTAGCTCATGTGTGAAGAAGAATTTGGGTGAAATGTGCTTTGTTCTATCTCCCTTGATGTACCCTCCTCTAAGTTGAGCAATGCATGCAGCGTTATCCTCATACAGAATTGTAGAAATGTCTTTGATTAATGGTAATCCACATGACTTTTGAATATGCTGAATAATTGATCTCAACCAAACACACTCTCTGCTTGCTTCATGTATAGCGAGAATCTCTAAGTGATTTGAAGATGTAGCTGTCATGGTTTGCTTTGTGGATTTCTAGGATATAGCCATGTCACAATATGTAAATACATAACCTGTTTGTGATCTTTCATTCTGTGGATCTGATAAATATCCTGCATCGGCATATCCAACCAATCGCGACATTGAATCTCTTGGATAAAATAACCCAAGATCTATACTTCCACGGAGGTATCTAAAAATGTGTTTGATCCCATCCCAATGTCTCTTAGTAGGAGAAGAACTGTATCTTGCTAACAAGTTGACAGCAAAAGTAATATCTGGTCGTGTACAGTTTGTAAGATACATAAGAGCACCTATTGCACTTAGGTATGGAAGTTCAGGTGCAAGAACTTCTTCCCCACTTTCTAGAGGCTGAAATGGATCTTTATCAACTTTTAATGATCGAACAACCATCGGGGTAGTCAAAGGATGAGCTTTATCCATATGAAAACGACTGAGAATCTTTTCAGCATATGTGGATTGATGAACAAAAATTCCAGATGCTAAATGCTCCACTTGTATTCCCAAATAGAATTTTGTCTTTCCAAGATCTTTCATTTCAAATTCATCTTTTAAATAAGTAGCAGTTCTTGTGAGTTCTTCAGGAGTACCTACAAGGTTCAAATCATCCACATATACAGCAATGATGGAAAATCCATTTTGTGATTTCTTAATAAAAATACATGGACATACTTGATTCTTTATATATCCATCTTTTATTAAATAATCACTAAGTCGATTATACCACATACGACCAGACTATTTCAACCCATACAACGAGCGTTGTAACTTGATTGAATATATGTGACGGGGCCTTTGTGATTCAGCCATTTTCAATCCTTCAGGGATTCTCATGTAAATCTCACTGTCAAGTGAGCCATATAGGTATGCTGTTACTGTAAGACCCTAGCTTATTAATGAATAAAATCAAATTTTCTCTAAATATTATTGTGAATAATAAGGGGTTAATTTGATATAATTCTTTGGTTATGGGTGAAATGTGCAAATTTTACAAAATAAGCAAGTGGTTATAAAATATTCATTTTGTCGGAGAATATTCGTTTGGTCGTGGAATATTCTTGCTGTCGGGGAATATTCGTACGACGGCGCAGCCTTGTGTGGGCCCCATAACAGAAAGCGATTGGATGAAGAAAACGACAAGTATAAGTTGTTTATAAATAACGGCGTATTTGTTACCGTTAATACTGTTGGAATACCCGGTGGTTAAAATACAGTAGCACACGGTATTGCACCAATTATTGATTCTTGCGTAAGAAGGCACTACTCAATAATTGTTACAGTAGTTATTGTTCAATATTTTATTTTATTGATTCAATAATTGCTGCGTTGATATTTTATATTATTGTTGTTTTAATAATTGTTGTTGCACAGTATTTTGCTTTATCAGATCAATAATTCATATTATTTGAATAATATTATTAGATAACATTATTGGCAATGTCTAGAAAGTTCTGTCTAAAGAGAGGTTTGGTCATCTAATTGCGCGCCAGTAAAGAGAAATCCTTATTGGAAAACCCCCTCTTTCTTGGGAACGGTTGTCATAAATGTGATTCTGTAATACTATTTGTGAATAATTAATTATTGATTCATATGATAAGAAAATATTTATTTTATGTGGATATAAATGAGGGATATATTTTTGTGGTTAAAAATGAAGGAGTTAATGTTGAGGTTTTTATCAAATTTTTTGTCGGAATGGAGGTATTAAAAATCAGGGTTTTTGAGATATTTTACGGTAATTTTTAATCCAACCGTTGGATCGTGATAATTTTTGGATATGTTATACATATATAAGTTGAGTATATGTCCACAAATTTTGAACCGTTAAAAATTAGCGTATGATTTATTATGAATTTTACGAGATAACTGGTTCAGAAATTGTTGAATTTTCGGAGTTAATCATTTTGGTAGAAAATTCTAGAATTAGTGGGCCCCACTCTTGGTTGGTGAAGAAATGTGCTGAGATTTTTATTCAAATGTGGTGGGTGGGAATAGTAGCAGGTAAGGCCATCAGGTTGCAAGTTAAGTCTACTTCGGCGTGCTAACATTTTCCTATAAATAGAGGGCTAAGTTAGAATTGAAAATCACACCAGAAACAAGTTTTCTCTCTCTAGATTATTGAGTGTATTTTGTGAGTATTTAGATACTTTGAGAGTTTCTATTCATCAGAGCAAGTTTCTTTCAGCCTTATACCGGTATTCCGACCAAAAGTACCGATATTTTGAGGTAAGAGATATTATTTTCTTCTTAATGATATTATTTTCTTCAATATCATTATGCTGAAACATTGATATGAACTTTTTATCAAATTTGGAACTTTTTGTGTCAGGATTACTATTCACGTATACGTTACTATTCACGTATACGGCACTATTCACGAATACGGCACTATTCACCGAAAAATAAAATTTTCCTTTTTTTCCAAGATGTCTATTATGGTTATTATCTTTGATTGTATCCATGTTTTGATCTTTATTTTTGAATTCTGCTTCACAATTGATTATTATGAAGTATTATTGATCTTGGATAAACTATTATATGAATCCCTACTATTTGTCCTTCTGTCTCACTAGATTCGTTCTCTTTAAGATATTTTTCATCATCCTCAGTCCTAAATGATGATATTACTGAATATATTTGGCCTGTAGTGCAAAGATTTATGATTACTTGATGAATATCTTTGGCCTGTAGTGCAAAGATGAACATGTGTTGAGATAAAAATGACTGACAGGTGATACAAATGAATATCTTTGGCCTGTAGTGCAAAGATGAATATTTGGATAAAGATGATTATTAATTGATGTTAATAAATTATTGATGATGGACTTTTAAATCTTAGAAGATAGTAGAATTCATTCTCTACTTGACTCTTCTAATGGTTTGCTGTTTCTGCTGCAGTTGTTGATCTAAAACTTGTTGTCGATTATATTCTATCAGATTTTTTCCTGTTGAATACTAATGATAATTTGTTGTATATTATCTTAGTCATAATATTCTTTACTGGGCTAGTGGAGCTCACCCTTTTCCTTTTTGTTCCATTTTTTCTCAGGAGGTGAGAACATAACAGGATCTAGTCGGGGTATGGAGTAATGGTTCTAGAAAGATATTTTAGCAGTCCTCACTATTTCTATAAAATAGTGTTTGAATAATTGTATTGAGGACTTATTTGGGTGTGGATATTGTCTAGAAGACAATATTTGTATTTAAACTCACAGTATGTGTTGTCGTATTTTGCACGACAATTGTATTATTGAAGTTGTAGTTTGCTTTCTGTACCATGTATTTGGCGACTCAGAATGGGTGTTGTATACCTATTTTGGGGGCGTCACAGTTGGTATCAGAGCTTAGGGATATGATCCCTGGCTGAGATGTGAGACAAGAACTAGGAGGGGAGAGACGGGGAATTCCTTCGCTAGTATGACCTGACTAAGTTTATTTGGTGTTTATTTGGTCGGTCAGAGTATATGGATAATATATGACATGACTATTAACCCTTGTTTTATGGCAGTATTTAAGAATGGCAGCTGAGAACATTAATAATGGAGTAAATCAGACCGTGAAGACACCTTTGATCACCACCCAGGAGAACGTTCAACAGGAAGGCAATATTCCTCCTGTAAACAATGTTACCGAGCAAACGATGAATGATGGAATGTTTAAGAGCTTTTTGCAGTTCATGCAAAATCAGACGAGGGAGACTCGTGTGCAAAATACAGGTGGAAATGATAACGACGCGCGGTTTGTCACAGCCAAGCAGTTCAAAGAATTGGGACCACCAGAATTTAAGGGAAAGCCGGATCTGATCATGGTGGAAACGTGGGTGAAGCAAATTACCAAGATATTCGATGTCTTGGGATGCACGGAGGAACAGAAGGTTCCATTCGCCACCTTTATGTTCCGCGGTGAGGCAGACTACTGGTGGGAGTCTGTGAAGCGTACCCAGCCTGACGCACTCAACATGTCTTGGGAAACATTTCAAAAACTGTTCAATGACAACTACTTTCCTGAAAGTATTCGTCATATGAAGGAGGTGGAGTTTATCAGATTGGAATAAAACAACATGACGGTGTCCCAGTACGAGGCGAAGTTTGCAGAGTTATCCAGGTTTGCACCTCATTTGGTCGAAAATGAGGAACGAATGACAAGGATGTTTCTGAGAGGTCTAAAACCTGAGATTCGGCAATATCTTATCTCTCATAAATTTTCTTTATATTCAGATGTTGTAAACATGGCTCAATTATTAGAGCGAGATAATGAGTATGTGCAACCGAGGGACCACAACCAGGGTCATACCGGTGGCGGCAGTCATCGAAGCAATGAAAACCAGCAGGGAGGAAAACATTCGAACAAAAGCGGTAACCACTCTGGTGGTAATCGTGGTCGTGATAATAAAAGGAGCGAGTCGGGAGGAGATTTCAAGAAGAGAAGGTACAACAATAATAACGTGAAGATGTCAGCACAAACATCAACTGTTTCTAGGGGAGGAGAACGACCACCGGTCGTATATTACAAATGTGGGAAAGAGGGACATATCAGCCCAAACTGTCCACAACAATCCAAGGTATGTTATAACTGTGGAAAGGAGGGTCATATAGCTCGAGAGTGTTCTGTAGCAAAACCAAGTTCAGCGGGGATGGTGACTCCAAAAGCTATCCTGGATAAGTCAAAATCAGCGGTTCCTGGAAGAGCGTTTGTAGTGACTGCCCAAAACGCGAGAAACCCGAACGAGGTGATCACGGGTAAGCTTATCTTGAATTCTTGTGAAGTTTATACTTTACTAGATACCGGTTCTACCCATTCTTTTATCTCTCCTGCTTGTGCTCAACGTTTAAACTTGACTCCGGAGAAATTGGACTTTGACTTATCTGTTGAAACTCCGTTGGGTGAAACCTTCGTTCCATCTACAGTTTATAAATCTTGCATGATCCAAGTTGGCACTATCACATTACCTATTGATCTTATCTCTTTAAAGATACTTGCTTTTGATGTGATTTTAGGAATTGATTGGTTAACCACTCATCATGCTAAAATTAATTATTTTCGTAAGGTTGTTAGTTTTCATATTCCTAACCAACCTGTCATACGAATTCAAACTACTAAACCACTAAAATCAGTCACTGTCATATCAAGCCACAAAGCTATTCGTTTATTGAAAAACGGATGACTAGCTTTCTTAGCCCATGTTATGGATTTGAACAAAGACAAGTCAGATTTGAATAATATTTCTATTGTTAGAGAATTTCCCGATGTATTTCCTGAAGAACTTCTTGGTCTACCCCCAGAACGTGAAGTTGAATTCTTTATTGACCTTGAACCCGGTACAAAGCCCATTTCTAAAACCCCATATCGAATGGCTCCTATTGAACTTCAGGAGTTAAAAGTCCAACTACAGGAGTTGTTGGACATCGGTTTTATTCCTCCTAGTACATCTCCTTGGGGTGCACCTGTGTTATTCGTAAAGAAGAAAGACGGGAGTATGCGACTTTGTATTGACTATTGAGAATTGAATCATGTCACTATCAAGATTATGTATCCGCTACCTCGCATTGATGACCTATTTGACCAGTTGCAAGGAGCACAATTCTTTTCAAAGATCGATCTTCGTTCTAGATATCATCAGCTGAAGATTAAAAATGAGGATATTCCAAAGACTGCCTTCAGAACTCGGTACGGGCATTATGAATTCTTAGTCATGTCTTTTGGATTGACTAATGCTCCTGCTGCCTTCATGGATATGATGAACCGTGTATTCAAAGAATATTTGGATCAGTTCGTTGTTGTCTTTATTGATGACATCCTCATCTATTCCAAAAGCCGTGAAGATCATGAGCGCTATTTGAAGCTGATATTGCAAAGGCTTCGTGAAAACAAGCTACATGCCAAACTGAAGAAATGCGAGTTTTGGCTTGAGGAAGTAGCATTCCTTGGGCACGTGGTGTCAAAACATGGAGTATCTGTCGACCCGACGAAGATTGAAGCCATACAAAGTTGGGAGCAACCGAAGTCGGTAACCGAAGTACGTAGCTTTCTGGGCTTAGCTGGTTATTATCGGAGATTTGTGGAAGGATTTTCTCGAATCGCTACTCCGTTAACTCAGCTGACTCGGAAAGATACAAAATTTGTATGGAGTGAGGAATGCGAGAAGAGTTTCCAAGAACTCAAGAGGAGACTCATTTCGGCACCTGTTCTGACAATACCATCTGGTTTGGATGGATTTGTTATCTACAGCGATGCTTCAGGCAAAGGGTTAGGATGTGTTCTCATGCAACATAGGAAAGTCATAGCCTATGCCTCGCGACAACTCAAAGAATATGAGAGGAATTATCCTACTCATGATTTGGAGTTGGCAGTAGTCGTTTTCGCGTTGAAGATCTGGAGACACTACCTGTATGTGGAGAAAGTAGAGATCTATATAGATCATAAAAGCCTCAAATATTTCTTTACCCAAAAGGAACTCAACATGCGGCAGCGACGTTGGCTCGAGCTGTTGAAAGATTACAATCATACCATTCAATATCATCTTGGAAAAGCAAACGTAGTAGCTGACGCATTGAGTAGAAGATCATATGCGGGTACGAGTGCAATGTTGTTAACACAAAGGCCCATTTTGTATGACTTGCAAAGGATGGAGATAGAGATGAAGGCTCCAAGTACCCACATGATGATATCAAATATACGAGTAGAACCGACTTTAATCGATAAAGTTAAAGCTGCTCAAGCTACGGGCATAGAGCTGATGCGTATGAAGAAGAAAGTGCAAGAAGGTGCTATTCCAGAAGCAAGAATCGATGAAGAAGGAATACTTCGAGTTAACTCCAGACTTTGTGCTCCTAACGATTTTGACTTGAAACATAGAATAATGATGGAGGCACACAATACACCGTTTGCAATCCATCCTGGGAGTACTAAAATGTATCACGATCTTCGACATATATTTTGGTGGAGCAATATGAAAAGAGAGATCACGGAGTTTATCTCGAGGTGTTTAACTTGTCAACGTGTAAAGGCGGAGCATCAAGTGCCAAAGGGTCCATTGTAACTACTTGAGATCCCGAAATGGAAGTGGGAACACATTACCATGGATTTCGTTACAGGTCTTCCCAAGGTTTCTCAAGGCATAGATGCGATTTGGGTTATTGTTGATAGATTAACCAAGTCTGCTCATTTCTTACCGATACGTGAGACTTATTCTCTTGAGCGTTTTGCTAGTATGTATGTGAACGAGATTGTGAGATTGCATGGCATGCCAGTATCCATAGTTTCGGATCGTGACCCAAGATTCACTTCAAGATTTTGGGTTAGCTTACAAAAAGCTATGGGCACAGATTTACGATTTAGTTCGGCATACCATCCTCAAACGGAAGGACAATCAGAGAGGAATATTCAAACTCTTGAAGATCTATTAAGACTTTTTTGTCCTAGATCTCAAAGGGAGTTGGGATAAGTACCTACCATTGGTGGAATTCTCCTACAACAATAGTTATCAGGCGAGCATAGGTGTGGCTCCATTCGAGGTGTTGTATGGAAGAAAATGTCGTTCTCCAGTATGCTGGGATGAGGTGGGTGAAGCAACATTGTTGGGACCAGATTTGGTACGCATGACTACAGAGAAGATCCAAACGATTCGACAACGTATACAAACGACACAGGATCGACAAAAGAGTTATGCGGATCTTCATCGGAAGGTCGTGGAATTTAATATTGGGGATCATGTATTGTTACGTGTTGCACCATGGAAGGGAGTTACAAGATTTGGAAAGAGAGGAAAGCTCAATCCAAGATTTGTTGGTCCATTTGAGATTCTTGAGCGAATAGGAAATGTGGCATATAGACTCGCATTACCTCCAAGCATGTCTCGTGTTCATAATGTTTTTCACATATCTATGCTTCGTAAATATGTTAAAGACCCGAACCACATTATTGAGTTAAAACCAGACAAGATGGCTGAAGATTTAACGTACGAGGAGGTACCTGTTAAGATCTTGGATAGGAAAGAGCATGTCCTATGATCAAAGGTTATACCACAAGTTAAGGTTTTGTGGAGAAACCATGCTATTGAAGAAATGACATGGGAGTTAGAATCAGAAATGAAAGCGAGGTATCCTCACATTTTCGAAATATCAGGTACGTACGTCAATTTCGAGGACGAAATTTCATAAGGAGGGGAGGTTGTAAGACCCTAGCTTATTAACGAATAAAATCAAATTTTCTCTAAATATTATTGTGAATAATAAGGGGTTAATTTGATATAATACTTTGGTTATGGGTGAAATATGTAAATTTTACAAAATAAGCAAGTGGTTATAAAATATTCATTTTGTCGGGGAATATTCGTTTGGTCGTGGAATATTCTTGCTATCGGGAAATATTCGTACGACGGCGCAGCCTTGTGTGGGCCCCATAACGGAAAGCGATTGGATAAAAAAAATGACAAATATAAGTTGTTTATAAATAACGGCGTAGTTGTTACCGTTAATACTGTTGGAATACCCGGTGGTTAAAATACAGTAGCACACGGTATTGCACCAATTATTGATTCTTACGTAAGAAGGCACTACTCAATAATTGTTACAGTAGTTATTGTTCAATATTTTATTTTATTGATTCAATAATTGCTGCGTTGATATTTTATATTATTGTTGTTTCAATAATTGTTGCTGCACATTATTTTCCTTTATCAGATCAATAATTCATATTATTTGAATAATATTATTAGATAACATTATTGGCAATGTCTAGAAAGTTCTATCTAAGGAGAGGTTTGGTCATCTAATTGTGCGCCAGTAAGGAGAAATCCTTATTGGAAAGCCCCCTCTTTCCTGGGAACGGCCTGGTTGTCATAAATGTGATTCTGTAATATTATTTGTGAATAATTAATTATTGATTCATATGATAAGGAAATATTTATTTTATGTGGATATAAATGAGGGATATATTTTTGTGGTTAAAAACGAAGGAGTTAATGTTGAGGTTTTTATCAGTATTTTTGTCGGATGGAGGTATTAAAAATCAGGGTTTTTGAGATATTTTGCGGGGGTTATAATTTTTAATCCGACCGTTAGATCATGGTAATTTTTAGATATGTTATACATATATAAGTTGAGTATATGTCCACAAATTTTGAACTGTTAAAAATGAACGTATGATTTATTATGAATTTTACGAGATGATTGGTTCAGAAATTGTTGAATTTTTGGAGTTAATCATTTTGGTGGAAAATTCTAGAATTGGTGGGCCCCACTCTTGGTTGGTGAAGAAATGTGCTGAGATTTTTATTCAAATATGGTGGGTGGGAATAGTAGCAGGTAAAGCCATCAGGTTACAGGTTAAGTCTGCTTCGGCGTGCTAACATTTTTTCTATAAATAGAGGGCTAAGTTAGAATTGAAAATCACACCAGAAACAAGTTTTCTCTCTTTCTCTCTCTAGATTATTGAGTGTATTTTGTGAGTATTTAGATACTTTGAGAGTTTTTATTCATCAGAGCAAGTTTCTTTCAGCCTTATACCGGTATTCCGACCAGAAGTACTGATATTTTGAGGTAAGGGATATTATTTTCTTCTTAATGATATTATTTTCTTCAATATCATTATGCTGAAATATTGATATGAACTTTTTATCAAATTTAGAACTTTTTGTGTCGGGGTTACTATTCATGTATACGTTACTATTCACGTATACGACACTATTCACGAATAAGGCACTATTCACCGAAAAATAAAATTTTTCTTTTTTTCCAAGATGTCTATTATGGTTACTATCTTTGATTGTATCCATGTTTTGATCTTTATTTTTAAATTCTGCTTCACAATTGATTATTATGAAGTATTATTGATCTTGGATAAACTGTTATACGAATCCCTACTATTTGTCCTTCTGTCTCACTGGATTCGTTCTCTTTAAGATATTTTTCATCATCCTCAGTCCTAAATGATGATATTACTGAATATCTTTGCCTTTAGTGCAAAGATGTATGATTACTTGAGGAATATCTTTGGCCTGTAGTGCAAAGATGAACAGGTGTTGAGATGAACATGACTGACAGGTGATACAAATGAATATCTTTGGCCTGTATTGCAAAGAAAAATATTTGGATAAAGATGATTATTAATTGATGTTACAGGGATAAATTATTGATGATGGACTTTTAAATCTTAGAAGATAGTAGAATTCATTCTCTACTTGACTCTTCTAATGGTTTGCTGTTTTCGCTGTAGTTGTTTATTTAAAACTTGTTGTCGATTATATTCTATCAGATTTTTCCCTGTTGAATACTAATGATAATTTGTTGTATATTATCTTAGTCCATTTTTTCTCAAGAGGTGAGAACATAGCAGGATCTAGTCGGCGTATGGAGTAATGGTTCTAGAAAGATGTTTAGCAGCCCTCACTATTTTTGTAAAATAGTGTTTGAATAATTGTATTGAGGACTTATTTGGGTGTGGATATTATCTAGAAGATAATATTTGTATTTAAACTCACAGTATGTGTTGTTGTATTTTGCACGACAATTGTATTATTGAAGTTGTAGTTTATTTTCTGTACCATGTATTTGGTGACTCAGAATGGGTGTTGTATACCTATTTTGGGGGCGTCACAGTTACCACATCCATTAGACGTGTTTCCAAACCTTCCATGGTTGCCATACCTATCAGAAAGCGAAAAGTGACTCCATCCATTACTGGAGAATATGTATCATGATAATCAATACCAGGTTTTTGTAAAAACCCTTGAGCTACAAGTCGGGCTTTGTACCTCACAATTTCATTTTTCTCATTTCGCTTTCGTACAAATACCCATTTGTTTCCAACCAGGATTACACCCAGAGGTGTTTCGACTACTGGTCCAAATACTTCTCTTTTCAATAGAGATTGTAGCTCAGTTTGAATAGCATCTTTCCATTTTGGCCAATCTTTTCTTTTCCGACATTCTTCCACGTTTTGTGGTTCAGGATCCGTGTCAGGAATCAAAGAAATATCTGATGCTATAGAGAAAGCAATTATATCGTCAATCATGACTTTGCTTCGATCCCATATTTTCTCATCATGTACATAATTTATTGAGATCTCTTGGTGTTCATCTCTTATCTCTTCACTAAGATTTTGAACCTCTTCTGGGGCTATTCCCACTCTTGGAATATGTGCTACTTCTGAAGCTGTTTGTACCTCTTCTGGAGCGGGTATTCCTTCTGAGATTCCCTTATTTTCTTTTGATTTTCGTGGTACAGTGTCTTTTGCACCAACCGGTTTTCCACGCTTCTGGCGTGGTTTAGATTCTTCTATTATCTTATTCGTCAATTCTCTAGGAATTGATTTTTCAATAGGTATTTCTATCCTTGCTGGAGTATTCACTGCAGGTGTATGTGACTTTATCACTTTTCTAGCATCATTAAATGCATCTGGCATTTGATTTGCAATATTTTGTAAATGAATAATTCTTTGAACTTCAATTTCACATTGTCCTGTACGAGGATCAAGTGAATTTAAATCTGATGCATTCCATGATATTTCAGATGGTTTTTTATTTAAAACTTTCCTTCCTCCTAATGGTGGAAATACAGATTCATCAAAATGACAATCTACATAACGTGCAGTAAAAACATCTCCAGTTAAAGGTTCAAGATATCTGATAATAGAAGGAGAATCAAAACCAACATAAATATATATTCTTCGTTGGGCTCCCGTCTTAGTTCTTTGTGGAGGTGCAATTGGAACATATACCGCACTCCCAAAAACTCGAAAGTGTGATATGTTCGGTGTCTGTCCAAGAACTAACTACAGAGGAGAAAATTTACGAAGACCCGTTGGTCTTACTCGAATGATGGCTGCAGCATGGAGAATTGCATGACCCCAAATTGAGGTAGGTAAGTTAGCCCTTAACATTAATGGTCGTGCAATTAGTTGAAGTCTTTTTATTAAAGATTCAGCTAAACCATTTTGTATATGACTATGAGTTACAGAATGCTCAATGGAGATTCCAATAGTCATACAAAAATCATTAAAAGTTATTGATAAAAATTCAGCTGCATTATCAAGTCGAATTGACTTGATTGGATGATCCGAGAACTGTGCACGTAACTTGATTATTTGAGCAAGAAGTTTTAAGAAGGCAAAATTTCGAGAAGAGAGAAGACAAACATGAGACCATCTAGTTGAAGCATCAATTAAAACCATGAAATATCGAAATGGTCCAGGCAATGGGTGAATGAGTCCACAAATGTCTCCTTGAATTCCCTCTAAGAATTTTGGGGCTTCTTTATAAACTTTTACTGGTGATGGTCGAACAATTAATTTTCCTCGAGAACACGCAGCACAAGGAAATTCACTACTAGGAAAAACCTTTTTATTTTCGAGAGGATGACCAGTAGAATTTTCAATAATACGACGCATCATAGAAGTACCTGGATGACCGAGTCTTTCATGCCAAAGCATAAAGGATTAGGGATCTATGATTTTTGGAATCATAACATTATGAGACTCAATTGCTCTAATTTTTATAGTATATAATCTAGAAGAAAATGAATGAAGTTTTTCTAGGATATTCTTTTTTCCAGAAATAGTAGAAGTGATGAGAAGATATTCATTATCATTCTCATTGGTTGTTTCAATGTGAAAACCATTTAGTCGAATATCTTTAAAACTAAGCAAATTTCTTCTTGATTTACTAGAATATAGAGCATTTTTGATAAAAACTTGTGTCTCATTAGGTAGCAAGAAACTAGCTTTTCCAAATCCCTCGACTAAATTTGATGTGCCAGAGATAGTTCCTACATTTCCATTAGCTTTGATCAGTTGTGAAAAATATTTCTCACTTCAAAGTATTGTATGAGTTGTTGCACTGTCTGCTAAACATATATCCTCTATATCCATTAAAAATGGTCTGACACATATAAAAACATAAATAAGAAAAGTTACATTTCAAATATAATTTTATTCATGAGAAACACACACCACATATATAATGAAAACTAATAATATTATACATGCAGGATGTTTAATTAAAACAAGAAATTAAACGATATCCCAAAAGATACTTTCAGAAGGTTCAGTAATATCAACAACTTTTTCCTCATTGTTGGTCATTGGTGGAACATCAACAATATTCAATTGATGATTAACAAAGTTTGTTTCTGCCTCTATTACTTTGTTCTTTTGAGACTCTTGGAATAAATTAACCAGATGTCTCGGCGTACGACAGGTACGCGACCAATGCCCATTCATCCCACACCTAAAATAAACATCTGGTTTGTTCTTCATCTGTGTTGCATTTTCTTTATTTTTACCCGACTCAGACACTTGCCACTTCTGGTGGCCTGAATTGTCGTGGTTCTGGAATTTGTTATTACGATGGCCTCGTTTATTCTTTCGCCCCCAAGGATTCTTATTATATGCCATCTTTTGTCACATTTATTCTGCTGGAATGACGTGCTGTTAATATCTGGCAATAGGGTAGCACCTGTTGGCCGTATTTGATGGTTTTACAACAATAATTCATTATTCTTTTCTGCAACAAGGAAGATAGACAACAAGTCACTGAATTTTGTGAACTTACTCTATCTATATTGTTGTGACAGAATCATGTTGGTGGGATGAAAAGTTGAGAGCGTTTTCTCTAACATTTGGGTTTCAGAAACTGGATCTCCGCATAAAGCCAAAGTAGAGGTTATTCTATAAACATTGGAACTATATTCCGTAATTGATTTGTAATCTTGTAGCCTTAAATTAAGCTACTCAAATTTTGCATTAGGGAGAACAACCAATTTTTGGTGGTCAAATCTTTCCTTCAGTTGTGTCCATAAAGACAAAGGATCTTTGACTGTTAAATACTCAGTCTTTAATCCTTCATCAATATGGTGACGAAGAAAAATTATGACTTTTGCATTTTGTGCTGAAGTTGCTGTATTTCCTGATTCAATGGTCTTTTCTAACTCATTTGCACTAAGGTGCAATTTTGCATCAAGTGCCAAAGCCAAATAGTTGTCTCCAGAGATTTTCAAAATAGAAAAATCTATTTTTGCCAAGTTTGCCATCTATTCTGGGTTAAAACATAAATTTATTATTTATTAAAACAATAAATAATTGCATGAATGATATAAAGAAAATAAACTACCTCAAGTGGTGATAAAATGCAAATATAAATATTCTTATATTTATAATGCAAATGGATCTTCACCCGGCATGCGGTAGATCGCATAGACAGATTATTCTAACAGAATAATAAAAAATAGAACCAGGGCACGCATAAACTCACAGACAGGATATTCCGACAGAATAATAAATAACGGAACCAGGTCAGGCAAAATTCGCACCGACATGATGTTCCAACAAAATAATAAAGAATGTAATAACAGAAGAATTTCATCATGTATAGGGTAGTCCGCGTATACAGGTTATTCCAATAATTTAATAAGAAATGAATACAAAGGAATATTCACCAGGTATATGATATTTCACATACACAGGTTATTCCCATAATTTAATAAGCGGCAAAAAGGTTCCCACCAAGTCTTGTAAGATCAACAAGGATAGATGATACCATTGTAAATAACAGAATTTAAATGCAATTATAAGAATAAAATTATATTATTGGTGGTATAGCCAAACCGGTAATATAATAATAAATTGCAAGAATTTAATTTTACCATCTCAGTTGGTTAGAGCTTCGTGCTGATAACGTGTTATAAAACTTTAGCAAAGTGTATAAAGATACTCTTATAATTGCTACATAAATTTAGAGAGAATAAGCAAGAGGAAAGAGAGAGAAATTCTTTAGAGAGATTTCTTATTATTTCAATCAGCAGCATGCACTGCCTTATATAGGCAAGGTAGAGGAGTCATGGGGAAGGAAGGAAAAGGGGAGTACGAGAGAAGCTAGCTAAGGGAATCACATGTATAATATATTACTTATTATATAGATTATATATGATAAGTAATCCTGTTGACCTTTTGAATCATGCATGTCCAGGTAATCATGAAAAGCGTAATCTCTATTTTTTTTAAAACGCGGTTACTGCAGAATGAATCATGAATACCATGGATCCAGCGAAAGAGAAAAAAAAAACGGGATTACCAATTTTTTAAAAAAATTAATTTTATACAATAAAATTATGCCCAATTAAATTGTTCTAAACACATATCAATATACATATCAAATTAAAATAATTAATAATTCGCATAAAGGTTTGGCTCTGATACCACTGTTAGGTTTGTAATATTCATGAACGCAATCAAATTGCATAAAATAAGCGGAAACGTGTAAAAAACAGAGTTTAAAATTTTACAAACTATATACCCGGATCATCCTTTACGCACAATTATTAATTAAACGAAATGATAAAGAATAAAAATCATATCCTTGAAGATTCGAGCTTCCTAAGGTACAAGTTCACCTCCAATCTTTTTCGTGTTAAACTTGAATCCATCGGGATTGGTTCCTTCCTTTGATCAACGTTAGCCACCCAAGTGTTTGGCCTCTAGAGGTGATTCACCAAGAAATAATAAAGATCAAGAAGATGGGTGTTTGGCTAAACCCTAGTTTTTCTATCTCTATAGAAAAAGAACGTACTCTCCAACTCTTGGAATTACGTATATTTGATATCTGATATAAGACTCCTCTTATAAAGATATCAGATAACCCTATTTAATTTAATTAAAATAAGGTATTATTTATTTAATTAAATTCTTTTAATTAAATGTGCTCCCTAATCTTATTAGGGATAATTAATTAAACTCCTTTAACTAATTTTTCCTCCTAATCCTATTAGGAAAAAATGATAGTACTTATATTAAATTAATTCCTAAACTCTTTTAGAAATTAAAATAATAATAATTATAATAATATTAATAAGACTCCTATTATTAATTTATATTTAATATTTTTAAAATATTAAATAATAAATATTAAGCTATTTAATTTATTCTATCACCATAAATTAAATTAAATATACTTAACATATTATTACGATTATGCCATTAACTTCTTAAATAATTATTCTTCCTTCTATGGTGTGACCCTTTAGGTTCTTCATATTAAACTGGTTGTGAATAAATCAATTAGAACAATTCTAATCTTATTTAAATAAATAAATTAAATAATTTATTTATTTAAATAAATAATATTTATTCTACAATAAGGATAAGCTTCCCTAGCGATCAACGACTTTCCAAATAATATAGATGTCAACATTAATCATAAAAAAACCTTTGAATAAATATTTATCGTACAATTTAATCATTCCACCATACAATGTCCCAATTAAATATAAGACATGGAATTACTGTCAAGTCTTATTTTATTTAATTATATGTATTTCGACTCTTAAATGCACAACTCCAAATAATGTAAATTAGAAACTCCTTTCTAATTTCATTCTGCCTTGGCCAAGGACTACTGGGTTGTCATTTATCGAATCACATAGGACATTTCTCTTCTTTTACTAGAAGTGGTAGATTCTTTATTGATCATACATTATCTCTATGTATAACTTATTATACCCAAGCATACCCTTTGATATA
This sequence comes from Panax notoginseng, assembly GCA_016801055.1. Taxonomy (NCBI): domain Eukaryota; kingdom Viridiplantae; phylum Streptophyta; class Magnoliopsida; order Apiales; family Araliaceae; genus Panax; species Panax notoginseng. The sequence continues at coordinate 207,812,091 of CM029013.1, read as the reverse complement.
CCCTAGGGTCTTAAGGAATAAGTCAAAGTATAACTCATCATACACAACTATGATGATCTCAAGTCCAAGGATCACTTGTACTACTATCACTACAGAAATTCCTATTGACATACAAGTAAAACTCCATTAGGTATTCCTTAGCGAGCCACGTTCAGTGAACTTATTCTCTAATAAGCACCTACATACTTGCTTTAGTGTCTCCACATAAATGATCATGAGATCAATCATCCTCATCTAATGAGTAAGCAAGGTATGTACCAATCTATCCGGATTCACTAATCCTCAATTTAGTAATCCAACGATTGGGAACTATTTTAGTTTTAAGCTTTCTAAGAATTTAGATCTCATTAGAATGATCATCATCATTATTCTAAAAGCATTGCTTAAAACTATGGGTTTATCACATATTATAAAACAACATCATGTAGATAAATAAAAACCTTTAATAAATTAATACTTTTTATTAATAAATAAATAAGATTATTTACAAAGTATACGCTTTATCATCAAACATGATTGGCTTGTGTGTATACTACTTTCATAATCTCCCTAAGCTTCTTTGATAGCTCAGAGCTTAGGTTACTTGGGAGAGTGTTGGCAACATCAATTAAGTGAGTCAGCCTTAGGTGAATAAGGTCTGAGTGAACTTCAAGGTCTTCTTGTATGTCCTTAGTCACCTTCTTGGATGCTTCAGACAACTCCATTTTGGTGGAAAGATCTGATATGAGTTCAAGGAGTTGCTGACTATTTGGAGGAGAGGCTCTTGTGTATTGATCTTACATATTGTAGAGAGCAAGATCAAGATTGAAATAATCATTTGTTGATTAGGAAGAGATATCGAATGGAGGGGCTGGTGTGTGTGGTTGAACTTCATGAGGAGGTGACTCTACTAATTGAGCATGTGACTCTACGATTAGATTTGGATCAGTAATCGCAGAGTGAGAGATGATAGGAGATTGAATCAATATAAAGTTGGGCACAATTGGTTCATCAGTTACAGAATGTTGGAATTCTGTAACTGGAAATTGGCTGAGTGAATGAATTATCACTTCCAACCATCTTGGTAATTCATAAAATTGGGTGAAAAATGATGGTGGACAGTGATTAACCCAAAAAGAGATAGGAATAGTTTGTACCTCATGCCCATTTTCTGAAGAAGGGCCATTAGTAATCAGCTTTCGGGCAAAGTTGAGGTTGCCTAGGAATCCATGAGCTAGCACCGAGATTGCTGGATAAGCTTTGAAGGTCCAAAACATGTGATCCCAAGAGTTGAGAATTTGGGCTCTGTGAAATGACATCTTAGGTAGATATAAGAACAGTTGGTTGTAGTTGGCTCTCCTATAACCATCACAGCCCACTGCATTGATCTCAACTTCGTCATCCTCTTCTTCTTCTTTGTCTTCATTTGAGGTTTCCACTACATCAATTATCTCTATTTGACTTCTTTGCTCTTCTGCTCTTTCATCCTCCATGGCTTCACCAATTTCCATTTATGCAGTTCCTAAAGCTAGAATTTCTTGAGGGATTGAGGAAGATTCATGATGGTCTCTTGGCAATTCTTCCTCAGCTGTAGCCTTTTCTGACACGGGGACTTCGTGACGCTCCCCCTCAATTCGATCATCCATCTGAATTTCAAGTAGCTCCCCCTCAGCTGGAGAATTTTCTAGTGTAAGAGCTTCAGATAGCTCCCCCTCAACTTGAGTTGTGTTCTTCTTACTTGCTTCGGATAGGCCTTTTTTCAGCAGCTATCCTTCTGTCTTCTTCCTTTAGCACTTCTTCATTGACAAGAATATACTTTTTGACCAGCTTTCTCTTTGGTTTCCTAGGCTAAACCACAGCCGCATCACTTTCTTCAGCTTCAGCCCTGAAAGGTTGATCAGGCTGAGAAGCTGTTGCAGCATCCTCTTCTAGTGTGAGGTCAAGTCTGGACTCTACGATCGGTAGAGACTCTACGATCGAAGAGGAAGACTTCTTTGGTTTGTTGCTACGTTTTTCCTTCTTAAGCAGCTGAGATATGGTAGCTCTGTCTTCATCTTCTTTAGACTGTTGTTCTTTCCTCTTCAATTTCTTCAGAGTTTCAGTGCCTAAACTCTCTTGAGGTGCATCAGTAGTTAACCTTTGAGGCTCCTCTGCCATTGAAGCCTTTATTTTTCTCTTATTAAAGCAATGGGTTCTTCCTTGTTGATTTCTTCTTTTTCTTCTTTAGTTTCCTTTACAACTGACATGTTTCCTGCTATCCCAGACTCCTTTGCATCACCAGTTCTTCCACTGGATTCAGACATCATCCTGACATTTTTTGCTGGATATCTTTTCTAATTTTTAAACAGCTGCTGGGTAATCCTTCTGTTGGGATTGATGGATTCTCCTTCATTATCCCCAATTTTGTTACCCGGTGCTGACTGTAAGATAATGCTTATAAATCGCCCATAGAGCATCTTTCCAGAGCTCTTTGATTTCTTTGAATTGAGAATCCACTACCCAATCCAGTCGATGAGTAGGGCCCCATAGTTGAGTTGAATCCCAAAATGGATTGCTGTCATAAGCTTACGCTGTACTTCGTTCATAGAGTCATGACCAGAGCTCTTGCAGCAAATGCATTTCCCAACAATGTCAGCCAAAAACTTATATTTCTGGGGGAACTCTTTCTTTTTGTTCCCTTTGACATTCGAAACCTTCTTATGATGCATCTTCTTCAGTCCTTCCTGAAAATTGATGCCCTCCATAAATGGAAATCCTTTTGATATGAAACCTAGGGCTAGGTTTATATCTTTAGCTTTGAGTTTAATTTCTACTCCCTTGACCTTTGTGGAGATAATATCGTTCTCAAACGTTCTATTTTTGTAGAACTCTTTTACTAGCTTAGGGTAGATCCATGTGCTGGTACCTAGATCTTCTTCAAGACCAGCTCTCTTTAATAGTGACAGAATCTTGTGAAATTGAGAGTCAGCTGTCTTGAACTAGTCGAAGCAGAGTTTGTAACCAGTGATAACATTTGAAGCCGCTATTGATTTCTTTGCAATGTGGTTGGTTGAACATTTCTGAAGGCTAGAGTTTCTACTGGTGGAGAGAGAGGAATAAGTTTTTTGAACTTTTGATTTCAAAAAGATATTTTCAAACTGTACTTAAAACTTCCCTCCTCTCGATCTACTTAGTGGGGCATGTGTCAAGTTCTGCTAGGCTCCACGATTTTAACTTGCGTGAAAAATATTGGTTTCCCCTTAGCTCCTCCTATGCTAATGTATTCTTTGGGAGGACAACGATTGTCGAGGTAGCACTACAGTCGTTGAGTTTGTCATTGTGATAGTTGAGTTTGCACTGCGATCGTTGAGTCCACTGCTTAATATGCTCTACGAACGTTGTCTGCCCTAGTCCTTGTGATGAATTCTGACTTAGCATTCCTTCCGAATCAAGGTAGCTCAGGAAGAGCTAATCTCTTAGAAGGATCTAAGGATCAGGTTTGTCCCTGAGGTGCTTAACAGAGAGATTGCTTGAATTTGTTGGAGATGCCGTCATCACAAAATGCTTCTTTGTCATGTCGAGGAGGCTCTACGATCGTGGTCCTTCATGTCAAGGCAACTATACGATCATGGACTTTCTTTAGTCACCTCAACGATTTTGAACTTAGCCTTTATATCTGCATGGTTAGCATAAACTAGAGCATAGATTTTATGGTTGTAGATTTTGCATACCTAACTCGCTTATTAATTTATTAAATCTAGATTCATCTAGAGGCTTTGTAAAGACATCAACAAGTTGATTTTCAGTAGGGATGTATTGTAAAGATATGGTTCCATTTTGAACACGATCCCTAATAAAATGATATCTTATTTCTATATGCTTAGTCCTTGAATGCATGACAGGATTGTGTGTTATTGCTATGGCACTTGTGTTGTCACAATGAACATGTATATATTTGAAATCAAACCCATAACCTGTTAGTTGATTTTTTATCCATAGGATTTGAGCACAATAGTTGTCAGCAGCAATGTATTCAGCTTCTACTGTTGAAGTAGATACTAAGTATTGCTTCTTGCTAAACCAGGACACGAGTCTGTTTCCTAGTAGCTGACAGGTGCCACTAGTACTTTTTTGTCTATTTTATAACCTACAAAGTCAACATCTGTATAACCTGTTAGTTCAAAGGAGGACTCCTTGGGATACCAGAGTCCCAAGTGAGGTGTACCCTTGAGATACCTAAAAATCCTTTTTACAACACTTGAGTGTGATTCCTTAGGATTAGGTTGAAATCTAGCACATATGCATGTTACAAACATTATGTCTGGTCTACTAGCAGTTAGATATAAAAGAGAGCCTATCATACCTCTGTATTGAGTTATATCAATACTTTTACCCTTTTCATCTTTGTCAAGCTTGGTAGTTGGAGCAATTGGGGTTTTCATGGGAGAGGCTGATTCCATGCCATACTTTTTAAGTAAGTCTTTGATGTACTTGACTTGGTTTATGAATATTCCTTCATCAGTCTACTTTACTTGCAATCCAAGAAAGAAGTTTAGCTCACCCATCATGCTCATTTCAAAGTTACTCTGCATAAGCTTGGCAAATCTCTTACATAATTTTTCATCAGTAGAGCCAAAGATAATGTCATCAACATATATTTAAACTAATAGGACTTTGTCTTTATGCTTTCTAAGAAATAATGTGGTATCTACTCTACCTTTAGTGAACCCATTTTTAATAAGAAAGTTAGTTAATGTTTCATACCATGCTCTAGGTACTTGTTTAAGACCATATAAGGCTTTGTCTAATCTATAAATATAATTAGAGAGAGCTGGATTGATGAACCCTAGAGGTTATTCCACATATACTTCTTCTTGAAGTTCACCATTTAGGAATGCACTTTTGACGTCCATCTAAAAAACTTTGAATTTCATGTGAGCAGCAAATGCAAGGAATTTTCTGATGGCTTCTAATCTGGCGACAGGTGCAAAGGTCTCGTCGTAGTCAATGCCTTCTTCTGGAGAGTAACCTTTGGCCACTAGTCTTACTTTATTCCTTGTTATTACTCCATCTTCATCCATCTTATTTCTGAAGACCCACTTGGTGCCAATGATTGGATGGTTTCTTGGTATTGGAACTAATCTCCATACTTTGCTTCCTTCAAATTGATTTAGTTCTTCTTGCATGGCTTCTATCCAACTGGAGTCTTCCATAGCTTCTTCTATCTTTTTGGGTTCCATTTGTGATAAAAAGCTTTAGATAGAAACACTCATTCTGGGTGACAGCTCTTGTCTTGACTCTTGTATTTGGATCTCCAATTATTAAGTCTTGAGTGTGATCTTTTGCCCATCTATTTCCTGTTGGAACATCTGTCCTGATACCTTCTTGTTTGAGACCTTCAAGATCAATTTCTGCTTCTTGATGTGGAGGTTAGTTTTCTTGCGTAGTCCTCTATATGATCTCATCTCCTTGCTCGACGATTTCATTTTCTAAAACTACGATCGTGGTGTTGAGCTCGATGACCTCGTTTATAGTGTCTGGACTGTCGTTCGTAGTGTTTTGAGACACTGTTTTGTCCAAGTCTGTTTCATCAAAGATGATGTGAATCGAGACTTCAACACTCAGTGTTTTCTTGTGGAATACTCTATAAGCCTTGCTGTCTGTGGCATATTCAAGAAAGATTCCTTCGTCTGACTTGGGTTTGAACTTTGTCAGATACTGTTTCCCATTGTTGAGAATGTAGCATGCACAACCGAATACATGAAAGTAGCTGACACTTGACTTCCTTCCTTTCCACAGTTCGTAGGGAGTCTTCTTTATCGTAGAGTGTATGAGCGATCTGTTCTGAGTGTAGCATGCAGTGTTGATAGCTTCTGCCCAGAAGTATTTAGGCAGATGCGCTGCTGCTAGTAGAGTTCTTCCTGCCTCTATCAACGTTCTGTTCTTTCTCTTAGCTACTCCATTTTGTTGAGGACTTCGTGGAGCTGAGAAGTTATGACTGATGCCATTGTCTGTGCATAACTGGTCTATCTCAGAGAAGTCAAATTCTATGTCATGATCACTCCTTATATCCTTGATTTTCTCCCCTTTCTCGTTCATCACCAATTTGAACATCTTGATCAGTTGGGAGCTCGTTTCATCTTTTAAGTTTAGAAAGAACACCAATGTGAATCTTGTGTAGTCATCCACTGCGACCAGAGAGTATCTCTTCCCTCCAAGGCTTGTTGTTGGAATTTGCCTAAATAGATCTATGTGAAGCAGCTGCAGAGGCTTGTCAATTGAGTTGACTACTTTGCTCTTGAATGAGCTTCTAGTCTGCTTTCCAAGATGACAGGCATTGCATGACCTTTCTTTGATGAAGCTGAACTTGGGTGAGCCTGTAACTAGATCCTTGGAGGCCAATTTAGACATGCTTTTGAAGTTGAGATGAGATAGTCTTCTACACCATAACCAGCTCATTTCTTCAGATGCTTTAGCCAAAAAGCATATCGTCTCGTCCGAACTCAGTTACCAAGATTAACAGTGTAGATGTTTCCTTCTCTTGTTCCAGTCAGCTTTATAGAGGATGTATTCAGATCTTTGACTTGACATTGGTTGTTGAGGAATGTGACTTAATGACCTTTATCGCAGAGTTGGCTTATGATCAGAAGATTATGTTGTAAACCTTCCACATATGCTACTTTACTGAAGGACACTACACCATTTCCAGCTGAGCCATATCCTCTTGTCTTGCCAGAGCCATTGTCTCCGAAGATGACTGAAGGACCCTCCTTCTCTATGTAGTTAGACAGAAGGGCTTTGTTCCCGGTCATGTGCCTTGAGCATCCACTGTCCAGATACCAGGTTGTGATCGTGGAACTCTGTTCCTGTGGTAATATTAAACTTTCATTTTGGTACCCATACTTGTATGGATCCTACTTTATTAGTACCCTTGGGAACCAAAATCTGCTTTATTTTGGGTCTCAGTTACATAAGATTATGGTAGCATATTGCAGCCTTGTGACCAACCTTAATACATACAAAGCATCTAATATGATGCATGCTTGTGTGTGTATGTTGATTCTTCCTCCATTTGGACTTCTGTGGATTCTCATCCATCCTTCCTTTATACTGGTTCTCCTTCTTCCATGCGTCCTTGTGTTTTAAGATTTGTGAGGAGTGAAGCTTAGTTATACTATTCCTTCCCAGTTGGTTCGTGGAGTTGATTTTACTCGACTCTATGATCCTTCGAGGTTGGAAAGTAGTGACTAGGTTACTCTTCTATTTTTTGAAACCTAGGCCAACATGGGATCCTTTATTCCTTGGAATATGGATTGGATCAGAAGAGCGGGGTTGGACTGGTTCTTCCTTCTGTGAGGATTTCACAAATGTAATGCTTCTACTAAAACTTGAAGCATTACTAGGGCTAGTTTCCTTTATCTTTTCCACATATGGCTCTGAGGTGGATTTTCCAAAGCCTAAACCTATTCTGTCAGATGCACTTCTCTGACTTGAGATCAGGGAGTCCATGGATGAAGAGGATTTATTCCATACAGAGATTGTCCTTTCAAGTTCCTCAATTTTAGAAGTTAGACTTGACTCACTTTGTGCATTAACTTCATTGGTCTATTTTAAGAGCTTATTTTCAGCTTCAAACTTAGAGAGAGAGAGAGAGTCAGTACTTAGAAGGGATATTTTCAGTTCTTCCTAAACTTTTTCTTTCTCCTTTTGAAGAAGAGAATAATCTTTGGACAGAACTCTGAACCATTTCATGTATTGATGCAGATCAGATGTTATGCCATGTAGTGTAGTTCTTAAATCATCAATGTCTACATTAGGAGAGTTAAAGTCAAATACCTCATCTATACTTACTTAATGAATGTCAGAGCTCTTCTTATCCTTTGCATGTTTGGCCATCAGGTAAAGATTTGCCATTTGAGGATCTTCATCATCTCCAAATTCGGGAGTTGAGTCGTTGTCTGAGTCACTCCATGATCCTCCAGCTACAAGACCTTTGTCTTTCTTCTGAGGCCTTTTGTTGCCTTTAAATTCTTTCTTTGAATTTGATTTCCTCTTCAGTTCTTCTCTAAGAGGTTTGTTACAGTTTGTAATGAAATGGCCAGGCTTCTTGCAGTTGTAGCATAAGTCATTTATCTGCTCATGGCTGCTGTAGTTGTTGACGTTCTTTGGTTTGCTTATTCTGCCTTGACGCATGAACCTTTTGAGTCTTCTTACCAACATTACGAAGTCCTCCTCATCATCTTCATCATAGTCAGAGTCATTCTCAGTGTTGGCTTTGGAGATGTTGTCTGTTGTTTTGAGAGCAACCCCTTTATCCTTCTTTCTTCCTTCAAATAGAGTTTCTGCTCAATGGGTTAGCTCTAGTTAATATGTGAGAAGGTTGCCATATAACTATTGAACATTCATTTCATGAAGATTCTTTGATTCTCTGATGACAGTGGTTTTGGCATTCCACTTGCTAGGTAGAGCTCTCATGAACTTTATCATTAGATCTTTATTTGGATAGACCTTTCCATAGGCTCGGAGAGAGTTGCGATGTACATTAAATCTTTCGTATGTGGAAGTGACATTTTCACCATGAACGTGTGCAAATATTTCATATTGCTGAGTCAGGAGAGATTGCTTATTTTCTCTGGCTTCTTCTGTTCATTCATGCATGATGAGCAATGCTTCCCATACTTCCTTTGTTGTTTTCCTATTGACCACATTCTCGAACAGACCATCTTGTAAGGATTGGAACAAAATGTTCTTGGCCTTTTTGTCGGGTTGGATAGGTTTCTTTTCGTTGTAAGTCCATTCTTCTTTAACCTTGATCTAAATTCTGTTTGGGTCGTATGAAGTTGGTGCAAGCTTTGTAGGAACGTAGGGCCCATTTTGAACAGTTTCAAATAGATCTTCATCTATTGAATCCATGTAGGCTTGCATATGAACTTTCCAGTTGGTAAATTTGTCTTTGTTGCACATATGTGGCTTGCTGCCTCCTCCAGTCTATGATTCGCTTATTAGATGTGCCATGGGATCTACTTAAGCTTTGTAGGCTATTTGATAGAATCAGCTCTAATACCAAGTGTTAGTTCCTAGAGGCACAATAGTTATCTAGAAGGGGGGTTGAATAGATATTTTAAATTCTTTTTTGAAATACTTGTTAGTTTTGATAATGACTTAAACATAGCAGAATTGTGAGTTGTTTGTTTCCCCTATAAGATATAACGAGTTAATAAGTGTTAAGCAGTTATAGTAGTTATAGCAAGAATATAAAAGACACAGTGTTTTTAAGTGGTTCAAAGCACTTAAAGCTCCTAGTCCACTTTTCTTCTCCTCGAGTAGGAAATCCACTAAGGATATCTTTACACTTTTTGAATCTCACAGATTTCTTCAAGACCAGCAGTCTTGGAACTTCTTAGTTAACTTTTGAACTCTTCAAGTCCAGCAGACTTGGTACTTCACAGTTCACTTAGAATTTTTCAAGTCCTTCTGACTTGGAACTTCTTACTGCACTTGATAGTAGTTGAGTTCTTGTGTGGTGCTACTCAGTTGTCGTTGAGCTTATGTTCGAAAGAACTGAGTAGCTGAGCAAGCTTTCTCTTTCAGATCGTAGAGTTGAGTGTTGAGTGCTCTTCAGCGCTTTTGTTCAATGCTTGCTTGTTTTAATCATCTGCTGATGATTTGCATATGTGAGGTCTTTAAAATGTATCCGTTGAAGACATTCGTTGAAGCATTAAATGCGTCTGACATTTCTGAGCTTTAATGGAGGCTTTTTGCACAACTTCTGATTTGCAGTCTGGCCCACTAACACAACAGACTGCTGTCTCACCTAACACCTAGAAAGATATTTTCTGTTGACCTATAGTACTTTCCTTAGCTTCTTTAATACATTTCTTTGTTGTATACTAAGGATGATTGTTGACATTGGGACTGCCGAAGACTTCAACGTCTATAATCCATTCCACATTTGTTGGGATTTATTCTTTAAACAAATGGGCAAGGCTCGATGCTTATGATGCAGACAAATGATGCTCTACGATCCTGATCATGGTGTCTTGCCACCTTGGTACTTGAATCGAAACTAGCAAACGAGAACACTACGATTTCTCTTAAAGACTGGCACACTACAATCTTCACTTGCTTGTCTTGCAGACTCTACGCTTCTGAGAGCACACTATGATCTCTGAGTTGCCTCGACAAACGTTTGGACCACTCTACGATTCCGGGAGAGGCCCTTCAAAGCAGACACACTACGATTATCGATGGCCTACGATTCTGCATTGGCTTCTGTAATCTCTTAATCAGCTCGATAAACTACGATTCTGCTGAAGCCTATCTATTATATCTCAAGACATAGATCAACCTAACAGCTTTGATATCTTCATCTATACATTCATTTACAGAATGATAAACATTAATAGCTCATATCAACCTAACAAATTTGATCTATCAGTAAGTCCTTGTACATATATTCCTTGAAGGACTTTACATATAATCTTGAATATTTACTTTCAACATCAAATTTAAATATGCAATCTCCCAACAGACTAGAATATCATCAATGAACACTACGATAAACTTGTCTAAATATTATTTGAACACTCTGTTCATCATTTCCATAAATGTTGCTGGTGCATTAGTCAACCCAAATGACAAAACCAGAAACTCGTAATGACCATAACGAGTTCTAAATGCCATCTTAGGTACATCCTCCTTCCTTACTTTCAACTTATGGTACCCCGTATGCAAATCTATCTTAGAAAAATACTTTGCCCCTTTCAACTGATCAAATAGATCATCGATCCTGGGTAATAGGTATTTATTCTTAATCGTTAACTTGTTCAACTCCCGATAGTCGATACAAAGTCGTAACGACCCATCCTTATTCCTTACAAACAACACCTGTCTAATAGTTCTTTTAATTGAACCATTAACTCCTTCATCTCTACCGACGCCATTCTGTAAGGTGTCTTAGAAAATGGTGCCATACCCGGTAACAAGTCAATCACAAATTTGACCTCCCTATCTAGCAGAATACCTGGTAACTCCTCCGAAAATACATCTGCAAACTCTTTTACTATAGGTATCTGTTCCAATGATGCTCCCACTCTCTGGGTATCCACTATATGGCACATGTATCCTATACACCCCTTCCTCAACATCTTTGTAGCTTATGTCATGGTTAGACAACAAGAGCGTCCTGATGATTTATTACCGTAAAACACTACCTTAGGTTTCTTAGAAAGTCGAGGGTTCACACTTTTCTTATGACAATAGTTAATCAACCAATCCATATCGAGAATTACATCGAATTCTCTCAGTCTTATCGGTAAAAGATCTACCGATAATCTGTTACCTCTAATATCTACGAAATAATTCCTATGAATGTGTTCAACAGAAATTATCTCTTCGTTCGCTACCTTAACATCTAAAGGTATTTCTAATCTTTCTGGAAATAAACTTAATCGCTTAGCAAATTTATATGCTATAAAAGAACAAGTAGCACCCGAATCAAACAGCACATAAGCATTTATTTCATTGACTGGAATGATACTTGCTACTACATCTACCGATGCAACTGCATCTTGGACAGTCATATTAAAAGTACGGCTCGTGGGTCTACTCGATGGTGTTGGTCCAGTAATGGCTAACTTACCACTACTAGTTTCCTTGTTACCCTCTGACCCCTTCTTTGGGTAATTTCTTACCATGTGGTCCATCGACCCACAAATAAAATAGCCTTGGTTCTTCTTAGGATTAGGACAATTGGGTGATATATGCCCCTCCTGCCTATAGTTATAACAAACCGATTTCCCTTTCAGACAGACTCCTAGATGAGTCTTTCCTCATATCTTGCATGCTTCTATCCTACGCTTAGGATCCCCTTGTTTCACTCCAGTATTCCAGAAGTTAAAACTCTTCCTCTTGGACAGACTGCTACCACTGGCTCCCTCTGCCTTGAATCGTCCCTCTCCTTTACCCTTATTCTTTCTCTCTTTGTGGTATTGGCTCAAAGCCTCACAACCACCTTCTACAATAATTGCTTTCTCCATAATGGTTCCATATGAATCACTTTAGAAAATAGAAATCTTACTATAGAGCCAAGGTTTCAATCCCTGCTCAAACCTACGAGCCTTCCTCTCCTCAGTGTCCACTTGGTGTGGAGCGAATCTTGCCAATTCATTGAATTTGGCCGCATACTGGGGAACCGTCATGTCCCTTTGTCTAAGTTCTAAGAACTTAATCTCCATTGTCCCTTGCATGCTTGTAGGAAAGTAGTTCTCAAAGAAAACCTTCTTAAACTGTTCCACGTGACAGCATCAGTTCTAGCCCCACCCTGGTGAGCCTCCCACCAAACGTTGGCTTCCCCTTTTATCATGTAGGTCGCAAAAGAAGTCTTTTGCGCCTCACCCACATTTATAATAATAAACGCCTTCTCTATTTCCTTTACCCATGTCTGGGCCTCTATTGGGTCCGTAGTTCCCTTGAACTTCGGCTGACCTACACTTTGAATTCTTAAAAGGTAGTCGTTCTGGCTACCCTAGGTACTGTGGGTGCTCTACCCTCATTTTCATTAAATGCAACCGTTAATAAATTAACGAACTCTTGCATTGGGTTGTTCGGACCCCCTTGGTTATCGTTATGGGATTCAGCATCCTGATTATGTTGTCTTCTTCTTGGCGGTTTTTTTTTTGATTAATAAATAAAGTTTCATTATTGCTTATTTGCTTAATTAGTTATTATTCGCCAAACAACAACTCATACACAAGAAAACACATTAAATAAAAACTTCATTATATTCATATGCTTCTTCATCATTCAAACTATTTACAATTTGATTCCATAGCCAAAATTATTATATTCCTATCCCGCGATTGAATTTCCCAAAAATTGGGATTTACAAAAAGACTACCCTTTAATTATACAAAAGAGGGTTTTATGTCACTACACAAAATATTCACCGATCTAGACTTCTAATACTGCATAACAGCATTCTCGTGTTTCTCATTCACTAGAATCGACACAATATCCCGACTAATAGTATGTTGAGTTTGTCCCGACTCAATGGAATAAGAAGCGATTTTCAGCTTAAAATCCTCATGAGCACTATCATGGATGTAAGACATCTTTGCTATTTTCTTTTTCTTCTCCCCCAATTCTCTACGAAGCTCAATGGCCTCATTCTTATAATCCATAGCCTTATCCTTCATGAGCACCTTCTCGTCATGCTCAATCTCAAAATCTGCTTCTGCAGACTCCTTAGCCTCATGGAGATCATTAATCTCCTGCTTCTAGTTCTGCACAATAGTGCGTAGTTGCACATTACGGTCAAGCACCGCTAGATACAATGCCCTCATTGCATTTGGAGGTGTTGGCTCTAGTGCAGGTACCATCGTATTAAACGATGCTACCTCTATATCTCCCTCCACATCAATCATCATATCAAGATATGACAGCAATCCCATATCCCCGACTGAATAGTCCTCCTCTGAAAATTCCTCCTCAGGCTCGGAATCTTCTATGTTCACCACTGGTACCGCAGCTACTGGCACTGGTACTGTGTGAGACCCCAGATTTTAAGAATAAAGATTTAAATTTCTCGAAATATTTTTTTTAATATTATGGTGTGGATTTGATATAATGTTATAGTTGTGGGTAGTATTTATAAATTTTTCAAAGTATGCAAGTTGTTATATAATATTCGATTGGTCGGGGAATATTCGTTTTAATAGGGAATATTCGTACAACGACACAATCATTGGTGGACCCCACAACAGAATTATTGTCGGATTGAGAAAATGACAAAAATATTTTATTGAAAATAACAGCGAAAGTTTTACCATTAATACTGTTGAACTACTCGGTAGTAAAAGTACAGTAATACGCATGATTGTATAGTAGGACACGGTATTGATTATTGATGCTTACGTGATAAGTCACTCAGTTTTGTTTTATTGGTATTATTAATGTAATAAAACAAAAAAAATTTATATAAAACAAAATATATTTATGAAGTTATCTATTTTATTAGACAATAATTAGAATATATTATATTTTATTATGCATAGTGCCTGCATAGTGTTTGCATAGTACAATCTTTTATAAAGTTATTCGTTTTATTAGATTATAAATAGAATATATTGTATTTTATTTAAAAGATTTTGCTTTAAATATCGACCATCAGATTAAAGTAAATCAATCTAGACCATTCATGAGTTAGTTACTATGCAGTCCATTTTTCTATAAATAGAAGCTCATTCTTTCATTATTTTCTTATGAATTCACTGAAACTCTAGAGAGAGAAATTATAGAGAGAGAGAGAGAAGAAAAGTATTCTGCTACTTCACTACTCCGATATCAAGTTTCTTTTACTGTAGGGGATATTATTTGTTGTACTCGTAAGGGGTATTATTTCTTTTGTATTCATGAAGAGAACTTCTGTTATTCCATTATTTATTATTTTGTTGGAATAACCTGTATACGCGGGCTACCCTATACTTGGTGAAATTCTTCTGTTATTCCATTATTTATTATTCTGCTGGAATATCTTGTCTGTGCATTTTACGCCGGACCTGATTCCATTATTTATTATTCTATCGGAAAATCTTGTCTGTGCGTTTACGCCGGACCTGGTTCTATTATTTATTATTCTGTCAGAATATCCTATCTGTGCATTTACACCGGACCTGGTTCCATTATTTAGTATTCTATCGGAATATCATGTCGGTGCGTTTACGCATGACCTGGTTCCGTTATTTATTATTCTGTTGGAATAACTTGTCTGTGCGGTCTATCGCATGCATGGTGATTTCTTTTGTTATTCCATTCTTTATTATACTCAGTCAGTTAAAGTTTTGGCTTTTATACTCCTTGAAATTAGTGGTATATCCTTAATATTTGTGCTTCATCCAGTATATTTTCATGGAAATATTCTTCTGAGCATTCTTAAATTTTACTGCACAAAGCAGTATCATGTTGACAATTTGGACGTTATCGGTTCCTGGATAAATTAATTCTTGAACTTATTTTATTGAATTCTTATATCACTGTCATCATCCTCATGTTTATATTTCGTTGAAAGTCATTTGTGGCATGTAGTGCATAGATGGACTTGGTATGATTATAACCAGGGATTATTCGGTGTAATCAAGACTGTAATGTTACAAATGATGTGGTAAAAGTCCTCATTGGCCCGTAGTGCATTAATGGACAGTTGTTGACATGATCATGACCATTAATGAATACACGAATATACTTGGCCCGTAGTGCATGGATAATTTGTGTTTATGATACTAATGAATATCCTTGGCCGTAGTGCATGGATGATGTGGATTATTTATAAAGCTGAGTTCCAGCATTAAAAATGATGAAAAACCTTTTAAATCATAAAAGATAGTAGATTTAATTCTCTACTTGACTCTTTTAATGGATTGCTTGTTCCGCTGAAGTTAAACTTGATGTCTATTGTATTTTATCAGTTTAACATTGTTGAAGACTAATGATAATTTATTCTGCATTATCTTAGTCATAATATGTCTTACTGGGCTAGTTGAGCTCACCCTTTCTTTCACTATTCTGTTCAGGAAATGATAACTTAGCCGGGACTAGTCGGGAAACGGAGTGACTGTCCAGATGATAACATTAGTAGTCCTCACTATTCTGTTAGATAGTGTGACAAAAAATGTATTGAGGACTTATTTTGAGTTTCAATACTGTCTAGAAGACAATGTTGTATTAAAACTCACAGTTTATGTTTTGTCGTATTTTGCACGACAGTTGTATAATTAAGTTTTTATTTATATTTTGTACCATGTATTTGGCGACTCAAGATGGGTGATGTATACCTATTTTTGGGGGCGTCACATACTGGTTCTATTCTGTTCACTGACTCTTCACTCACCACGTGTATATCCCTATACATGTAGCTATCGATGGACATCTATAATAATATATAACATGTTTATTAGTACATAATACACAATAATATAAGCACCAATCACATTTAGTTTATTTAGGGTTAATTTTCATCTTTTAAATCTTTCGGTACTGAGTTTTCTCAATACTTAATTAACTCGTTCTACAAGAGTTCATGGACTTCTGACTTCTCCTTTACTAATGAGGTTATTAGCCTAAGGTTCTTCTCCCCTTAAGTTTGATAACCTAATGCTCTGATACCAACCTGTGACGCCCCCAAATCTGGGTACTTTCAACCCACAGATGTGGTGCTACATGGTACTCATAACTACACATTCATTCCATTGAACAACATCAAAATAAATGTATTTACTACATTCTTATTACAATAATAATAAATCCTTGCCCAGGTTCTGTAACCGAATACATTCTTCGTTTATCATAAGTATGATTCATACAAGCATACTAGTTTATTACAGGATAACTAATTATCCATCTTAGCCTAGTCTTTATCTTTCTTAGAACCCTCGGTTCGCTCGGCCTTAGCTGTAATCATATAATTCAAGCAAGAAGTGAGTATAACTAGCTCAGCAAGTCTAGCAATGTATAATATAAATACCACGTCGAGAATTATATGATTATTCTTCAATAACTAAACAAATAGTTATGAAGTACTATGAAACATTTGATAGCACTTTTCATTCTCATAAAACAATTCCGAAGTACATACAGTATCATAGGAATTCTGAGTAGGTCAAAAGACCATGAACATTCTCTTTAGTTTTCATTCATGAAAAAGGACAACCCGACACTAAGTCTATAAGTTCGATATATCTTACGAGCACTTCTAGGTGATCAGCCTATAGTATTCTATGTTGATCAACACTCATCCGTTAAACGTATTTATGTTTAAGTTTTGGCAACCGCACGTGCCCATCGAATAATCGATGTAAAATACTCTTGTTTATTCATACTCAGGCATACCTTTGAATACGTACCAAATAATTGGCATAGGATATCGTTATCAATTCTATGTTAAAATACTTGTAAACAAATCAATCAAACTCTTAAGAATAGTCTAGCCGAGTTAAATCTGGCATCTACTCTTTCATAAAACAATTCATGCATCTCATAACATGAATCATAGAAAACTTGGCTAACACGAAGTTTAGACAAGCGTTAAGAAAACTTGCCTTTAAGCGTCATCAAGTAAATATTCAACAATTCTCGGTCTTTACAGTCTCTACATGATATATTCAAATAGCACACTAGAATTAGCTACCAAACAATCTAATCACATTGTTTCTACCAACTTCTTTCTCTTCTATAACTTAACCAAATTTATTACATTAATAAAACTCGTTTACAGTTACTTATCACCCTTTATGGCTTATTAACGTTCATCGTTTCATTACTAATAAATCGCGTTCAATTCCTAAGGTCATCACTATATATGTGACATAAGAATGGTCTTAACATGTACATTAAGTATATAAACTTGCCCCAAAATCTTCATGTAACAATTGCATTTAAATATAACTAAGTCTTTCATTCCCCTATCTTGGCGCTGTGGCGCCGTCCCCAGGCTTATCATTGGCGCTGTGGCGCCAACTAATAGTAGCTAACCCATTGACTCGGTGCTGCGGCGCGAGACTTCTTCTTACAAGTGGCGTTGCGGCGCGACTTGGTAGTGACTAACTCTCCGACCCGGCGCTGCGGCGTGAGGTTTTTAAGCTTGGGGTGGCGCTACGGCGCCGACTCTGAGCCCTGGAAAATTTCTAAGTTTTCTTATTTCAATTCTTTTCGGACTCCTAACTTGGTCGTTATAAGTCAAAATTGGCTCGTTCAAAAGTTGTTATCTTACATATCTCATGTACTTCGATTTCATTTGGATAAACGTAGTTTTTAAATCAGTTAACAATGAATTCACTATTTAACGTTTTATTACGCGTTCGTGAACGTTCATAACTCGTTTCTTTGTTTTAAGTCGAAATTCGATGATTCTTGAGTCCACGACTCTCAAATACATTATGCTACATTGTGCCATTGAAAACAAAGGTTTCCAAGTTAAGCAACAATTTTGACTACTAATTCGGGAATTCTACGATTTCGACGTTTAACACCTAATCTCGTAAATTTCTCCATAACTTCGTTACTCGAGTTTTATACGCTAAATCAATTGGAACCAATCCATTAATTCATTATTTATAACCTAACGAAGCAAGATGCACATAACCTATGATGGTTTTTAATTTGTCCATCAACAACCAAATAAACGCTTATTGGTTTTCTTCGCTTAATATTACTTAAACGCTTATGATTCTTAATCATACATGACTTATAATGTTTTAATCCACTATTATCCATCCTTACTACCCCGGAAGAGACATGCTCCACCAATTCATACTTCTCTAAGAAAAGAAAATGAAAAGGATCGAAGACTAATATTTATGTAATATTACCTTAACGTTCTTCACGTTCTTGAATAAAGCTTGAATGTTTTGCTTAGATTGCTATCGAGTTAAAGCTCTTTTCTGTCTCTCAATATAATGTATAGAGTTGGTGAAAACAACCAAATGAACAACTCTAGCCTTCCTTTTATAGAAAAATCTAATAGAGGGCGAATTGGTCATTATGCTAACCTCCTTACTATTCATTTTCTTCCTCACCAAGTAAAGTTACTTTATTTGGCCACCAAGTGGCCGGCCCACCTTGCTTCTTAGGTCTCCCCATGGGTTGCCCCATGGGTTTTACCCATCCGGTGACCCATCGGTTCGATCTGCAGTTTAGTTTCTTGGTTTGGGCCTTAGAATAAATCATATTGGGCTTATTTTGGGCTTACCTTAACAATGCATTGGGCTTGACATAATCCAAGTCAAATTGGATTTAACAAAGTTCATAAACTCAAAGTCCAATAAGACTAATCATATTTTACTCGTACAATTCTCATATTCTCTTCGTATATATTCGTATTATACATCGTAATAATATTCATACTATACTCGTATAATAACTAGTATCATACTCATATTCCCTACGTATAATAACCCTAATCATTATATAGTAATTAATTTCTCGAAAAACTATTATTTTCGTTTTGGAAATTCAAAACAATTAATCCTAGCACATAGCCAGAATCCTAACCACATCCGCACATTCTAAGTTATAGAACGACCTTCAAATAACTTACTCACATAAATAAATAATTAAATTCATTTAATTCAAATGCTCAAATAAAATTTAATTCACATAAAGATTCGATTTTCTCGGGCGTTACACTTGAAGGCACGAAGTAACGAAAAATTAGATTAAAATTCTTAAAATACAACATTAGCTAAACATTTTTTGTAACCTAAAATAACTTACAATCACACGTAACAATTATCATAATTCACCGCACCACCAAAATAATTAATTTTTCTTTAAAAATAGATATCACCTAAACTAGTCTACAAAACTTACAAATCATCAATAACAATTTTTATAATTCACCACACTACCATAATAACAATTATTATTATTAATGTTATTATTATTATTATTATTATTGTTGTTGTTGTTGTTGTTGTTGTTGTTGTTGTTGTTGTTGTTGTTGTCGTTGTTGTTATTATTATTATTGTTATTATTATTATTATTGTAATTATTATTGTTATTATTATTATTATTGTTATAATTATTGTTATTATTATTGTTGTTATTATTATTATTATTACTATTATCATAATTATAATTATTATAATTATTATTATTATTACTAATATTACTATTATAGTTATAATAATAATAATTATTATTACTATTATAATAATAATTTTAATTTTAATTTTAATTTTAATTATAATTTGAATTATTCTTATAATAATAATAATAATAATAATAATAATAATAATAATAATAATAATAATGTTATTGTTATTATTATTGTTATTATTGTTATTATTATTGTTATTATTGTTGTTATTATTATTACTATTATCATAATTATTATTGTTATTATTATTACTATTATCATAATTATTGTTGTTATTATTATTACTATTATTATTATTATTATTATTATTATTATTATTATTATTATTATTATTATTATTATTATTATTATTATTATTATTATTATTATTATTATTATTATTATTATTATTATTATTATTATTATTATTATTGTTATTATTATTATTATTACTATTCTTATAATTATTTTTATTTTTATTTTTATAATTATTTTGATTATTGTAAATACTCGAAATTTTCTACACACCTGTTACTGACATTGCAGGAGGGCAGCTTCGTCTTTCAGAGATAACCCTGGAAGACAACTCATATCCAGTCCAGAAACTACCGGAAGTTCAGTTTCAACCCCGGAACACATACCAGGAGTATCAGTTCCAACCTCGGAGATAACCCTAAGGCATGCAGCTCCAATACTGGATATTCCACCAGAGAAGGCCGATTCATTCCGGAGATAACCCCGAGATATTCAGTCTCAGTCCCGACACTGGGAATAGCAGCACTAACCTTTGAGATAACCCCAAGGAACGCAGTTGCAGTTCTGGAGATAACCCCGAAAATGCTTGGTTCAAATCCATGCAAACAGCTTCAGAACACTCAGCAAAAGCCTCGAGGCACTCAGTACAAGACCCGGGGATAACACCGGGAAGACAGGCATACCTCATAGATGACACTGAGGACCTTCAACACTTGCAGCAGTCCAATCTCAGAGATAACCCTGAGTAATGTCTGCTTTATCAGCCCAAGCAGGAGATAACCCCGGTGAGGGGCAAAGTCATCATCTTACCACCTTGATGCCACATCGCACCGTCTCAACATTTCAGACATACATTTCTACATAGCAATATCCCACAAGAACCAAGGAAGTCCAATCCCGAGTGACTATTGCGTAAGGCAACGAATAAAATTTGAAGCTTGAAGACCGGAGGGCATGGTCCCATCTTCCTGACTTCGTACAACCTCTAATCCCATGTCATTGCGTAACTCTCGACAATGGCAGTCCGAAATAGGTCCTATACACCTCAGTCGGATGCTCGGATTGAAGTTCTGAATGTTTGAGCGGACATCATGTTACATGCATACACGTACTTCGAGACGGTGGGACCCGCGAAGCTCGGGGCACCCCGGGCAGTCGCAGGTACATCTGCGGCTAGCCCCCCTCTATAAATATAGGGCTTGGGGTGGCCATTTTGAAAGAGAAAAAGGCGAGGAAGCCCTATCCAATTTGCTCTGTACATACCCTAAACTGAGTGCTTTCTCATTTTAAACACTTGTAAGCTCATATATAGCTACTTTTTACCAGCGGGAGCCGAGTGTTCATCCACTAAAAGCTATAGAAGTCTTCTTTGGCAGCTCACTGCAAGCCTTCTTACACACTTTAAAGCCTTTCTCTTCATCTTTGCACACACTATTCTTCACGTTGAGAGTCGTGTTGCGTGTATATGTCCGAACTTCGGTTCATGATTTCATTTCAGTATGTATCTATATATATATATATATATATATATATATATATATATATATATATATACTTACATATATATTTATATATATGGACTAACATTATCGAGTTATGCCTCGATTGAGCCTAAACTTATGTCTAGAGCGTTCAATTGCTTTCGTATACATATATACTTATATATATGAACCGTGTGTCGAACTCTGTTCGATGAGCCTAGACTTGCGTCTGGAGCATTTAATTGCTTATATATATATATATATATATATATATATATATATATATATATATATATATATATATATATATATATATATATATATGAACTGTTGTCGAACTTTGTTCGATCCCGCCTAGAGTTTACTTCGTGGCGGTTGACCGTTTTTATTGCTTTCTGTACATTTCGTCCCGCCTGGAATTTCCTCCGTGGCGATGGATCGCTTTTACAGCTTTATTTAAATTTTGGATCGCCCATGGAGGTGCTTCGTGGTGGTTGATCATGTCAATATATATATATATATATATATATATATATATATATATATACCGCTTTTATATATTTACATTTTCGATCCCCCATGGAGGTGCTTCGTGGTGGTTGATCATGTTTGTATATATATATATATATATATATATATATATATATATATATATATATATATATATATATACAACTTTTGTATATATATAACTGCTTACAGCTTTCATATAAACTACGTTATCATGTGAGCCTAGGAATCATGTGATCACAGATTCAGTCTACTGAATCTAGATTCGGTTCCCGTGATGGACATTTTGAGCTGTAAGCAGCTTATAAATTATTCACGGTGTTTGGATTTCCTCAGATGGTTTTCACGCCCACGAGGAGTTCGGCACCGCTTTGTACATTATTTTCTCGAAGATGCTTTGCATCTCGAAAATATAAGCAATCAAGCCGAACATTTAATAAAATGGAAGTGTAAAAGGTCTCAAATACTATTGAGCATCAGGGTTTGAAAAACCGCTTTTATAAAACTTTACTGATATATCTTGTTTAAAATTGAATTTTTACACAAATTCAAACCTTTTGTATATTGGTGCGAACGAGGCCTCGTACTACTTTCAAATAACAACACATTGACCCATGCACATACACATTCATATAACAGTTTCTTAAAAAGTGGCGGTCACCGTGGAAACACGGATGTCGGGGGGTGCCTAACACCTTCCCTCCACATAAGCAAGTCCCCGGACCCTAATGAATCTCGATTTCACAGACCTGTTTAGTAGTGTCACATCATTGGGTTAATATGCAAACCTTTTCTCAGTTGTGTTGGTACATCAAGTTAAAAAACTAATTGGCGGCTCTTATAGTCCAATCGTTGACATATACATGTCGAAACTTTTTCGCTTATTTTTTTAAACAAATCTCACCTAACATGAGAACACAGAAGAACAAGAATAGAAAATGGATAAATAAAAATCCCGACGTCGACAGGTGGCGACTCTACTGGGGATAATCAGTAAGATGACTTAAGCCGCTATTACAAGCTTTTCAAAACTGTTATATGCTTGTGTGTGGATGTTGCATTTACATTTATGATGAATATGTACGAATGCATTTTTACTGCACTGCAATATATATGTATGTGATATTATTGCTTCGCACATGTCATCATTTTCATAAACGGTGAGACACATTGTATGTGAATGTATGTTGTGTGGTTCCTCCACCAGGAGGCTATCTTATCGGTGTTTGATTACTGGACTCGTAGGAAGACTAATTCCAACGAGGCTCAGGAAAGGCACCACCCAAATTCGCTCCAGTTGAAAGACCGAATTAACTTCCCATTGAGTAAATTGCGATGATTTGGGAACCTTCACGCCAAAAAGCCGTGAGAGTAACCTAAGATAGGTCAGCCTCTGATAAACCAAATGCGGAGGAAAGTCTCTTCATGCTTTCTCATTTCAAATTACTCGTAAAGTCAATTACTTGTAATTTCATTCTATATTCACCTCTGTGTAATGAGAAATATGGAGAAAATGTGCATACTTAAATTAACATGCTATCATGTATTACAAATAGCTAACATCCATTTTGCAGGATAAAATTCCTAAAACGGACACATCACATAGCATGTAAACATTTACACATTCCCTAAGACTAAACTATGCAAGTCTTTTGTAGGGAAGCAATCGGACCCACTACCCGTTCAAAGTCCAAAAAGGCCTGGGGCCTACAACCAATCATGTCTTCATCTGACCAGTTTAATCCAGTTTCTCGTGAAGAATTTAATGGATTAAGTAGACAAATTACAGATTTGGCTATTCTGCTTAAAGAACTACATCAGTCTACTCAAGGTACGAAGATACCCATACATGCTGAATCCTCTGTACATGGAGGAACCCAAGGTTCTGATAAAGTCATTACAGTACCTGAGCTCCAGTTAGATACAACCAACAAAATTCATGATACCACCCATCTCAAAGGAGATCTAGACACCGGTGAAATCAGGAAAAAGGTCCTTCAAATGGCAGAAACCCTTCGTTCTATCAAAGGAATTGGAGCACATGGGATTGTCTCATATGCTAAACATTGTATATTCCCTGGTGTTCATTATCCAGAGAAGTTTAAAACTCCTGACTTCAAAAAGTATGACATGTTAGGAGATCCTTACACACATTTGAAGGTGTTCATTGGAGAAATTGGATCTTATATAGAGGACGAGAAGCTCAGAATGCAGCTGTTCCAAAAGAGTCTGACTGAAGAAGCCCATTCATGGTATACCAGATTAGACAAACTCAAAGGTCTATAGCTGGGAAGAGCTAGCTCATACCTTCCTTACTCAATATAGCTTCCAGTCTCAGATGGCTCCTGACCGGTACCAGATTACTAAGGTCAAGAAATAATTCAATGACTCTTTCAAAGATTATGCTCAAAGGAGGAGGCGCCTTGCTGGTCAAGTGATTCCTTCTATAACAGAGTCAGAAATGGTCATGACCTTTATCGACATACAATAAGCTCCTTTCTATGAGAGAGTTTTAGCAGGCATTGGTAAACCATTTTTTGAAATGATTAAACATGGAGAGATGGCTGAGATGGGTTTGAAGTCAGGAAAGATTCAAGACCTAGCCTCTCTTAAAGCTGTTGTTGAACACATCCAATCCGGAAATTATGGAAACAACCCCCGGAGGGTCCATAAAAAGAAAGAGGAGGATGTTTCCTTGATACTACAAGGTCAAAAGGGCAATCAGAATATGCCTATTCAGAGGAGAAATTACACTCCCTTTCAAGCACATTCTTCAAACCCTCCATTGCCTAAGGGTGTAGAAGTCAAACGCCCTCGAGTGTTCACACCCCTAGGAGACTCACTCGAGAACATTCTCAATCTTCTGACCACTCAGAAGAAAATTACGCATCTTCTTCCACCAACCGACCCTAATCGGAAGGGTTTCAATGCTGCTCGAAAATGTGCTTATCATGACGGGGCACCTGGGCAAGATACTCAAGATTGTTGGGCCTTGAAACACAAGATCCAAGATTTGATAGACAATGGTGAGATCGTGGTCACCAAACCAGATCAACCTCACGTACAAGATAACCCTCTTCCTCTACACAAAGAGGAAAAGGTCAACATGATTAATTGGAGCAATGGACATAGTTCCGATTTTAACTGTGAATTATCCCAGATCATCAAAGACGGTGTTGACAAATGGGATTATGCAAGTTCATGTTTATGATGGAACGAAAGATGAAAGCTCTGTGTATGCAGATTGAGCAATTGGCCAGATTGATGACCTATCAGCATCAAGTCACACGCCAATTAGTCAGCCAGGAGCATGCTAGTCTCCACCCCTTGGTTATGAATACTCCCTCGTCACCTTCAAAATATGAAAAATTAGAGGACAAAGTAACGAAGAGAGCAATTGCCAAAGCCCGTCAGGATTTTACCAATAGAAGGGAATTTACATACATGGGCCAACCTATGGAGGAGATACTTCAGATGCTAATCAATGAAGGAAGGATTACGTCCCTTCTACCTCCAATTAATCCCCGTTCAGGATTGTTTAATTCTAATGGAGCATGTCAGTATCACTTCCATTCTCGCGGTCACAGCACGGAAGGTTGCGTAAGTAAAGCTTAAAGTTAAATCCAGCCAAGTGTGCCTTTGGTGTTAAATCAGACAAGTTGCTAGGATTTTTAGTCAGCCACAAAGGGATTGAGCTAGATCCCACCAAAATCCAGGCCATTACGGAAATGCCCATTCCTCAGACAGAGAAGGAAATACGGGGATTTTTGGAAAGAGTTAACTTCATTAGTAGGTTCATTTCCCAACTCACAGCAACCTGTGAGCCCATCTTCAAGCTGTTAAGGAAGAACTCCTTTATGAAATGGAATGATGAGTGCCAGAAGGCCTTCCTTACAATCAAAGAGCAGCTAGTCAAAGCTCCTGTCTTGGTACCACCCAGGGATGATGTTCCCCTGTTCATGTACCTGTCCATAAGTGACAATGCCATAGGCTACATGTTGGGTCAAAAAGATGATAGAGGCCGAGAACGAGCTATCTATTACCTCAGCAAAAGATTCAACAGCAGTGAACACAAGTACACTTTGATTGAGAAGACTTGTTGTGCTTTAGCATGGGCTTCCATGAGGTTACATCATTACCTCTATGGGCACACAACCCATCTCATATCCCGCGTAGATCCTCTCAAGTACGTGTTCAGTAAGCCCATACTGAATTGCCAACTATCCAGATGGCAGTTGATTCTGCAACAATTTGACATCGTTTACGTGTCACAAAAGTCCATTAAAGGTCAAGGAATCACGGATCAACTGGCTTCCGCTCCTTGA
The DNA here is from genome assembly GCA_016801055.1 of Panax notoginseng. Lineage (NCBI taxonomy): Eukaryota > Viridiplantae > Streptophyta > Magnoliopsida > Apiales > Araliaceae > Panax > Panax notoginseng. The sequence continues at coordinate 207,785,932 of CM029013.1, read as the reverse complement.
GGGGATTTTAAACCCTTAGACACGTACTTCCCCGATAAAGGGGTAATGGCAATTCAGCAACACCATTAGTAAGATACACGCCAAACATGGAACATGTATTTTGATGGATCTGTTAATATGGAAGGTTCTAGAACTGGAGTAGTTCTAGTATCCGGTAGGGGGGAGCAGTATCCCGCCGTCGTCAAATTATAGTTTGTGAGCACCAACAACATAGCTGAGTATGAAGGCTATATCATGGGGCTAAAACTTGCCCGTTCAATGGGCATCAGACGGTTAACTATCTTTGGGGATTCTGAGTTGGTAGTCAAACAATCCATGGGAATCTATCAAACCAAAGAGCTACATTTGCTGTTACCATCGACAAGTTTTACCGATGGCTTCAGAGTTCGAAGAGATCTTCTTTCTACGCATTCCTCATAATAGGAATGACTTAGCAGATGCGCTAGCAACTTTGGCCTCCTTGATTCACATACCTGACAAGGAACACATGTCAAGTGTCACATTTACCCTGCAAAAGGCACCAGCCTATGGGAACTATGTTGGAGAAGTATCAGATGAACTACCTCCCATCAAACAACCTTGGTATCAGCATATCAAGGAGTACTTATGAGATGGATCTACACCCGCTGAGGAGAGCCCGACTGAGAAAAGGCGAATCCATCGACTTGCTATGAAATTTTATCTGAGCGGAGATGCACTCTACAAAAGAGATGCAGGACTAGGTCTCCTCAGATGCCTGGACAAACACCAAGGTCAAAGACTCATGGATGAGATCCATGGTGGAGTCTGTGGCCCACATATGAGTGGCCCTCTACTTGTAAAGTAGATCCTCATAACAGGACATTACTGGCTTTCTCTCAAGGCTTATTGCAATGACCACGTCAGGAGATGTTATCAATGCCAAATTCATGAGAATGCTATCCACGCCCCTCCACGGGAGCTCCACAATATGAGTGTGCCTTAGCCCTTCTTAATGTGGGGAGTGGACGTGATCGGACCCATCGAGCCCAAAGCCAGTAATGGACATCGCTTTATCTTCACCATGATCGATTACTTCACCAAGTGGGTAGAAGCAACCTCCTTCCCTAGGGTTACCAAAGAGGTCATCATTACGTTCATCAGAAATAATGTTATTTATCGATATGGACAACCAGAGGTGATTGTATCAGACAATGCTAAGAACCTCAATAACAAAATGATGGAGGAGTTATGCAGTAAATTCCACATTAAACATCTTAACTCCGTCATCTACCGTCCAAAGATGAATGGTGATGTTGAAGCGGCTAACAAATATATCAAGAAGATCGTGCAAAAGATGTCCGCCAACCACAAAGGATGGCCTGACTTATTGCATCTTACTCTGTTAGCCTACAGAACATCAATGCGCACTTCAACTGGGGTAACCCCCTATGCATTAACCTATGGGATGGAAGCAGTACTCCCCATAGAAGTGGAAATGGAATCCCTCAGAGTGTTGATAGACGCTCAGCTGGATGAAGACCAATGGGTATAAGACAGGTATAAACAATTATCTTTAATAGATGAAAGGTGAACCACGACTATATTCCATGGTCAGTTATATCAATAAAGGATCGCCCGATCCTACAACAGAAAAGTTCGGCTACGGCAGTTTAAACAACATGACTTGGATTTGAAGAAGATCATCGACAACCAAGATCAGTCTAAGGGAAAATTCGCTACTAACTGGGAAGGCCCATTTGTTGTCAAAGAGGTCTTTACAGGAGGTGCTCTCAGATTGCAGGAAATGGATGGAGATGAATTTTCACAACTCATTAACTCGGACACCGTGAAACGATACTATGTCTGAAGTTACCATCAAACAAAAACATCCTAGTGTTGGATCATCATATCACCAGTAATTCTGATTTTTTTAACCCTTCACTACATATAACTTTTTTCAACTCTGCGCCCCTCAGGGAAACACACTTTTCAAGCCAACATCATGGTTTTCGGATCATCTGATCCTTTCCTCTCCACTTGGTTTTTTAACCCTTACTCAACTTCGGTTATCCCACTAGCGATTGAACCTTTCACACTTGCAGTTTGTCCCCAAACTCGGGATCAAACTTTTCACACCTGCAGTTTATCCTGAACTTAGGATTAAACTTTCTTCCTCCGCAGTTTGTCCTCCACATAGGATCAAACTTTTCGTTGGCTACAAATCGTCCTGAGGGGCGAACTACGTCGACCTGATCTCCTTGATACACGGGAATACGTAGGTAACCTTTTATATGGCCCGGTCGCAATAAAACAAAAACATTTCTACACCCTTCTCCTTACAAAAATAAAAACAACAAAAACATTCCTACACCCTTTCTGCCACATACAGCGTTAAACCTCTTACACCAGGTTCGAACTATGCTGACCTAATCTCCTCTTCAATAGGAGTACGTAGGCAGTCATTCATGGTTCAGTCTAACCCCCTGCCAAAACATAAATACTTGTCAACAGTACTGGGATCAAACTTCAATCCACCATATTTCATTGGCTTCAAACCAAAGGGATGGAATTACCTGACCCCCCCATGTAAACAGGAGACTCGTCGACCATCTAAGCTACAGTTGTACCTTGAAAAGCAATACCAATCCATAAGAGATTGAATTAACTAGGCTCCTCCTAAATAGGAGTACTGGCGACCATCTGTGGTGCGGTCAACCTCAGAGAGGAAAGCCATACTCCTCTCCACATTTCCATACAGAAATCAGTCCTAAGACACCAAAGATGGTGGAGAATGCACAGATTAATGATCCATTTTGAACTATCCAGAGGCAAATCAATGTCCATCTATCAAGGAGGAATTCATAATACATCTAGATCACAAGCCCTGAAGAAGCATGTAAATATCAAGCAAGTATTCAGACATATCTAAAAGGAAGTGAAAAAAATATATTTTCCTGCTATATATAATACTATTTGATATACACAATATAAACTGTACATGACAAAATGTCTAAGCTAGTCTGTGCAGGAAAATACAAGGCTATCTACAGATCGGTATGCATGCGGGCTAGTAGATCTAACATAGCATCTCTATCCGAAGAAGGAGGTAACGCTGTGGTCTCTTGTACAAGAGTGTCCACATGAGCCAGCAAGTCTGAGGCCATATGCATGGTGACACGGTGCTCATCTATATACGCACTCATCTCAATAAGCATACCAGTGGTCAGGGATCTCACTGAAGTATTGTCTGTAACAGCTACATCCCTATCAGATAGGGCAGCATCCCGCTCAACGATCACGGCATCTCTAGGTGATTTGGCCGCATCTCGCTCAACAACAGTGGCATCTCTACGAGCTAACGCCCTGTCTCTCTATAATAGAGTTGCGTCTCTCCCATCAAGAGCTGTCAACATCAGGGCTCTAGCCTGATCTCTCTTAAAGGTCATCAAATGAAGACTCTGCTCAAAGTACTGTGCCAAATGCTAGATCACAACAGTACTAGTACTGGGAGAATCTAAGAGAGCTGCTGGCAACCCAGTAAATGGCTTTTCCTCGGTGTGAGAATCAATGTCCTTCATGGGCTCTCCACCATCTAAATCCATACTCGGCACTGTGGATACTGCCACAGCTGATGAAGTCTTTGTCTCCATCCACGCAGAATACTCTGGCGAACAAGTCGGATGGCTAATAGAAAAAGCAGCTATCTCACGCTAATCCCATCAAGCATACACTCGGGATCGGTCCTCTGCTGACAAGTGGCGAGAAGCTAAACGCTGACCTAACACCCCATCAAAAGGATGAAAGTCCTAGAACTGGTCAAACTGCGACATCAAGACCAGCGGGTGGTAGGTAGTCATGCCCCTCAAACCAGCCAAAGGGAGATAATCCATGCTTGGAGCATTAGTAATGAAACTGTAGGGCGAATTGAGCCCTGTACACGGCAAGATAGCAAATGGATCTCCTATCCCAACTAGGAAAACGGACCAAGATGCAGGATCTGTACACTCCGTAGGCTAGAAGGAATACGACATAGCTATCTCATGGGTAAAATAATACCCGTGTCGTCTGAATGTGCCAATCGATCTCAAGTGTGACATAAACCACACATACAGTATGACCGAACTACCTGTGAATACCCTTGTAGGGTAAGTCATGTAGAATGTGGCCGACCTCAGTGTCTCTGCCATGATCATCGAAATAATGGTACGACCCTCCCTTAGTGCTCTCACAGCCATGATGACACCGATGTCCAACTCATCCATGTATCGTGGCATGTACACATATAATAATACACACAACAGTAATACATCTATCCTGGCCAAACGCCACTGGTCCTCTGGTATGGTGAAATCCCCAGAATGTCGAGCATAGCTGTCCTCATAGCCAAATTTGTCAATCAGAAAATGATGGAATATCACGTGGCCGGATGTGATCTCATCCTGCACAACTCTTTGCCTCAGCCCGGTGAGAGTTATAAACTGTCGACTCATGTCACCAATGACCATATGTACACAAGGTATGTCAAGTGGTAGCATCGTCAAACGTGCACACTAGTCTAAAGTTAGAGTTAACTCCTGGTCCCAAGCTGGAAAACCTACCTCCCCGGTACCCAGTGCTCCAACATGCCCTCCATAAATCCAGCGGGAACCTGAAACATTAAAAGGGTCATGGTATACTGCAACAGCTGATCTACGGTCACCCTATCTAAGGGTGACATACTATCATACCAGTATCTCATACGGGATGCCACCAATAATGGCGAGGTATGATCTATGTGGCTGACTGTCCAAGAAGACATCTGTGTGGGCCGTATCATAATACCATCCAGGGGTCAATGCTGAATATCTAGGACATACATACATATGCATAACATGATACATGCATAATAGATAATAGATGGTAATATGATGCAGGGAATAGAAGATAGTATATACATTCCTAAATACATCATTATCTATATACATCATCTCTGTACAGCTAAAAATATAGGGAAATAGGGCATAGACGCCTTACTACTAACAGAGGCCTATCAAAAGATATAGCAAGAATGGGGCACAGCCACCCAATATCTAACAGAGGCCTATAAAAAGAGATAACGAGAATACACATTAGAAGAAGATAATGGTGTCAATATCTATATCATCAATCCTGTCTACCTGATGTAACTCCTCCTGAGTCACTGGATCTCTATCAATAGGGATATTAGGCTTATACAAAGGAGGATCTGCACCGACAAAGCCAAATGGGTCATCTGAGGGGCCAGCTCATATGCTGGAAGGATCAAACGAATCTACCTCTGCCGGATCTCTGCGCAAATGCCAAATAAAGAAATTGGACTAGTCCAGTCGTTGGGTCAGGCTGTCAATCTGTGTCAGATTAGTCGGATCTCGAACACAGGATAGCCAATCCGTTATCATCACGGATCTTGGAACCGTATCCCCCATGAACTGAGTGGCGCGGGTTTGGGCTCCAATGGTATGAGGGATCCACCAATGTTTGAATACATCTTGAATACAGGGACCCTCTGATAATGCAAAACTATCAACACCCAACAATGGGATATCAATGACGGGTAACTGTGAAATAGGCCAATAACACCTGGCAGGAGGAAAGATCGGTATACAGATCTCTCCTGTGGTGCTCCTAATAGCACGCTCTCCTAAATAGAGCTCCCATCCTCCATCTGTGAAGAGAGGAATCCTACGAGTGGAAATCACGTGCTCAACACCAGTCGGGTACCCATCCTCAAATCTAGTGGCTAAGTGCTCCCCAGAATAGGGAATCCATGTGATGACATCAGCTGTCAACAACTCCAGCTATAGGCGACAATGAGTGAAATCCTCAACCACATGGACCTCTGCTAGTATGAAATGATGCCATCACCGTCCTCATGGATAGGTATCCAACCCTAATACACTCACAGGACATAAACATGGAAGCCTCTTATAGGTCCAAAACTGCCAATACAAAGATAAACATCTACTGTCAGTTAACACTCTTAACCTGTACATGGTAAATTACAAGAGAAATACCCACCGACAGAAATGGGTAAAATCCTAACCAAGCCTCGGTCAAGCCCTGCGAGTGCATACGTATGCCCCTGAGGAAATAGGCAAAGGTGTAGGAATCCCAATCATACTCTCCAATATGGTTCACATGTTGCGTGGTGCTGATCAAAGCGAACGACACAGTAGAAGAGTTATCTGCTATGAAGCAGCCCCTAATGATCATCAGGAACAATCATTAAAGAATGTGATCCATGGCTCTGGCATCAGCTGGTATGGCCTCGCTCAATAGCCCACTCATAGCATCTACGCTCAAAGGACCCGTATAGGCAGTCCTGCCCTTGAGCACCTCCGTCAGAACTCCTAACAAGGATCTGATGGTAGTCGAGGTAATATTCACCGTGCAAGGCACTAGTGCCCCTCCAACCTCCATACCTGTGATGAACTGCCAATCCTTCGGTGTCATCATCACCTCATAGTCTAGCAAATGGAGTGACTGAGTCTGGTGAAACCAGCACTCAGACAATGCCCTAAAGTAACCCTAGCGACAGCGACGGGGAAGGATGGAAAAGAACGCCCCAAATCCCCAGTCATACACAATCGCTCTATAGTCAGGATGCAGAGCCTGATACATGGAGTGAATGCTGAACCAGTTCCCTCGAGGTTGTGTAAAGCTGGGAACCAACATAAAATGTAGATCGACATTAAAATCCTTTACTCCTCATCAATAGGAAAAGAAGGAAGGTTAAGATCTAACGTTATATACATCAAGGGATGTCGACTCAGATCACCCATAAGATCTGGGTTTGCCACCTGAATACTCGGGAGATCCCTACGGGGAACATGTGCAGTAGGAGTGGGGTCCGCAACCGGAACATCCTCCTCCTCCTCCTCGTCCTCAACGTCCTGTACATCAACCCGGACTGGACGTATCACCGCCTCCACCAGACGATGAGGTTGTCTAACAGAATGGGGTCGAGGTACTTCAGAAGCCCTCCTCCGTACACCAGAAGTGGTCCTACGAAAACTACTCAGCTGATTCGAATCCATAATATCTAAACAATAAGTCTCCAAATCACCTCAGAAAGGGTGTGGTATTCTCTAACCTGGAGCTTTTCAAAATGCATTTTATGACTACATGCATGCATACATTACTTTAACATACATCTACAATAGAGTTAAAAATGCATGACTACTCAATGCCTACATTTTGAAATTTTTTGTCATAGTTTCCTCTATAAATAGGACTATCCACATGCACATAAGCATGGCTAGGTGGCCATTCAGTAGCATACATGGCCACAGTCATATACATACTATTTGCATTAAAAAGTCAAAGTCATCAATCCATAAGGGCAGCCTAATGACCAAGATTACTTTACATTTTTACATTTTGCTCCTTTGTCCTCAAATAGGATAAGAAATAGCAGAAAAAGGTGCCAATTTGACTATTTTAAAAGTCAAATTTTTTCATATCATTATATTCAGCATGGTTTAATACTAACATTTATTATGTTGAATATTTTTTATCAAGTCATTTGAGCATGCATATTTACTACTATGTGTTTAGATGCATTTTATATAAAAAGTCATTTTCCAACGGATAAAAACTGGAAAAGAAGACATGCATACCTGAATAGTGTAGAACACTTGTACAATGACATAATTTGCAGAAAGTCACCCGAACTAAGCAGATCTGAAGAAGAGCTCTTGGATTTCCTTTGCGGCGCAACTTGAAAATGACTGACGAACGCAACATGCAGGCATTTAGTAGCCACGGCTGGCCGTAGACCACCTGTGGCTACTATAGGTGTACCTGTGGCACCCTTATATGGGTCCCACCCCTCCGGCTCGGCCCAGTTGGAGTTGTAAACGAGTTCTCACAAGTTAAAAAGGCCAAATCAGAGATAAAAATGCTACGCGATTGAGCGAAATAGCCTGAAATCATGGTTTTCCTGGGCCCGATGATCTTAATAGTTGCAGATCACATTCGGCAATACTGCACAAAGGTCCAATGCCGTCAGTTTAGGGTCATCACTCTCAAGTATATCCCCGGTGGGGGTTACAACGCATGGTCATCTGTCCAAAAATAGATCCCCGACGGAGGTTACAATGCATATTTGCCATTGATACACATGTCAATGAAGGTCAAGCAACCTTGACTTCAGTTCAACCATTGGCAAGTAAACCCAACTATGCATCGGAAGTCATCCGATGATTGCATCAGTTGATATACATCAACAAAGGTCAAGCAGCCTTGGCATTTATCTTCAGTAGGGAGTTCATCCGTTGATGTACACGTTAGCAAAGATCAAGTATATCCCCCCGGCAGGGGTTATAACGCGTGGTCAGCCATTGGTTCACAAGTCAAGGAAGGTCAGGCAGCCCTGACAACACATACTGTTGGCAGTAAATCCAACAGAACATTGAAATTTCCTGGCAATACAGACCAGGAAGGATCAACACCATTGAGGAGGATCGATGATGGATTATGTTATACACATCCTCAAACAAACAAAGCTTTATCCCCACAGATCTTTTGTACAGGAGAGGCACGTCTTCGGAATAAAGTCTGCATCAAGGATTCATGACTTTAGTGATAACCCCAATGTCAACAATCCTAGGGATTCCTGTTAGCTGTGGATCGAACATCCATGACAGTTCGTCAGGCTGGTTATTTATTGTCATCCCCGGTAGAAGCAACAGGGAGCCGACAATCATCCCCATCATGTGGAAAAATAATACATATGCATCATATTGCTACGCATAGCATCATATTTATCTTATTACATTTCAAGTGTCTAGAATTCTTTATCATATCTATGCCATTACATTGCATGAAAATGATATAGAGGGGTATCTGTAGACACTCAAATCTTTCTGCACACCTGTTATTGACATTGCAGGAGGGCAGCTTCATCTTTCAAAGATAACACCGGAAGACAGCTCATATCCAGTCCGGATACTACCGGAAGTTCAGTTTCAATCTCGGAACACATACCAAGAGTATCAGTTCTTACCTCGGAGATAACCCTGAGGCATGCAGCCCCAATATCGAAAATTCCATTGGAGATAGCCGATTCATCCAGGAGATAACCCCGAGATATTCAGTCTCAGTCCCGACACCGGGAATAGCAGCACTAACCTTGGAGATAACCCCAAGGAATGCAGTTATAGTTCTTGAGATAACCCCAGAAATGCTTGTTTCAAAGCCATGCAAACATCTTCAGATCACTCGGCAAAAGCCCCGAGGCACTTAATACAAGACCCGAAGATAACACCGGGAAGATAGGCATACCTCAGAGATGACACTGAGGACCTTCAACACTTGCAACAGTCCAATCTCAGAGATAACCCTGAGCAACATCTGCTTTATCAGCCCAAGCCGGAGATAACCCCGATGAGGGGCAAAGTCGTTATCTTGCCACCTTGACGCCACATCGCACCGTCTCAACACTTCAGACATACATTTCTACACAGCAATGTCCAACAAGAACCAAGGAAGTCCAATCCTGAGTGACTATTGCGCAAGGCAATGGATAGAATTTGAAACTTAAAGACCGGAGGGCATGGTCTCATCTTCCTGACTTTGTACAACCTCTAATTCCATGTCATTGTGTAACTCTCGACAACGGTGGTCCGAAATAGGTCTTATACACCTCAGTCGGATGCCCGGATTGAAGTTCTAAAAGTTTGAGTGAACATCGCATTGCATGCGTGCACATACTTCGAGACGGCAGGACCCGCAAAGCCCGGGGCACCCTAGGAAACCGCAGGTACATCTGCGACTAGCCGCGGTTACACCTGTGGCTCCCCTCCTCTATAAATATAGGGCTTGGGGTGGCCATTTTGAAAGAGAAAATGGCGAGGAAGCCCTGTCCAATTTACTCTGTACACACCATAAACTGAGTGCTTTCTCATTTTAAGCACTTGTAAGCTCATATATAACTACTTTTTATCGGCAGGAGCCGAGTGTTCATCCACTTAAAGCTATAGAAGTCTTCTTTGGCAGCCCAATTTAAGACTTCTTACACACTTTAAAGCCTTTCTCTTCATCTTTGCATACACTGTTCTTCATATTGAGAGTCGTGTTACGTGTGTATGCCCGGACTTCGGTCCGTGGTTTCATTTCAGTTTGTATATATATATATATACATATATATATATATATATATGGACTAACATTATCGAGTTATGCCTCGATTGAGCCTAAACTTATGTCTGGAGTGTTTAATTTCTTTCGTATACATATATACTTATATATATATATATATGAACTGTGTGTCGAACTCTGTTCAATGAGCCTAGACTTGCGTCTGGAGCGTTTAATTTCTTTTGTATATATATATATATATATGAACTGTTGTCGGACTTTGTTCGATGAGCCTTGGTTTTATATTCGGTACGTTTATCGTGTTTATACATACACATATATATATATATATATATACACATATATATATATATATATATATATATATATATTTACATTTCGTCTTGCCTAGAGTTTACTTCGTGGCGGTTGACCATTTTTACTGCTTTCTATACATTTCGTCCCGCCTGGAGTTTCCTCCGTGGTGGTGGATCGCTTTTACAGCTTTATTTACAATTCAAATTCCCCATGGAGGTGCTTTGTGGTGGTTGATCATGTCAATATATATATATATATATATATATATATATATATATATATATATACCTCTTTTATATATTTACATTTTCGATCCCCCATGGAGGTGCTTTGTGGTGGTTGATCATGTCTGTATATATATATATATATATATATATATATATATATATATATATATATATATATATATATATATATTTATAGTTTTTATATATATAACTTCTTACAACTTTCATATAAACTACGGTATCATGTGAGCCTAGGAATCATGTGATCACATATTCAGATGGTTTTCATGCCCACGAGGAGTTCGGCACCGCTTTGTAGATTATTTTCTCGAAGATGCTTCGCATCTCAAAAATAAAAGTAATCAACCCGAACATTTAATAAAATGGAAGTGTAAAAGGTCTCAATTACTATTGAGCATCAGGGAAAATAGATGCCCTCTATAAATGGAAATCCTTTCGATTTGAAACCTAGGGTTAGGTTTATATCTTCAGCTTTGAGTTTAATTTCTACGCCCTTGACCCTTGTGGTGATAATATCGTTGTAAAACGTTCCATTTCTGTAGAACTCTTTTACTAGCTTAGGGTAGATCCATGTGCTGGTACCCAGAGCTTCTTCAAGACCAGCTCTCTTTAATAGTTACAGAATCTTATGAAATTGAGAGTCAGCTGTCTTGAACTCGTCGAAGCAGAGTCTGTAACCAGTGATAACATTTGAAACCACCATTGATTTCTTTGCACTGAGCTTGGTTGAGCGTTTCTGAAGGCTAGAGTTTCTACTGGTGGAGAGAGATAGAGGAATAAGTTTTTTGAACTTCTAATTTCAAAAAGATATTTTCAAACTGTACTTGTAACTTCCCTCTCGATCTGCTTAGTGAGGCATGTGTCAAGTTCTGCTTGGCTCCACAATTTTAACTTGCGTGAAAAATACTGGTTTGCCCTTATCTCTTCCTAAGCAAATGTATTCTTTGGGAGGACAATGATCGTCGAGGTGGCACTACAGTCGTTGAGTTTGTTATTGTGATCATTGAGTTTGCATTGCGATAGTTGAGTCCACTACTTAATATGCTCCACGAACGTTGTCTGCCCTAGTCCTTGTGATGAATTCTGACTTAGCATTCCTTCCGAATCAAGGTAGCTCAGGAAAAGCCAATCTCTTAGAGGGATCTAAGGATCAGGTTTGTCCTTGAGGCACTTAACAGAGAGATTGCTTGAATTTTTTGGAGATGCCATCATCATAGACTGCTTCTTTGTCATATCGAGGAGGCTCTACGATCGTGGTCCTTCATGTCAAGGCAACTCTATGATCGTGGACTTTCTTTAGTCACCTCTACGATTTTGAACTTAGCCTTTATATCTGCATGGTTAGCATAAACTAGAGCATAGATTTTATGGTTGTAGATTTAGCATACCTAACTCGCTTATTAATTTATTAAATCTGGATTCATCTAGAGGCTTTGTAAAGACATCAGCAAGTTAATTTTCAGTTGGGATGTATTGTAAAGATATGGTTCTATTTTGAACATGATCCCTAATAAAATGATATCTTATTTTTATATGCTTAGTCCTTGAATGCATGACATGATTGTGTATTATTGCTATGGCACTTGTGTTGTCACAATGAACATGTATAGATTTGAAATCAAACCCATAATCTGCAAGCTGATTTTTTATCCATAGGATTTGAGCACAATAGCTGCCAGCAACAATGGATTCAGCTTCTGCAGTTGAAGTAGAAACTAAGTTTTGCTTCTTCCTAAACCAGGACACGAGTCTGTTTCCTAGTAGCTGACAAGTGCCACTAGTACTTTTTTTGTCTATTTTATAACCTACAAAGTCAGCATCTGTATAACCTGTTAGTTCAAAGGAGGACTCCTTGGGATACCAGAGTCCCAAGTGAGGTGTACCCTTGAGATACCTAAAAATCCTTTTTACAGCACTTAAGTGTGATTCCTTAAGATTAGATTGAAATCTAGCACATATACATGTTGCAAATATTATGTCTGGTCTACTGGCAGTTAGATATAGAATAGAGCCTATCATACCTCTGTATTGAGTTATATCAATACTTCTACCCTTTTCATCTTTGTCAAGCTTGGTAGCTGGAGCAATTGGGGTTTTCATGGGAGAGGCTGATTCCATACCATACTTTTTAAGTAAGTCTTTGATGTACTTGACTTGGTTTATGAAGATTCCTTCATCAGACTACTTTACTTGTAATCCAAGAAAGAAGTTTAGCTCACCCATCATGCTCATTTCAAACTTGCTCTGCATAAGCTTGGCAAATCTCTTACATAATTTTTCATCAGTAGAGCCAAAGATAATGTCATCAACATATATTTGAACTAATAGGACTTTGTCTTTATGCTTTCTAAGAAATAATGTGGTATCTACTCTACCTCTAGTGAACCCATTTTCAATAAGAAAGTTAGCTAATATTTCATACCATGCTCTAAGTGCTTGTTTAAGACCATATAAGGCTTTGTCTAATCTATAAATATAATTAGAGAGAGTTGGATTGATGAAACCTAGAGGTTGTTCCACATATACTTCTTCTTGAAGTTCACCATTCAGGAATGCACTTTTGACGTCCATCTGAAAAACATTGAATTTCATGTGAGCAGCAAAGGCAAGGAATATTCTGATGGCTTCTAATCTGGCAACAGGTGCAAAGGTCTCGTCATAGTCAATGCCTTCTTCTTGAGAGTAACCTTTGGCCACTAGTCTTGTTTTATTCCTTATTATTACTCCATCTTCATCCATCTTGTTTGTGAAGACCCAGTTGGTGCCAATGATTGGATGGTTTCTTGGTCTTGGAACTAATCTCCATACTTTGCTTCTTTCAAATTGATTTAGTTCTTCTTGCATGACTTTTATCCAACTGAAGTCTTTCATAGCATCTTATATCTTCTTGGGTTCCATTTGTGATAGAAAGCTTAGACAGAAACACTTATTCTGGGTGGCAGCTCTTCCCTTGAGTCTTGTATTTGGATCTCTAATGATTAAGTCTTGAGTGTGATCTTTTGCCCATCTATTTCCTGTTGGAACATCTGTCCTGATACCTTCTTGTCTGAGACCTTCAAGATCAGTTTCTGCTTCTTGATGTGGAGGTTAGTTGTCTTGCGTAGTCCTCTCTACGATCTCATCTCCTTGCTCGACGATTTCATTTTCTAAAACTACGATCGTGGTGTTGAGCTCGACGACATCGTTTGTAGTGTCTGGACTATCGTTCGAAGTGTCTTGAGACACTATTTTGTCCAAGTCTGTTTCATTAAAGATGATGTGAATCGAGACTTCAACACTCAGTATTTTCTTGTGGAATACTCTATAAGCCTTGCTGTCTATGGTGTATTCAAGAAAGATTCCTTCGTCTGACTTGGGTTGGAACTTTGTCAGATACTATTTCCCATTGTTGAGAAAATAGCATGCACAACCGAATACATGAAAGTAGCTGACATTTGGCTTCCTCCCTTTCCACAGTTCGTAGGGAGTTTTCTTTATCGTAGAGTGTATGAGCGATATGCTCTGAGTGTAGCATGCAATGTTGATAGATTTTGCCCAGAAGTATTTAGGCAGATGCGCTGCTGCTAGTAGAGTTCTTCCAGCCTCTATCAATGTTCTGTTCTTTCTCTCAGATACTCCATTTTGTTGAGGACTTTGTGGAGCTCAGAAGTTATGACTGATTCCATTGGCTGTGCATAACTGGTCTATCTCAGAGAAGTCAAATTCTCTGTCATGATCACTCCTTATATCTTTGATTTTCTCCCCTTTCTCGTTCATCACCAGTCTGAACATCTTGATCAGTTGGGAGCTCGTTTCATCTTTTGAGTTTAGAAAGAACACCAATGTGAATCTTGTGTAGTCATCCACTACGACCAGAGAGTATCTCTTCCCTCCAAGGCTTGTTGTTGGAATTGGACTAAATAGATCTATGTGAAGCAGCTGCAGAGGCTTGTCAATTGAGTTAACTGCTTTGCTCTTAAATGAGCTTCTAGTCTGTTTTCCAAGCTGACAGGCATTGCATGACCTTTCTTTGACGAAGCTGAACTTGGGTAAGCCTGCAACTAGATCCTTGGAGGCCAATTTAGACATGTTTTTGAAGTTGAGATGAGACAGTCTTCTATGCTATAACCAGCTCATTTCTTCAGATGCGTTAGCCAGAAAGCATATCGTCTCATGCGAGCTCAGTTACCAAGATTAACAGTATAGACATTTCCTTTTCTTGTTCCAGTCAGCTTTATAGAGGATGTCTTCAGATCTTTGACTTGACATTGGTTGTTGAGGAATGTGACTTGATGACCTTTATCGCAGGGTTGGCTTATGATCAGAAGATTATGTTGTAAACCTTCCACACAGGCTACTTTACTGAAGGACACTACACCATTTCCAGTTGGGCCATATCCCTTGTCTTGCCAGAGCCATTATCTCTGAAGATGACTGAAGGACCCTCCTTCTCTATGTAGTTAGACAGAAGGGCTTTGTTCCCGGTCATGTGCCTTGAGCATCCACTGTCCAGATACCAGGTTCTGATCGTGGAACTTTGTTCCTGTGGTAATATTAAACTTTCATTTTGGTACCCATACTTGCATGGATCCTACTTTATTAGTACCCTTGGGAACCCAAATCTTCTTGATTTTGGGTCTCAATTACATTGGATTATGGTAGCATATTGCAGCCTTGTGACCAACCTTATTACATATAAAGCATCTAATATGATGCATGCGTGTGTGTGTATGTTGATTCTTCCTCCATTTGGACTTATGTGGATTCTCAGCCATCCTTCCTTTATACTGGTTCTCCTTCTTCCATGCGTCCTTGTGTTTTAAGATTTGTGAGGAGTGAAGCTTACCTCTACTATTCCTTCCCAGTTGGTTCGTGAAGTTGATTTTACTCGACTCTACGATCCTTTGAGGTTGGAAAGTAGTGACTAGGTTACTCTTCTATTTTTTGAAACCTAGGCCAGCATGCGATCCTTTATTCCTTGGAATATGGATTGGATCAGAAGAGCAGGGTTGGACTGGTTCTTCCTTCTATGAGGATTTCACAAATATAATGCTTCTACTAAAACTTGAAGCATTACTAGGGATAGTTTCCTTTATCTTTTCCACATATGGCTCTAAGGTGGATTCCCCAAAGCCTAAACCTGTTCTGTCAGATGCACTTCTCTGACTTGAGATCAGGGAGTCCATGGATGAAGAGAATTTATTCCATACAGAGATTGTCCTTTCTAGTTCCTCAATTTTAGAGGTTAGACTTGACTATCTTTGTGCATTAAGTTCATTGGTCTATTTTAAGAGCTTATTTTCAGCTTCAAACTTAGAGAGAGAGAGAGAGAGTCAGTACTTAGAAGGGCTGTTTTCAGTTCTTCCTAAACTTTCTCTTTCTCCTTTTGAAGAAGAGAATAATCTTTGGACAGAACTCTGAATCATTTCATGTATTGATGCAGATCAGATGTTATGCCATGTAGTGCAGTTCTTAAATCATCAATGTCTACATCAGGAGAGTTAAAGTCAAATACCTCATCTATACTTACTTCATGAATGTTAGAGCTCTTCTTATCCTTTGAATGTTTGGCCATCAGGCAAAGATTTGTCATTTGAGGATCTTCATCATCTCCAAATTCGGGAGTTAAGTCAATGTTTAAGTCACTCCACGATCCTCCAGCTACAAGACCTTTATCTTTCTTCTGAGGCCTTTTGTTGCCTTTGAATTCTTTCTTTGAATTTGATTTCCTCTTCAGTTCTTTTCTAAGAGGTTTGTTGCAGTTTGCAATGAAATGGCCATGCTTCTTGCAGTTGTAGCATAAGTCATTTATCTGCTCATGGCTGCTGTAGTTGTTGACTTTCTTTGGTTTGCTAATTTTGCCTTGACACATGAACCTTTTGAGTCTTCTTACCAACATTGTGAAGTCCTCATCATCATTTTCATCATAGTCAGAGTCATTCTCAGTGTTGGCTTTGGTGATGTTGTCTATTGTTCTGAGAGCAACCCCTTTATCCTTCCTTCTTCCTTCAGATAGAGTTTCTGCTCAATGGGTAAACTCTAGTCCATACGTGAGAAGGTTGCCATATAACTGTTGAACAGTCATTTCATAAAGATTCTTTGATTCTCTGATGACAGTGGTTTTGGCATCCCACTTACTAGGTAAAGCTCTCATGAACTTTATGATTAGATCTTTATTTAGATAGACCTTTCCATAGGCACAGAGAGAGTTGAGCAGTACATTGAATCTTTCGTATATGGAAGTGACATTTTCACCTTGAACGTGTGCAAACATTTCATATTGTTGAGTCAGGAGAGATTGCTTATTTTCTCAGGCTTCTTCTGTTCCTTCATGCATGATGAGCAATGCTTCCCATACTTCCTTTGATGTTTTGCTATTGACCACATTCTCGAACAGACCATCTTCTAAGGATTGGAACAAAATGTTATTGGCATTTTTGTCGAGTTGGACAGCTTTCTTTTCGTTGTCAGTCCATTCTTCTTTAACCTTGATCTGGATTCTGTTTGGGTCGTCTGAAGTTGGTGCAAGCTTTGTAGGAACGTAGGGCCCATTTTGAACAGTTTCAAATAGATCTTCATCTATTGAATCCATGTAGGCTTGCATACGAACTTTCCAATTGGTGAATTTGTCTTTATTGCACATAGGTGGCTTGCTGCTTCCTCTAGTCTTAGATTCTCTTATCAGATGTGCCATGGGATCTACTTAAGCTTTGTAGGTTATTTGATAGAACCTGCTCTGATACCAATTGTTAGTTCCCAGAGGAACAATAGTATCTAGAAGGGGGATTGGATAGATATTTTAAATTCTTTTTCGAATTACTTGTTAGTTTTGGTAATGACTTAAACATAGCAGAATTGTGAGTTGTTTGTTTCCCCTTTAAGATATAATGAGTTAATGAGTGTTAAGCAATTATAGTAGTTATAGCAAAAATATAAAAGACACAGTGTTTTTAAGTGGTTCAAAGCACTTAAAGCTCCTAGTCCACTCTTCTTCTCCTCGAGTAGGAAATCCACTAAGGATATCTTTACACTTTTTGAATCTCACAGATTCCTTCAAGACCAGCAGTCTTGGAACTTCTTAGTTCACTTTTGAACTCTTCAAGTCCAGCAGACTTCATATTTCACAGTTCACTTAGAACTCTTCAAGTCCTTCTGACTTGGAACTTCTTACTGCACTTGATAGTAGTTGAGTTCTTGTGTGGTTCTACTCAGTTGTCATTAAGTTATGTTCGAAAGAACTGAGTAGCTGAGCAAGCTTTATCTTTCAGATAGTAGAGTAGAGCATTGAGTGCTCTTCAGCGTTTTTATTCAATGCTTGCTTGTTTTAATCATCTGCTGATGTTTTGCATATGTGAGGTCTTTGAAATGTATCCGTTGAAGACATTCATTGAAGCATTAAATGCATTTGACATTTTTGAGCTTTGATGGAGACTTTTTGCACAACTTCTGATTCGCAGTCTGACCCACTGACACGGTAGACTGCTGTCTCACCTAACACCTGGAAAGATATTTTCTGTTGACCCATAATACTTTCCTTAGCTTCTTCAATACGTTTCTTTGTTGTATACTAAGGATGGCTGTTGGCATTGGGACTGCCGAAGAATTCAACGTCTATAATCCATTCCACATTTGTTGGGATTTATTCTTTAAACAAATGGGCAAGGCTCGATACTTCTGATGCAGATAGATGATGCGCTACGATCCTGATCATGGTGTCTTTCCACCATGGTACTTGAATCGATACTAGCAAACGAGAACACTACGATTTCTCTTAAAGACTAGCACACTACAATCTTCACTTGCTTGTCTTGCAGACTCTACGCTTCTGAGAGCACACTACGATCTCTGAGTTGCCTCGGCTAATGTTTGGACCACTCTATGATTCCGAGAGAGGCCTTTCAAAGAAGACACACTACGATTCTCGATGCTCTACGATTCTGCCTTGGCTTTTGCAATCTCTTGATCAGCTCGATAAACTACGATTCTGCTGAAGCCTAACTATTATATCTCAACATATAGATTAACCTAACAGCTTTGATCTCTTCATCTATACATTCATTTACAGAATGATAAACATTAATAGCTCAGATCAACCTAACAAATTTGATCTATCACTAAGTCCTTGTACATATATTCCTTGAAGGACTTTACATATAATCATGAATATTTACTTTCAACATCAAATTTAAATATGCAATCTCCCAATAGACTAGAATATCATTAATGAACACTACGACAAACTTGTCCAAATATAATTTGAACACTCTGTTCATCATATCCATAAATGCTGATGGTGCATTAGTCAACCCAAACGACATAACCAGAAACACATAATGACCATAACGAGTTCTGAACGCCATCTTAGGTACATCCTCCTTCCTTACTTTTAACTGATGGTACCTCGTACGCAAATCTATCTTAGAAAAATACTTTACCCCTTTCAACTGATCAAATAGATCATCGATCCTGGGTAATAGGTATTTATTCTTAATCGTTAACTTGTTCAACTCCCGATAGTCGATACAAAGTCATAACGACCCATCCTTATTCTTTACAAACAACACCTGTCTAATAGTTCTTGTAATTGAACCATTAACTCCTTTATCTCTACTGGCGCCATTCTGTAAGGTGGCTTAGAAACTGGTGCCATACCCAGTAACAAGTCAATCACAAATTCAACCTCCCTATCCAGCGGAATACCTAGTAACTCCTCCGAAAATACATCTGCAAACTCTTGTACTATAGGTATCTGTTCCAATGATGCTCCCACTCTCTGGGTATCCACAACATGCCAGAGGTATCCTATACACCCCTTCCTCAACATCTTTCTAGCTTATGTCATGGTTAGACAATAAAAGCGTCCTGGTGATTTATTACCGTAAAACACTACCTTAGGTTTCTTAGAAATCCTAAGGTTCACACTTTTCTTATGACAATCTAATATCACTCTATGGTTAATCAACCAATCCATACCGAGAATTACATCTAATTCTCTTAGTCTTATCGGTAAAAGATCTACCGATAATCTTTTACCTCTAATATCTACAAAATAATTCCTATGATTGTGTTCAATAGAAATTATATCTTCGTTCGCTACCTTAACGTCTAAAGGTATTTCTAATCTT
Source organism: Panax notoginseng (assembly GCA_016801055.1). NCBI lineage: Eukaryota > Viridiplantae > Streptophyta > Magnoliopsida > Apiales > Araliaceae > Panax > Panax notoginseng. Next base: position 207,766,203 of record CM029013.1, on the reverse strand, counting down.
TCTGAAAATAAACTTAATCGCTTAGCAAATTCACATGCTATAAAAGAACAAGTAGCACCCGAATCAAACAGCATATAAGCATTTATTTCATTGACTGGAATGATACTTGCTACTACATCTACCGATGCAACTGCATCTTGGACAGTCATATTAAAAGTATGAGTCATGGGTCTACCTGATGGTGTTGGTCCAGTAATGGCTAATTTACCACTACTAGTTCCCTTGTTACCCTTCGACCCCTTCTTTGGGTAATTTCTTACCATGTGGTCCATCGACCCATAAACAAAATAGCCTTGGTTCTTCTTAGGATTAGGACAATTGGGTGATATATGCCCCTCCTGCCTACAGTTATAACAAACCAATTTCCCTTTCAGACAGACTCCTAGATGAGACTTTCCGCATGTCTTGCATGCTTCGATCATACGCTTAGGATCCCCTTGTTTCACTCCAGTATTCTCAGAGTTAAAACTCTTCCTCTTGGGCAGACTACCACTACCACTGGCTCCCTCCGCCTTGAATCGTCCCTCTCCTTTACCGTTATTCTTTCTCTCTTTGTGGTATTGGCTCAAAGCCTCACTACCACCTTCTGCAATAATTGCTTTCTCCATAATGGTTCCATGTGAAGCACTTTGGAAAATAGAAATTTTACTATAGAGCCAGGGTTTCAATCCCTACTCAAACCTACGAGCCTTCCTCTCCTCAGTGTCCACTTGGTGTGGAGCGATTCTTGCCAATTCATTGAATTTGGCCGCATACTGGGGAACCGTCATGTCCCCTTGTTTAAGTTCTAAGAACTTAATTTCCATTCTCCCCTGCATGCTTGTAGGAAAGTAGTTCTTGAAGAAAACCTTCTTAAACTGTTCCCACGTGACAGCATCAGTTCTAGCCCCACCCTGGTGAGCCTCCCACCAAACGTTGGCTTCCCTTTTCATCATATAGGTCACAAAAGAAGTCTTTTGCGCCTCACCCACGTTTGTAATAACAAACTCCTTCTCTATTTCCTTTACCCATGTCTGGGCCTCTATTGGGTCTGTAGTTCCCTTGAACTCCGGCGGACCTACACTTTTGAATTCTTTAAAGGTAGTCGTTCTGGCTACCCTAGGTACTGTGGGTGCTCTACCCCCAGTTTCGTTAAATGTAGCTGTTAATAAATTAACGAACTCTTGCATAGGGCTGTTCGGATCCCCTTGGTTATCGTTATGGGATTCAACCTCCTGATTATGTTGTCATCTTCTTGGCGGCATTTTTCTGATTAAATAAATAAAGTTTCATTATTACTTATTTGATTACTTAGTTATTATTCGCCAAACAACAACTCATACACAAGAAAACACATTAAATAAAAACTTCATTATATTCATATTCTTCTTTATCATTCAAACTATTTATAATTTGATTCCATAGCCAAAGCTATTACATTCCTATCCCGCGATTGAATTTCACAAAAATTAGGATTTATAAAATGACTACCCTTTAATTATACAAAAGAGGGTTTTATGTCACTACACCAAATATTTACCGATCTAGACTTCTAATACTGCATAACAGCATTCTCGTGTTTCTCATTCGCTAGAATCGACACAATATCCCGACTAATAGTATGTCGAGTTTTTCCCGACTCAATGGAATAACAAGCGATTTTCAGCTTGAAATCCTTATGAGCACTATCATGGATGTACGACATCCGTGATATTTTCTTGTTCTTCTCCCCCAATTCTCTACGAAGCTCAATGGCCTCATTCTTATAATATGTAGCCTTATCCTTCATGAGCACCTTCTCGTCATGGTCAATCTCAAAATCTGCTTCAGCAGACTCCTTAGCCTCATGGAGATCACTAATCTCCTCCTTTTAGTTCTTCACAATAGTGCGCAGTTACACATTACGGTCAAGCACCGCTAGATACAATGCCCTCATTGCATTTGGAGGTGTTGGCTCTAGTACAGGTAAAACCGTATTAAATGATGCTACCTCCACATCTTCCTCCACATCAATCATCATATCAAGATATGACGACAATCCCATATCCCCCTCTGAATAGTCCTCCTCTAAAAATTCCTCCTCAGGCTCGGAATCTTCTATGTTCACCACTGGTACAGCCGCTACTAGCACTGGTACTGGCTCTATCCTGTTCACTGACTCTTCACTCACAACGTGTATATCCCTATACATGTAGCTATTGATGGACATCTACAATAACACATAACATGTTGATTAGTACATAATACACGATAATATAAGCACAGATCACATTTAGTTTATTTAGGGTTAATTTTCATCTTTTAAATCTTTCGGTACCGATTTTCCTCAATACTTAATTAAGTCATTCTACTAGAGTTCATGGACTTCTGACTTCTCCTTTATTAGACTAAGGTTCTTCCCCCCTTAAGTTTGATAACCTAATGCTCTGATCCCAACTTGTGACGCCCCCAAATCCAGATACTTTCAACCCACATATGTGGTGCTACACGGTACTCATAACTATACATTCATTCCATTGAACAACAACAAAATGAGTGTATTTACTACATTCTTATTACAATAATAATAAATCCTTGCCCAGGTTCTGTAACCGAATACATTCTTCGTTTATCATAAGTATGATTCATACAAACATACTAGTCTATTACAGGATAACTAATTATCCATCTTAGCCTAGTCTTTATCTTTCTTAGAACCCTCGGTTCACTCGGCCTTAGCTGTAATCATATAATTCAAGCAAGAAGTGAGCATAACTAGCTCAGCAAGTCTAGCAATGTATAATATAAATACCACGTAGAGAATCATATGATTATTCTTCAATAACTGAACAAATAGTTATGAAGTA